>JASAOG010000116.1:0-600000 GCA_030265305.1 Biomphalaria pfeifferi
GATCAAGTTCAGGGTGGCAGAAATTGTATTAATTGACATTCTAGTAATGTTTCACAAAAATTGAACAAATGAACAACCTGAACATTATAGTCAAACTAACTGAACATTAGAGTCATTCTAAGTTAAAAAAAAACAAAAAACTATAGCATTGCATATAAAATATATATACAGGTAAAACTTAGTTGTGACTATATATATGTCTATGGCTGTGACTGCTTCATGGATGAATCATACACAGGAAGTTTTCAGGAGAAGTTTAAACTTGTACAAACATTTGAATGAAAGTTCAACTCTATTTCTAAAGATGTTTTGGGATTGGATGACATATTTGTGATGCAGAACAAGTAAAGATGTAACTGACATGTTTTTATGACAATGTGTTTTGTTTTTACAAACTCTCAAATGTCAATTAGACGATGATACTGGAAGATGTCATGTCAATATGACATTAACTTAAACTGAATGTTTCCATATAATGTAGAATGAAATGTATGGTCCAAGTGTGATAATATTTACATACAAGTCCTGAGTGAACACATATGGAAGTGTGGACATCCTGAACAGCTATGGTACCAAGGCAACGTAGTGATGTGTCATACTTTATCATTGGCGCATGTAGCCTGCTGGCAGTTTGACATCCGGTAAGGACTGTGAGCGGTTTCTCTGTGCTGGCGAGTCACGCCTTCATCCTCATCGGAGCTCCAGTCTTGAGGAGCTTCAATCCCCTTCCCACCACAAGCTCCGTACTCCTCTAGTGACTCTGGTATGGGAGAGCTCGCAGGAACTCTTGACACATGGACAAGTTTACTGAAGTAACAGCTCGACTCCATCTTTGTCCTGTTCCAGGGCTGAATTGTAAGATGGCGGCTCGTCAGGCGAAGGTTGCATGACGTCTTCATATGCCGGAAGTCCCTCTTCAGTTGTCTGATTGTAGTGAAGAATAACTCGACCATCTTGTTGCTTTGTAAAGCCAACTCTTAGTGTAAGATGTTTTTCAAGTCTGAAAGGAAAAACAAAATTCTTACTAGTATTTCTGTGTGTGTGTCTACAGAGATATTGATGGACTAAGATTGTATTTACTAGTATTTCTGTGTGTGTGTCTACAGAGATATTGATTGACTAAGATTGTATTTACTAGTATTTCTGTGTGTGTGTGTTCAGAGATATTGATGGACTAAGATTGTATTTACTTGTATTTCTGTGTGTGTGTCTACAGAAATATTGATGGACTAAGATTGTATTTACTTGTATTTTTCTGTGTGTGTCTACTGAGATATTGATGGACTAAGATGTATTTACTTGTATTTCTGTGTGTGTGTCTACAGAGATATTGATGGACTAAGATTGTATTTCCTTGTATTTTCTGTGTGTGTGTCTAGAGAGATATTGATGGACTAACATTGTATTTACTTGTATTTCTGTGTGTGTGTCTACAGAAATATTGATGGACTAAGATTGTATTTACTTGTATTTTCTGTGTGTGGTCTACTGAGATATTGATGGACTAAGATGTATTTACTTGTATTTCTGTGGTGTGTGTCTACAGAAATATTGATGGACTAAGATTGTATTTACTTGTATTTTCTGTGTGTGGTCTACTGAGATATCGATGGACTAAGATGTATTTACTTGTATTTCTGTGTGTGTGTCTACAGAGATATTGATGGACTAAGATTGTATTTCCTTGTATTTTCTGTGTGTGTGTCTACAGAGATATTGATGGACTAACATTGTATTTACTTGTATTTTCCGTTACTAGGTCGCTACAGACCAGAAAATAAAAAACGCAAATACTTTTAAGGAAAAACTATTAATAACGAGTCTGATTCAATTAATGTTCAAATGGTTCTCATGTTTTTTTCATGTCCTAATCAATGCATATTGAAATAAGTGGCGGTGCAGCTCTTCTGTTGTGTTACATAACATAATTTATTTTTTTTACTAGTATCTACCTCTGGTGTAAAAAATTGTTTGGAGATTTTTAAATTTAAAACGCAGTTATCTCCTCTTTGATTAAAAAAAACCTTTGAGTCTGTCTGTAAAACGAAGTTGGAGAAAGAACGTGTACAAGATTCCACAGACAAAGTGACGTTGATAAAAGCTTTGTAACAATGGAGTCAAACTACAAATAATTGCTAAGAATAGATGCCTCGACTAGTTCTCTTGTTCCCAAACCAAACGTTTTTCTTTTCAAACCGTCTATCAGACTTGGAAGTTGATTGACTTTGGGGATTAGAAAGCCTATTTTAGAACAACTTAGTGAGAAAAATGTTTGCCAAGTCTAATAAAAAAAGTATCTAAAAAGTTAGATAAAAGTTAGCCAATAAAAATCATCGTACAGTTGTGGTACTGTAATTCTATTTTTTTTAAACTCTTCATGACAAACAAACTTTTAATTTGAACAAAGAACGAAGTAAAGCTGCAAGCAAGACAAAGTACCTCCAACTGAACAGACGACTGGAATCTATATTGCCAAGGTATGGAAACATGCTAGAGATGGAATTTCTACGTGACATTTCCTATAATTTAACTTTGTGAAAGTTTGTGTGTGTGTTTATAAATCTGACAAGTATCTTAGCTTTGTTTTCAAAGTACACTTTCGGAATGATATATTTTAAAATTTTCCATTTTAGCTTATTATAATTCTTTCTTACTGTTAGCAAATTTATGTTTTAAAGGTATCTTAAGTGTTTCCTGAAAATTAATGACTGAAAAATAATGATAACATTGAAGCAAAAGATATTGACTATTCATATTTTACGATATCTAAAGTATTTCTTTCAAAATGTTTAATAAACTTCTGGGCCATACAAAACAACTTACGTGTGTTTAATAAACTTCTGGGCCATACAAAACAACTTACGTGTGTTAATAAACTTCTGGGCCATACAAAACAGACTAAATACACAGAGAAGAAAGACAATTAGTGGAAGCAGTATCACAACAATTATGTCCCTTGTTAATGAATCTGTGGAGGAAAAATTGGTAGTATTATTATGATATTATTTTTGGCATCTGATTAAAAATTAATTATGACTAAACGTGAAGTATCTTACACTTTGTCAAAAGATCAGTGACTGTATCATCTCGGTCACATCCCACTTCATCCCCAATGTCACGCTGACCACAGTTTGGGTCTCCATCACAAGCCAGACGGCCAGCTATACATATGTCTGTAACTGGACAATGAAGATATCTCTCTCGACATTTACTTTTAGGGTCTGGTTCTGTGAAGAGAAACCGTTAGACATTTGATTTCCTTGCCATAATGCATGATTCTTTTCTTTTTCAGTTTAAAGTTTTACATTTTCCAGTTTGTTTAAATTTCTTTAAAAAAAATCAATATAATGTGTAGAAAAAGAACGGCAGTACTAGATCTAGTATCAATGAATTCATAGGCCTACAGGCTTTGTATCTATTTATAAGCTCTCTCTATGTTTATTGGTCTATAACATCTATTTATATGCTAGTAATTATATATATATATATATATATATCATGGGCTTAGCCAGGGGGGGGGGGGGGGGGGATTTGGGGGTTCAACCCCCCCCCCCCCCCCCGAAATGAAATCCCACCCCTCCGAAATTTAGTGACTGATTTTTTTATTTGATTTTGTTTATTTTAGGTGAGATTTTAATACTAAACTATCACTTGCCCCAGCACAGACAAGGGTTTTTGAGTTTTAAAAACCCCTTACAAGGTGGTTTTGCGATTAAAACCCTCTACCAGGAGTTTTAGCAGTTAAATCCCCCTCTTCTATAAAACAAAACCAAAAAAAAAATGCAAACGACAATCCCCAAATTCCAAGAGCACAGTTAATGAAGATTTTGATTTTGAAACCCCCTCCGAAATTTACGATAAACCCGCTTCAATATAAAAAAAAAGCAAATTACACACTCAAAATTTTGAAGGGTTTTGAATTTATCCCCCCCCCCCCCTCTCTTCAGTAGAGTTCGAAGCTAAAAAATACATCTTTAATATGTAAAAAAGCTAATTACGCACTCAAAATGTTATGAGTGTAGCTAAATGGGGTTTGACTCAGTTTTGAGTTTACATTTTCAATATAAAAAAAAAGAAAATTACACGCTCTAAAATCTATGAGCGTAATAAACCTCCAGCCAGCGGGGTTTGAAGCTAAAATATACATCTTCAATGTAAAAAAAAAAAAAAAGCAAATTACGCACTCAAAATGCTATGAACGCTGCCAAATAGGGTTTTGAGTTTAAACCTACCTTCAGAGGGGTTTGATGCTAAAAAAAAATACTTCTTCAATATATAAAAAAAAGCAAATTACGCACTAAAATTATTTGAGGGTTTTGATTACAGCCCCTCTCCTACAGATGAATTTTTTTAAAGTTTAAAACCCCTCCAGATGGTTTTGAGTTTAAAATCCCCTTTCAAAGCGTTTTTTAGATGGAAAACCTCCATCTTCAATATTATTCTAAAGCAAACTACAGTTACCAAATTCTATGACTGTAGCTTAAATGGGGTTTTGAATTAAAAAAAAATAACTCCAGAGATTTTTTAGTTTAAAACCCCCAACAGATGATTTTGACGACAAAACTTCCCTTTTCGATATAAAATCTAAAGCAAACTACAGTCACCTAAATTCAAGAGCGTATTCAAGAGAAGTTACACATTTCTACCAGTGGCGGAGCTCCAATAATAAAGTGCAGTAAATAGTCATCTGAGAAATTGAAAAATACCAAATAAGGCTCAACAAATATGGCTAAGACATATTTTTGGAGTCAGTTATAGAGATCGGGTCTAAATCAAGGAAATCTTATGCCAAACAGGGAGTCGACCCCATAGTAAGATTGTGACAGAGTGTCGCATGAGGTTTGCGGGACATGTTCTCCGACTAAATGAATTACGCATAATAAGAGTTACGATGACAATCCTATTAAGTACAACTTAGTAAGATTTTGACAGAGTGTCGCATGAGGTTTGCGGGACATGTTCTCCGACTAAATGAATTACGCATAATAAAAGTTACGATGACAATCCTATTAAGTACAACTTGGCGCCACACATTCATGGAGGTCCTTAAAGCAGGTAGGAAGAGGCTTACCAGTGACAGATCTTTGTGGAAACAGCTTGACGGCAAATGCGCCGAACGGCGCAGGAGGGTCTTAGTCAGTAAGCACATTAGGTTGTTGAAATAAAACTTTTTAATAGCAGGAAAATGCACTGTAGATACCTCAGAATATGCTCTTTGTTGGCTTTCAATACCAGAAATAGTGCTTGGCTCCCTCAGACCCCCTTGCTGGCAATGGCGGAGAGTCTAAAATTTTTCCACTAACTCCAGAAAGAAATTCTAGGGCACAATAAACGTCTTCCGAAAGAATGAAGGGTCAGAATGTAATAAACATTATGTTCACACACACATGCAAATATATTTTTTTGCCGGGGAGGGGGGCGGGGGGAGAAAAAAAATCCCCCCCCCCCCGAAAAAAAATACTGGCTACGCCCATGATATATATATATGCATCTATCTAAAGTTAAAAAATTAAATAATACAGGTTTACAAAGAACTTATAATCAAT
Organism: Biomphalaria pfeifferi; assembly: GCA_030265305.1. NCBI lineage: Eukaryota > Metazoa > Mollusca > Gastropoda > Planorbidae > Biomphalaria > Biomphalaria pfeifferi. Next base: position 5,547 of record JASAOG010000116.1, read on the forward strand.
TTTTAGATGTGGTTTGCCTGTCCGTCCGTCGGTCACAATTAGATCTCAAAAACTAGAAAAGAAATTGAAAATCTGATTTATTGCAAAAGTGCAATGACTATATTCCATCTTCTGAATTTTTAAATTTTTTAAAAATTAAATTTAAAGTTTGTTTTCATTAAAATACATCATTCTAAAATCTATTTACTGAAGGTAGTAAAAAAAATGAGCAAGAAAACTTAATTAGGCTCTTTACATGCATATGTATATAACAATACATTTATGCATACGGTTTTGTCATTTTGGTTTTAAAAAAAGAATTAAGTTGTATTATTTTGTGTACAAGCTAATAATTTACTCAATACGTTTATTTTTGTTTAAATGCATTTTCTATGTGTATAATTGTACGCATTTTTAAACACCATTTTAAAAAACAGAGTTTCGTGTTCTCTATAACTAGAGAATGACACCATGTCAACACCATAATTGAAATATAACCCACAAGCGAAGGGCAAGAGTTTTTCAAGAAGGAATGAATGAGAGCTGAGCTCTTCACCAACCAATGTTTCTGTAGGTCAGTGAGATGATCCTTCACGTCTGACTCACATTAAACTATATCTTCATGACAATCAGTTCATTGAATACTTAGGAGTAATAACAATACGTCAAAATACCATCACGTGGTCACCCCGCACACATGTTGTATGCTGGGAAGAGAGATTTATTTATTGATAGTTTCTACTTCACAGCTTCTGATGGTCCAGCTGGAAATAGGGAAATCTACAAAGTTCAAGAAACAAATTGATTGATGGGGCGGTGAGGAAAACAAAAACTTTTATTTCTAAATCTTGTTTGTTTATGTTTCCGTCAGCTGGTTGCTTCATAAAAACATTTTGTGTGTCAATAGATGAAAGAAAAGTTGGACTAACGTACATCGGACTATTCATGGTTTTAAAATAAATTTGAAGATAGAAAGAAAAAGAGAGAGACAAAAAGAGAAAGAGAGACAGAGAGAAATCGAGAGAGAGAAGAGAGAGAGAACAAGAGAGAAAGAGAGAGAGAACAAGAGAGAAAGAGAGAGAGAACAAGAGAGAAAGAGAGAGAGAACAAGAGAGAAAGAGAGAGAGAACAAGAGAGAAAGAGAGAGAGAACAAGAGAGAAAGAGAGAGAGAGAAATCGAGAAAAAAAGTACGTACCATAAAAAGAGCTCACAAGAAGCTGAAATCCAGGGTAGGTGGATGTTGGCAAACCAAAATATTCTATTCTGATAGTGTCATTCAATATTTTGTAATCCGAGACTTGTGAACCTGGAGATAATCGATGATACAGCATGAGCTCTCTAACCTGCGTTTATTTCATGTGAATGTGATTAATGTAATCCCAGGGAGCGGTGTACAGACTTACCTGAAGTGTCGTTGAGGTGACCATAAATACCTTGTTTTGGTGACACTCTCTTCTTGTATGGTACCATGGAGTACAGATGAAGACTGAGGACATACACATAATGTTGTGAGGATTTTATTTTTATGTGTAGAATTAGATTTTACTTCTGATTGACTGACTAGAGCAAAGGAAAGATAATAATAGAAAAAAGAAGTTGCGTCCCTTATTTGTATTATGTGTCATTTAACTACTTGGTCAGGATCAACCTAGTTTTGTATTCCCAAAATAAACCAAGCCCATGTTCCTTTGATGTTAAACTAAATAAAATCTTCCAACTCTAAAACATCTAAACATTTTCTTGTTTCCGTCCCATCTCTAGGCTCGACTTCTCCTTGCTTAGTTATAGGCCACAGTTTCATCTTTAGTTTTAGTCTATCGCGTAGTATGTACTGTGATTCAATTGTTTTATATATACACCTATAAACAACAGTCACATCACTCTCATCACACAATCTACACAACATCTTTAAACATCAGTCACATCACTCTCTCATCTCACAATCTACACATCATTTACAAACATCAGCTACATCACTCTCGTAACAATGTACACATCATTTACAAACAACAGAAATACCACCTAAACTACAACCATACACACACACACACACAATACGTAGCATATAAACCAATAACACCATTCACATAACTTTCACACACTACTCACATATCTCTACATATAACCAACACACCCTCAGATATCCCTCACACCCTCACATATCCCTAACACTTCACATATCACTCACATATCACTCACACGCCACTTCTTAAATACAAGCATACCACTCACACAGATGAATGCATGTTTTTGACTAAAGACAAGAGCTTACTGGTCACTGTGAGCTCTGACTGGCGAGATGTTCAGATGAGTGAAATGAACCAGTAGGCCCAACCCTTCAACGGCTTTGAGGTCGACCCAACAGCTTATAAAGTCACGACTTCTTTCTGATGGAAGTTTGTCAATAGGGGTCAAGGCAACGTTCACACTGTGTCGTACGTGGAATGTCTTAGAGCAGAAGTTGGCCAGGTAGAAAAAGTGGCTCTTGGCTTGGACAGCAGCTGAAAAGATACAAAATAAAATATCTGGTGAGAAAATTTGAAACAAATTATTTATTTATTACAAAGCTTATATCAACCCACCCTGTCTGCCTGGTAAAAAGATTGTACACGTTATTTCTCCCACAACCAATCTCGGATCAAGCTGAAATTTTGCTACATTATTTCTTTTACATGCCAACTAAAGAATCAATAAAAAAAATTTGGTATCTCCAAAAAGGGAAAGAAATTTTACCTGACTGATAAGGTAGTATATCTTATCTTTTTATCTTATATAATAAAGTTGAATAAAGTCCACTTTATTGTTTGTAGAAAGAAAAAGTTTGTTAAAAACTAAAAAAAAATTAATTTTCATAAGCAGTACCCTGGCACGGTAGTTACATAAGCAGTACCCTGGCACGGTAGTTACATAAGCAGTACCCTGGCACGGTAGTTACATAAGCAGTACCGTGGCACGATAGTTACTTTATTGACTTGCGGAGGCTTTAGCCCTTGAGTTCAAATTCAGTGGCTCACTATTGCCAAATAAATACATTTAAAAAGCGATCACTCAGATACCTCCTTCTCCTCTGTGCCCAACTGGTCCAGACATAGGAGCATAGCATAGTGAGTTTGTGTTTGAGTTTTGAAGTTTTCGGCATGAAATTTCACTATAAAAAACAATTGATAAAAATATTTCTAATCACACAGATGTATTATTGTTAGTCTAGATCTATTAGGCTTACTAATTTAATGACATGACAGATCCAAACTAATTAATACAACTACACTAAATATAAGCTTTTGTTTTTTTTAAGTATTTTTTTTTGTATTTTGCTTGTTTATTTTAGAAACATTTCCCTAAATACAGGTGATTTCTGGTTTGGCTGACAGATTGTTATGGAGTGTGTGTGTGTGTTTCTATGGTAACGTTGGAAAGAAGTTAGAAGTTCTGAATGATGGTGTTGTCCTCAACAGTCGGAGGTAGAACAGAAGACTCCAGAATGTCAGACTAAAATGAAGTGTTATCGTAGTGAGTTAGATTTTGTTTAAAACACCAATTTATATTTTATGTTTATGTTGACTACATTTACTCAATTCCATCAAGAGCTGATTTTGTCTATATTTTAATGAAAGTTATATTTAGTTTTGTTCACAAAATAACTTATTTAACTCTTTCTCTCCTAACTGACGATACCAACGTTGATTCAACTAGAATGTGATAAATAATTACGGAGAGAAAGAGTTAAGTTATTTGAAGTTTTACAAGTTAAAATATAATACGCCTCTAGCGGTTGTGTACCAGCAGTTTGTTGTTAGAAGTCAACGACCCTCGACAACACAGATAAAGGTAATAAAACAAGTCTTGTTGCATCGAGAAGTATACATCGACTTTTTAGTAGTGAGCTTTCGCTATGAACGATAACTTTAATTAATTGTACTACTCAACAGATCTCTGATTATGTCTCTTACTATAGGGGTTGGGTTACGGACTTATTATCATAGGGTAGATCTGTTCATTAGATGACTTCTTGTTAATCTCTTTCCTCCGGCTGGTAGCTCGATATCGGCTTTAAGCATGAGAAAGATAGAACTTTTGCAAATAGGGGGGGGGGGGGGGGGGGCGGGGTGACCGCGAGACGTGACATTGTTATCTTCCTGGATCGTACTTCCAGAGACCTAGTTATGGGTTGTTTCAAATTCCGAAATGATTCGCTTTGCCATTATCAAATTTTCAGATCAAATTTTAATAGAGGATATTGAGTAGACACTTTTTTTAAAGTCTTTGTAATGGATTTGGGGAAAAAATCTAATTGTTTATAAATAAAATAAAAGTTCCCCTTTCAGACCAGACCTTATAGGGCAGATGATGTAAAGGTCATCTGTTTCTGTGGCCCACGGTATAGAGGGTGTCATGTGGTCGGCACAACGACAAACCGCCTTTACTTTTCCTTAACTAATGTCAGATACCCATTAGAATTGTGGACTCAGGGGCGCCATAAAAATTCCAAAATTCAAAATCCCAGTCTTCAACGAGATTTGAACACAGGACTCCAGGTTTGAAAGCCAAGCGCTGGATTATTTCGCTCTTGATAACTACTGAATGTTAGATAAAGATAAATTGAACCACGCACCATCCCCCCTCAACCCCCAAGAAACATCCTGGTTAAGAGAATCTACTGACAGGTCTATAGATCCAGACTTAGAAGACCAAATGTTTGTTCAATATAAAGATTGTCTCAAGTCAAATTGAATTTTTTTTATACTTTGAAAAATTATAACGGCTAAACTAAAGTTTTCCAAGTGAGATAAAATAGCTAGTAATTATTTTCCCAACGAAAATCTACACATCAGCTATCGAATTTCTAAGAAAATCGTAAGAGCCATTTTCGAGAATTATGCCCCCTTTCCAGGTTTAGGAATTTGCAAGCTAAATAGAGAGATTGTAAAAAAATAACCACAGAAGCAACAAAACTAAATGTGATAAGGCGCTAAAAAAATACGAGAAGGAAAAAAATCCTTTTAGATTTTTTAGAAGCAGGAAATGACGTCAGCAATATGGCGGAGCCACGATGAGCCCATTTCCTGTTTTCAAAGCACTTTGTTGAACTTGTGCAAGAGAGATTTCTAATTCTTCTTTATTTCTTACTGGCGACAGGCCAATATTACATTTCATGCTGAGCCCGTTTCACCAGCTAAGCTGACAATTTATTTGTTTCAAATAATGAGAGGCAATATGTGGATACACACTGGCCTCTTATCTGTGAAGGAACTAGTACACAAAGTCCTTTCATGCAAACACATTTACACACACACGCGCGCGTAATTATTAGGTGGAAAATGGCGTTCAAGCTTTATAGATGTAGAAAAATGTTGAAGACTGATGATTTTTAGTTTTATGAATATGCATGTCTCGGGTAGATTGGCCTTACAATTGTTAAATAACATTTTAGTTTTATGTTGTGTAAAAATTATTTTAATAAGTCCTAATGTTTTGCTTGATTTTTAAAAATAATTTCATCAATATGGGGGGGGGGGGGGATTCAATGATAACTTTTCATGTATTATTCCACCTAGATATTTTAATTTCTTAGTCTGTGGGATTAGTTTACCATGAATAAAATAAGTAGTATTTCTCTGTTACTCTTAATAACTGACATTTTTTTGGGTGGAATGACATACTCCAATTTGATTCCCATTTCTGTAATTCATCTAATTCTTTATGTAAAACTTCAGTATCTTGTGTTGTTTTTATTGTTCTATATAATCTAGATCTATTATGCAATTGTCTGCAAATAATCTGACTTGTGTTCCTGAACTAATGCAATTTGGTAAGTCATTTATATATATATATATATATATACTAGACACATTTTACCCTCGACCCGCAGGTCTTTATTTGCGTATTACTGTCGATATAGTCACTGGGAGTGTTTTTAAAACATTTAAATGAAGTAATAATATAATTAATAAAGCGAATGTGTAAATGTAAAAAATAGTGTGAATGAAGTTATCAAATCAAAATAGCTAATCGACTTAAATCCATTTTTTCAAATTAAAACATTTGCTTGTAGGCCTACATATATTTGATTAAAATTTTAAATGAATAGACTTAATTATGTATGTCCCTGTGTTAACTGTGTTAAAGTATAAAGTAGATCTTGAGGTAGACATAGATCTAGATCTAGACTAATCTAGAGTTAAAAATTGGCTTTTATAGAGTTCATTCTGTGTTGCGAATGCGTGACCCTTTTTCATGAATGAATATATGCCTATCTCAACACGGCAACGCAGCTTTAAATAACAGCGAACGATTGTATTAAAAATGCTTTAGAAAAACAAATTTGAATGTTAATTTGATTAAAATATGAAATGAATGGACTATAATTATTATGTTCATGTGTTAAAGCATAAAACTATCTTTGCGAAAAGAAGTTTTATCATCTTAGAATTCAATAAGAGTTTTAAACCTAGGCCTAGGAATAGACTCAGTAGAGAGATGTGTTAATGTGTAACCATTTGGTAATGTCTAATGAAAGAATGTTCATCGGGATATCTAAATTCGCAGATATAAATAACGAATTAATGTAAAAATGCTTTTGAAACACAAATTTGAAGGTTAATTTGATTAAATAATGAAATTAATAAACTATATTTTGTATTTTCATGTGTCAAAAAAACAACAACTATAAGTGCAAAGTTTAGTTCTTAAAATTACATCTAGATCTAAATCCTTTCGATCTTTTTTCATGTCAACATTGTAAACATGGCCTAGATCCATAAAATACTATAGCTGTAATAGAGTTGGTATTTTTTTTTAGGGTCTTAAGTTTCTTTTAGGGCCACAATACATATAGTACGGTCTAAGTTGGTAACCAAGGAACATTTCTGCCAAGTTTTATCAAGATTGGTCAAGCGGTTTTTATTTCTATACGGAGACATACATACATACATACATACGCCAAACATTCTGCTTTAAATAATAGAAGATGTAAATTAGAAACACTAGTGGACCTAAGACTGTTCCTTGAAGAGCACCTGAGTTTACTATTATTGGTGTTGATTTGGAGTCATTCTTTATTACAGTTTGTTCTCTTCCTATTAGGAACTCCTGAATCCATCGATGTAATGAACAATTAATATCAAAGTATTTTAGTTTTCTAGGCAGGCTATGATGGTGAACTTTGTCGAATGTCTTACAAAAATCTAATAAAATTACATCTATTCGCTCACTATTACCTAATACCTTTGAAAAATCATCAATTAATCCTATTAGTTGAGTTTCACATGATCTAAAGCCATGTTAGTATGGAGTGAGGATATTTTGTTTTTCCAAGTGGTTTATGATGCTGCTACATATCATGTGTTCTAGTATTTTACATGTGATACTGTTAAGTGGAAAAGGGATATCTTGAGGGGTACTGGTGAGTGATACTGATGAGTGGTACTGGTGAGTGATACTGGTGAGTGATACTGGTGAGTGATACTGGTGAGTGCTACTGGTGTGTGATATTGGTGAGTGGTACTGGTGAATGATACTGGTGAGTGGTACTGGTGAGTGATACTGGTGAGTGCTACTGGTGTGTGAAACTGCTGAGTGGTATTGGTGAGTGATACTGGTGAGTGGTACTGGTGAGTGATACTGGTGAGTGATACTGGTGAGTGATACTGGTCTGTAATTTTCTCCTTTTTAAATAGCGGAGTGACACTAATTTCTTTCCACTCCTCCGGTACCCTGCCCTTATTTAGTGATCCATGGAAAAGTTTTTTGAACACTGGTGTTAGCTCGTGGCTTAGTTCCTAGAGCAATCTAGCTGGAATACCATTAGATCCAGAAGCTTTATTTGGTTTTATACTAGCTCATAGTTTTTTTAAATTCCTTTTTCTTGCACATTTATAACTTTTATTCTTTCTATTTGATTTAAATTTATTGCTGAGAAAGCTAATGCAAAATATGTATTAAGAATGTTAGCTTTCATTTCATTATCGTTATGTAATCATATTGATCATCAATATTGTTATGTAAGTTCTTTATATAAATAATTCCTACTAAAAATAGATCACTACCAATACATAAGTTCTTTATATAAATAATTCCTACTAAAGATAGATGACTGTTGATATATTCCTGTAAAAAAATTAATTAAAAGTACAAGTGTAGCTTAATTGAAATCATATTTGTTGAGTTAAAAATATCGAAACCAGCTTTTGGTTAGCTCTGCACTAAATTGGACATGTTGTAGTTAGCTGTTATTATTTTTTGTTTCATTTTATTTCTGACAGTAAAAATGTAATAAATAACTTTTGACAGTTTCTGATCTACACACACACATTCACACACGCATTCACACACACATTCACACACACATATATAGGCCTACTCTATAGAGCCCTCATTCATGTAGATGTCAAACATTTTCCAATCCAAACCCATGAAAAGTTGTGTGTAAACTAGGTACAAAGCATGTTTTATCACTGTACTAACTTGTTGCATACAATCAACTATTGTTCAACTCTAGAAAAGACTATGTCAGGGATGTAGCCTCTACATTTTACAGCGATGAAAGATGTAGATAAAAGTGTAGTCAGTGAACTATGACGAGGTAGACACACACAAACTCCAAAGCGTGAAATGGAACGGATTTTTCCCCCTATATAACAAAGAAAATAGTTAGGTCGCTTTCTTGGGTCGTTCAGGATAATGGGCTCTGTAGTTACTGTTCAAAATAGCACTTATAAAAATCCTGGACACCGAAAACTATGGGACCATGTTTTGTAACTTAACATGTGAATACAAATAGAAGTCTGAACATCAACAAACTTTACATGTGACCACAAATACGAATCCAATCATTTGATACTTGCAATATTGTAACTTCAATAGCTTTTAACTTCCCCTTTTGTATTTACTTTCTAGAGGAAGAGAATCCTTGAAAGATTAAACGGTACGACAGTGTGCCGATGTAAAGTAAAGTTTCCCTTTCAGACACTGAGATCTATGGGGCAGGTGATAGTAAGGTCATCTGTTTCTATGGCCAAAGGTTAATAAGCAGGGTTTCACGTGGCCAGCATAATGACCTTTACTTTCCCCAACTAAAGTACCTATTAGAGTTGGGTGGACTCAGGGGCGATCTAAGAATCCTGAAATTCAAAATCACAGTCTTCAACGAGATTGGAACAAAAAGACCCCAAGATCGGAAGCCAGGCGTTTAACCACTCAGTCAACAAGCCCCAAAAGTGTGCTGAATAAATAGAAACTTTGCCTGTGAATACAAACAGAGATCTGCCAATGACAAACTTTGCCTGTGAATACAAATAGAGATCTGTCAATGACAAACTTGAGATATATGTCAACTAAGTGTTCAGATAGATGTCAACTAAATGTTGAGAAACATGTCTAATAAATGTTGAGAAAGATGTCTAATAAATGTTGAGATAGATTAAAAATTAAGGTTTGAGATAGATGTCAACTAAGTGTTGAGATAGATGTCAACTAAGTGTTAAGATAGATGTCAACTGAAGGTTAAGATATATATCAACAAAAGGTTGAGATAGATGTCAACTAAGTGTTGAGATAGATGTCAAGTAAATGTTGAGAAAGATGTCTAATAAATGTTGAGATAGATTAAAAATTAAGGTTTGCGATAGATGTCAACTAAGTGTTGAGATAGATGTCAACTAAGGGTTGAGACAGATGTCAACAAAGGGTTGAGACAGATGTCAACTAAGGGTTGAGACAGATGTCAACTAAGTGTTGAGACAGATGTCAACTAAGTGTTGTGACAGATGTCAACTAAGTGTTGAGATAGATGTCAAGTAAATGTTGAGAAAGATGTCTAATAAATGTTGAGGTAGATTAAAAATTAAGGTTTGAGATAGATGTCAACTAAGTGTTGAGATAGATGTCAACTAAGGGTTGAGACAGATGTCAACTAAGGGTTGAGACAGATGTCAACTAAGGGTTAAGACAGATGTCAACTAAGGGTTGAGACAGATGTTAACTAAGTGTTGAGATAGATGTCAACTAAGTGTTGAGATAGATGTCTAATAAATCTTGAGAATGATGTCTAATAAATGTTGAGATAGATTAAAAATTAAGGTTTGAGATAGATGTCAACTAAGGGTTGAGATAGATGTCAACAAAGGGTTGAGATAGATGTCAACTAAAGGTTTCATTCAGTGCTTCAATGTTAATTAAAAGTGTTAATGAAAAATTTAGGTTTGAGATATATGTCAACTAAGGGTTGAGACAGATGTCAACAAAGGGTTGAGACAGATGTCAACTAAGGGTTGAGACAGATGTCAACTAAGGGTTGAGACAGATGTCAACTAAGGGTTAAGATAGATGTCAACTAAGTGTTGAGATAGATGTCAACTAAGTGTTGAGATAGATGTCAACTAAGTGTTGAGATAGATGTCAACTAAGGGTTGAGACAGATGTCAAAAAAGGGTTGAGACAGATGTCAACTAAGGTTGAGACAGATGTCAACTAAGTGTTGAGATAGATGTCAACTAAGTGTTGAGATAGATGTTAACTAAGGGTTGAGACAGATGTCAAAAAAGGGTTGAGACAGATGTCAACTAAGGTTGAGACAGATGTCAACTAAGGGTTAAGACAGATGTCAACTAAGGGTTGAGACAGATGTTAACTAAGGGTTGAGACAGATGTCAACTAAGGGTTGAGATAGATGTCATCTAAGTGTTGAGATAGATGTCAACTAAGTGTTGAGATAGATGTCAACTAAGTGTTAAGACAGATGTCAACTAAGGGTTGAGACAGATGTTAACTAAGGGTTGAGACAGATGTCAACTAAGGGTTGAGATAGATGTCATCTAAGTGTTGAGATAGATGTCAACTAAGTGTTGAGATAGATGTCAACTAAGTGTTGAGATAGATGTCAACTAAGTGTTGAGATAGATGTCAACCAAGTGTTGAGATAGATGTCAACTAAGGGTTGAGATAGATGTCAACTAAGGGTTGAGTTAAGAGCTTAGGGAAATAGGTAATTGTCTCTAATTTTTCTCCCACGCAAGTCATAAACTTTTTTTTTATTCAGAATTAAAACTCTGGAAACGAGGCGTCTTTTAAAGTCAGAACTGTGGTAGTTTCTTTCACACGTGAGCAATATTGAGCCTCCACCATGCATCATTACACTCGGTAGCATTGATGTCTGCACAGATGGAACTCTTTGATTGCTTTCAAATGAGATTTTTTTCCTTGTATCGAGCTCTGGCAACTGCACCGGCATTGAACTATCTTCTGTTGGTCTGAGTGCCATATCTTTCATTACAGACGAGAATGGAGCATGATAGGCTAGAAAGAAATGGTTTTGTTGATTTAGGCTCACTACTTTCTGATGCCACCCCTACTCAGTTACACAATGAATGTGATTTTTTTTCCAAGGCTCCAGGCAACAAAACTTGGAACTAGCACAGACTACAGACCTTTAAGTCCAACACTATGAGCCACAGTGAGCAGTTCAATGATTTCCTAGAGCACAGTTTAGCCAACAGTTATTGAGTTATGATCTCAGCTTATCCTTAGTTCCATTTCAGTCACATTTGTTGTCTTCTAGTGTTCATGACATGGTGGATGTTGGACAAGCAAAGACAAGTATTGTTACTGTGCTGTATTGTTACTGTGATGTATTGTTACTGTGATGTTACTGTGATGTATTGTTACTGTGATGTAATGTTACGGTGATGTATTGTTACTGTGATGTATTGTTACTGTGATGTAAGTTACTGTGATGTATTGTTACTGTGATGTATTGTTACTGTGATGTATTGTTACTGTGATGTATTGTTACTGTGCTGTATTGTTACTGTGCTGTATTGTTACTGTGATGTATTGTTACTGTGATGTATTGTTACTGTGATGTTACTGTGATGTATTGTTACTATGATGTATTGTTACTGTGATGTATTGTTACTGTGATGTATTGTTACTGTGATGTATTGTTACTGTGATGTATTGTTACTGTGATGTATTGTTACTGTGATGTATTGTTACTGTGATGTATTGTTACTGTGCTGTATTGTTACTGTGATGTATTGTTACTGTGATGTATTGTTACTGTGATGTATTGTTACTGTGATGTTACTGTGATGTATTGTTACTATGATGTATTGTTACTGTGATGTATTGTTACTGTGATGTATTGTTACTGTGATGTATTGTTACTGTGATGTATTGTTACTGTGATGTTACTGTGATGTATTGTTACGGTGATGTAATGTTACAGTGATGTATTGTTACTGTGCTGTATTGTTACTGTGCTGTATTGTTACTGTGCTGTATTGTTACTGTGCTGTATTGTTACTGTGATGTATTGTTACTGTGATGTATTGTTACTGTGATGTAAGTTACTGTGATGTATTGTTACTGTGATGTCTTGTTACTGTGATGTATTGTTACTGTGATGTAAGTTACTGTGATGTATTGTTACTGTGATGTATTGTTACTGTGATGTATTGTTACTGTGATGTATTGTTACTGTGATGTATTGTTACTGTGATGTAAGTTACTGTGATGTATTGTTACTGTGATGTATTGTTACTGTGATGTATTGCTACTGTGATGTATTGTTACTGTGATGTAAGTTACTGTGATGTATTGTTACTGTGATGTATTGTTACTGTGATGTATTGTTACTGTGATGTATTGTTACTGTGATGTATTGTTGCTTTGCTGTATTGTTACTATGATGTATTGTTACTGTGATGTATTGTTACTGTGATGTATTGTTACTGTGATGCATTGTTACTGTGATGTTTTGTTACTGTGATATATTGTTACTGTGATGTATTGTTATTATGATCTATTGTTACTGTGATTTATTTTAGGGTAAGGTTTTGTTATATTTAAAGTTTACTTCTGAATCTCACGGGAATATTTAATTTTATTTTTATTAGTGAGTAATGTAAGTATTAGATCTACACTTTCATTGAAGCACTGAATCAAACATTAGTTGTCCTGACACTTAAGCTCATTTAGGAGAGGGCTTTGGTACAATATATATATATATATATATTATAGCTTTTATATAGCGCTACTTTCATGCTTATAGCATGCTCAGAGCGCTTTGGTCCAATCTTATTTGTGGACCAGTGGGGGGGGGGGGGTCTCTAGGAGTTGGTTTTCCGTGCTGCCTTTAGGCGCTCAGTAAACGCAAATCTGCCCTAGTCGGGTGTCGAACCTCGAGCCCCCTTCTAGGTAGCCAAGATAAACCAAGTTCAAACTGTAGTAGAAACAAGGCAACATTGGTACAATAGATGTAACTGTAGTAGAAACAAGACAACATTGGTACAAAAGAGGCAACTGTAGTAGAAACAGGCAAGCGCACTTTGCCTCTCGACCACAATAGAGGTAACTGTAGTAGAAACAAGGCAACATTTGTACAATAGAGGTAACTGTAGTAAAAACAAGGCAACATTGGTACAATAGAGGTAACTGTAGTGCAAACAAGGCAACATTGGTACAATAGAGGCTACTGTAGTAGAAACAAGGCAACATTGGTACAATGGAGGTTACTGTAGTAGAAACAAGGCAACATTGGTAAAATAGAGGTAACTGTAGTAGAAAGACGGCAACATTGGTACAATAGAGGCTACTGTAGTAGAAACAGGCAAGCGCACTTTGCCTCTCGACCACAATAGAGGTAACTGTAGTAGAAACAAGGCAACATTTGTACAATAGAGGCTACTGTAGTAGAAACATGGCAACATTGGTACAATAGAGGTAACTGTAGTAGAAACAAGGCAACATTGGTACAATAGAGGCAACTGTAGTAGAAACATGGCAACATTGGTACAATAGATGCAACTGTAGTAGAAACATAATAATAATTTATTTATAAAGCGCTGTTAACAAACAAAATGTAGGCTCAAGGCGCTGTAACAACATTACAAACACAAACACAAGAGCTAACATGACAAACTAATCTAAAAAGTTTTAAACAGATAGGTCTTAATGTTCTTCTTTAAAGTGGTGTAGCATGTTGTCTGTCTGAGATCAATGAGGAGTGAGTTCCAAACCTTTGGTCCGTGAACTGAAAAAGCCCGCAGACCGTAGCTTTTGAGGGAGAAACGTGGCACTACTAAAAGTGTTGAGTCCATTGAGCGCAGGGCTCTATGGGGAACATATGGAGTAATCAGTTCTCTAAGGTACAAGGGCATCTCGTTGTTATATATACACTGATGACAAAGTGTGGCGACCTTGTAATCGATTCTCGCTTTCACGGGAAGCCAAGCCAATGGAGCGTGCGCAAGAGCGTAGTAGCAGAATCTTGTCTATTTTTTTAAGGACTATTCGAGCGGCGTTGTTCTGTATACGTTGCAGCTTGGCTATTTTGTCATCAGGTATACCTGCTAGCACGGCGTTGCAGTAGTCAAGGTGGGAGAGTATGAATGCCACAGCTAGCGTTTTTGTTGACTCCGTTGTTAAATATGGTCGGATCTGCCCTAATCTGCGCAGCTGCAGATAAAGACCTATGCAGAGCTGACTTATGTGTGGGTCGAAAGATAGTGTTGAGTCGAAGAAAACTCCAAGATTCCGCACTACATGGACAAAAGAAACATGGCAGTTCGTGATAAAGAGAGAATCTGTGCTTTCAACTTTTGAGACATTGTTCCTAGTGCCAATATTAATTATTTCTGTCTTGTCTTCGTTCATCTTGAGTTTATTTTCAACCATCCAATCGCTCACCCTTGCAACGGTACTACTGATTTTCTCTGACAGATGCGACACCTCTGAGGGTACTGATGAATCCTATAACTGTGAGTCATTAGCAAAGAAATGGTATAAGATACCGGTTGGCCGTATGACACCGCTGAGTGGATATGTGTACATAGTGAACAGTACTGGGCCTAGAACTGATCCTTGGGGTACTCCGTACTTCAAAAGTAAGCTTTTTGATTCCGTCCCGCTAACAACGACACTTTGGGTGCGTTCCGTCAGGTAGGATTCAAGCCACTTTAGGACGACTCCTGCTAAACCAAAAGTTGCAGAGAATCTGGCAATCATAATTTCATGGTCTAGCGTAGATGCAACTGTAGTAGAAACATGGCAACATTGGTACAATAAAGGCAACTGTAGTTGAAACAAAGATATGTTGATAGAAATAAGGCAACACTGAAAGAAACGAGGCAACTTTGGTAGAAACATCTTATGAATCCCAGGTCTCACATTTATACAAAATGGATTATAAGATTTTTGAATATTGTTGACAGATGCAGGTCATAATATGCTTTGAACTGAAGGTATTGAAAACTGGTTCTAAGTTCTTGACTTCTTAAATCTGGACTTATTTAAATTGCTTTCAAATTTTGCAATCAAGGAATCCAAATAGGTCTTGTACTTTTCAACCATTTTACAAGAAATAGTTTCACATTTCAGCATCTTTAACGAGTCAGCTCTAATGTGTACCTGACATTAGTTGAGGAAAAGTAAAGGCGGTTGGTCGTTGTGCTGGCCACATGACTCCATCGTTAACTTTAACTTTTACCTTAACAGTCATCTGCCCTTTAGATCGCAAGATCTGAACGGGAAACTTTACTTTATTTTTAGTTTCACCTTTCAGCAAGGGAAAATGACTAAACCTGTTTTTACTTGCTTACCTGGAGAAACGGGAACGTTTTGTTTGAAAAGATTGACAAGCGCAAACATTTAATGTGCAAACAACCCAATGCAATAATGTCATCGGCAAACATGATGTCTACCTTTCACTCTTCTGTAAAAATATTGGTAACAGTCCTTCAAGAAACATAATTTTCTTCCATGAGATCCCATATTCTTCCCTATACATTGCCAGAGGATACTGATGTGGTACCTAACATCGGAATGTTTCATTTCGAAATCTTCAAGTACTTCTCGGAAATGCCTGTGGTTAACCAGCTAGCCCTAAGTTTGATGACTGAGATTATTGGGTCAATAACATGTTTGATATTTAATGCAGCTCTGCAAAGACTTTCCCGTGTTGAGTTTATTATTGGGAAATGTTCTTTCATTTGATTAACAAACTAGCAGTACAAACCGGCGACGCCCGTTGATTTGTTCCAATGCTTTCTATAGACTATTATGGCCGGAACACCCTCTTTTTTTTTTTGAACAGTAATACACAGGTCACATTTAACGCTCAACCTAACCTACTTTTTAGCCCGAGAATCTGTTACAATGAAATTTTACGGCGCGCTCTCTATTTCTGTTTCTATCTGTCTTTTTGCTCTCTGGAACTTCCATTTTGTTTTCTTTTAACCTGCGCATCGTCATTTCTTTGGCCTAGACTTTTGACTTGATTTGGAAACACCCGCCTCAGTAAACACGCACACTCATATGACTTCATTGGCCTAGACTTTTGACTTGATTTGGAAACACCCGCCTCAGTAGACACGCACACTCATATGACTTCATTGGCCTAGACTTTTGACTTGATTTGGAAACACCCGCCTCAGTAGACACGCACACTCATATGACTTCTTTGGCCTAGACTTTTGACTTGATTTGGAAACACCCGCCTCAGTAGACACGCACACTCATATGACTTCTTTGGCCTAGACTTTTGACTTGATTTGGAAACACCCGCCTCAGTAGACACGCACACTCATATGACTTCTTTGGCTTAGACTTTTGACTTGATTTGGAAACACCCGCCTCAGTAGACACGCACAGTCATATGACTTCTTTGGCCTAGACTTTTGACTTGATTTGGAAACACCCGCCTCAGTAGACACGCACACTCATATGACTTCTTTGGCCTAGACTTTTGACTTGATTTGGAAACACCCGCCTCAGTAGACACGCACACTCATATGACTTCTTTGGCCTAGACTTTTGACTTGATTTGGAAACACCCGCCTCAGTAAACACGCACACTCATATGACTTCATTGGCCTAGACTTTTGACTTGATTTGGAAACACCCGCCTCAGTAGACACGCACACTCATATGACTTCATTGGCCTAGACTTTTGACTTGATTTGGAAACACCCGCCTCAGTAGACACGCACACTCATATGACTTCTTTGGCCTAGACTTTTGACTTGATTTGGAAACACCCGCCTCAGTAGACACGCACACTCATATGACTTCTTTGGCCTAGACTTTTGACTTGATTTGGAAACACCCGCCTCAGTAGACACGCACAGTCATATGACTTCTTTGGCTTAGACTTTTGACTTGATTTGGAAACACCCGCCTCAGTAGACACGCACAGTCATATGACTTCTTTGGCCTAGACTTTTGACTTGATTTGGAAACACCCGCCTCAGTAGACACGCACACTCATATGACTTCTTTGGCCTAGACTTTTGACTTGATTTGGAAACACCCGCCTCAGTAGACACGCACACTCATATGACTTCTTTGGCCTAGACTTTTGACTTGATTTGGAAACACCCGCCTCAGTAGACACGCACAGTCATATGACTTCTTTGGCTTAGACTTTTGACTTGATTTGGAAACACCCGCCTCAGTAGACACGCACAGTCATATGACTTCTTTGGCCTAGACTTTTGACTTGATTTGGAAACACCCGCCTCAGTAGACACGCACACTCATATGACTTCATTGACCTAGACTTTTGACTTGATTTGGAAACACCCGCCTCAGTAGACACGCACACTCATATGACTTCTTTGGCCTAGACTTTTGACTTGATTTGGAAACACCCGCCTCAGTAGACACGCACAGTCATATGACTTCTTTGGCTTAGACTTTTGACTTGATTTGGAAACACCCGCCTCAGTAGACACGCACACTCATATGACTTCTTTGGCCTAGACTTTTGACTTGATTTGGAAACACCCGCCTCAGTAGACATGCACAGTCATATGACTTTTGTTCGGCTTCTCAATTTAATATATATATTATTTCGACCGTCAACTCCCCCCCCCTCCTATTTTTGGGGGGTTAGTTTTACTTTTTTTTTGTTTGTTTTTTTACTTTTGATCTTAATGCAAGCAATGTTCAGTATTATACACCCAATACATTTCTCCATACTATCAGTTTCAGGCTTAGAGAGAAAAAAAAAGCATTTTCCGAAGGTCCCAAGTGAATGTCCACGTTCACGTTCCTCTTTCTACATGTATTTTGTGCTCTAAATCAGAAATGTCATTTGGTTTTATTAATTGTAATCATTTATTTCACTTCTTTTGAATTAGTGAAATGATAATCGATCTATATTTATCTTTTTAATGCTGTTTTTTTTTAAGCGCTACATTACCATTAGTACCATTCCGTGTTCTCTGTCTGTCTCGACAAAAAGAAACAGACTCTAGATCTATCTAATTAATATTAATATTATTAGCATTGGTTTAGTTGTTATTATTTAGACCGCTTGTAATAGGAAGTGGCAATGACTCAAGGTATATTAAAAATAAGTAGACTTAGGGGAAAAGAAAAAAATTGATTTAAAAATACGAAAGTTGAGAGATGTTTCTATTTATGTTTTCTAGATACACTTCGAGCCTTGGAGAAACACCGAAGATAAAATAGCCAACAAAAAGGTTTGATAGAGCTTGCGGTTTCGCGAAAGCGGTCGTCAGGCTGCAAATCTGTTAAAAACTTTTCTCAGTGAGCACCTAGGAGGCAAAAGGAACCTGTGCACGAAATTTGATGCGGATACTCACGACAGTTTAAAATATCTCGTGATCAAATTGTTAGTCAGTGGTGTTTTACAATTATAAAATAGATTGTTTTTCTCAGTCAAAGCAAGGACTCCATTAATTTACCAATTCGCCATCTTGTTCCATGCCAACACAACTCTTTCAGCACAATTCTTGATAGCATTGAAGAAATACTGGCCAGATTAAGTGTCTTTGAGTGATGTTTTGACATATTGTCAGAATAATCTTCGTTTACTTTAAACTTTTTAGAATGACATGTATAGACAATATTTCTTTAGCCTCTTCATCATAAGAATCAGAAGTTTCAATAATTTATACAGGTTGTTTACATAGATACTATATATAATCTGTGGGCACGCCTAATTTCTGTAGGAGTCCGCGGGCCGCCTAAAATGGTCCAGCGGATCTCTTGTGGCCCGCGAAGCGTAATTTGTCCACCCCTGCTCTATGCTCATTCTAGTATTTTAGGTATATGACATGTAAGTCTATCAGTAGTCTCTATGTAGCCAATGTCAGTAAGTAGGAATATACACAGAGCTGGTTTATACAGTAGGTAGATTTCGTGTTTACAAAACAAAAAATCTGATCTAATATATTTTGTGGGTCTGCACAGACTTTCAGTGATTCTGTTTCTCTATTCAAGAGACATTGTTGCTTGCGTTTCCATCCCGTCATTAACCTATGCATTCAAAGCTTTCCGACTCAAAAGACAAGAGTAAGCCAAGTTGTGTGAAGGTTTAGCGGACACAAGCAGCACACCGACTGGAAACAAGGTTTGTCCATTACCACTACAAGAGACACTTAGAAAGGGAGCTAAACACACACACACAAATCAATAAACTACACACTTGGTTGTAGAAAAACTAATTGCTATTAAAGTCAAATACACTTTTCTTTTGACGATTATTATTTAAATCGACCATTTATTTGTCACAATTTAAAAAAGATAATAAAATATTATTTGATTAATTTTAATTTGGTCAAGCTTTTTTAACCTGAAAATTTTTTATAAAAAAACAACCAAAAAAAACAAAAAAAAAACTGGGGGAAACCAAAATCAGAGAAACATATATGTAAATATACAATGCACTAGATTTGATAGACCACTCGAAAAGTGAGGAACCATTAAGTAAGACCAGCAAAACATTTTCAAACGTTACGTTCAAACATCCGAAATTCCCCCAATAATACCTGTTTGCAAATAATGATAGTAATAAAATATATGATGAAATCATTAATGCGTATACATACAGAAGTAAAAACAATTAGAGCACAAATATATTTGTATTTCATTTATTTCACTCTATTAAATTTCAAAGGTTGGTCTTGACTCCTGAAAGCGAATACTTTTGGTTTTAAAATGAGTTTTTTATCTTCTATGCACATACAGAAAAAAACTGTTTTAAAAACAATTAAAACTAGCCGTTTTGGAGTTGTTTTTTTTCTTTACATTTTAAACTTAACTAGCAAATTCAACATAAAAATCCATTTCAGATTGCTTGCAAGAAATGCAACTCTAAAACGATACTCTTGTGTTTTAAAATTAAAAATGTATATTCTATGCAAATACATAAAACCATTTTTGAAGCAAGATTTAAGAAGGCAAGTTCGTGGTTTATACATTATCTACAAGGGCACACCTCCCTTCCACAAAAAACTTAAATGTCCCCTCAATACGAAGTACGCACAAACACTCCATAGTCCCCCCCCCCCCCACACACACAGAGTTTATCTTACTACTTGTAAATGAAACGCATCTCCCAAATAAAACATTCCTTTTCCCTTGTGAAACAGCCAGTATTACAATAATGTCGCACACTTTTTGGGCATCCTCCAAATGAAAGCCCCCATTTTCTTGTTTTGCATCGCTCCAATGAAAATCCAACATGTGCTCGTCCACTTGTTTGTGTTAATTAGAGATTGAAACTTTTCCAAATCTTTGGTTTTCTGGTTGCTATAAGCAGCTCGTCTCATGCTCAAACACCACTTGGTAACCATCTAAACTTGATGACGTCAGCTGTGAGTAGCACCACTTTCTAAAGACTCCCTAAAGTGTTACTTAACTTAGTGGCTCGCCGTTAGGTGTCACTCTACTGACCTACCCTTTAGTCTGAATGGCCAGGGTGCAGCAATTACTGATTAACTCGTGATTGAACCAGCTTCCGGCAGTCATCCTAGTTAAGCCAACGGGTATCGCGTCTACGACCAGAGCTTGAGCTCTTTTTGGTCGGTATCGATCTGGTTAATTACTCGTACATAGCCCGATCTAATCGAGCGGGGCCACCGTCACGAAGGCCCCAAAGATTAACATCCAGCCCCCATTGTGTGGCCAGGAAGCTACCAAATGGATGCAACATGTCACGGGCGTGAGGTTCGGACCAAAGAAATAGGCGTTAATCGCGAACACGGCCGCGAGATCATGTGCGATGGAGGGGAGGTTGTGAAGAGAGAAATGATGAAATCGATATCAAGTTCTAGTTTGTTATTTGTCAGATAGTTTGTAATTTGAGATAGTCACTAGAAATATTTGTAGTTCTTATTGACACCAAATAGAACTTGACTTCAAGAAGAGGTAGTTCTTATTGACACCAAATAGAACTTGACGTCAAGAAGAAGAAGTAGTTCTTATTGACACCAAATGTAACTTGACTTCAAGAATAGGTATTTTTTATTGGCACCAAATAGAACTTGACTTCAAGAAGAGGTAGTTCTTATTGACACCAAATAGAACTTGACTTCAAGAAGAAGAGGTAGTTCTTATTGACACCAAATGTAACTTGACTTCAAGAATAGGTATTTCTTATTGGCACCAAATAGAACTTGACTTCAAGAAGAGGTAGTTCTTATTGCCACCAAATGTAACTTAACTTCAAGAAGAGGTAGTTCTTATTGACACCAAATAGAATAAAAGTAGAGACAGAGACACACACACACACTTTATGTTTTCTGAATGAAATGCAATGAGATAATGTCTTCAATATCTTCATATATTTAACATGTTTAATTTGTTTAAATTTATTTTGACGATTCCTACTCCTTGCATTCTCTTCATGAGTGAAAGGTGTAGACTGAAAGTTGGCAGGTAGTTCGAAAATATCTCTTTTATCTAATATATAAAGTAGAATGTGAGGCGTATGTATGTATGTATATCCCCGTATAGAAATCAAAACCATTTGACCGATCTTGATAAAGCTAGGCAGAAATGTTCCTTGGGTACTAACTTAGACTGTAGTGTATGTATTGTAGCCCTAAAACAAACTTAAGACCCTCAAAAAAAAAAGGTGTCCGACTCTATTAAAGCTATAGTATATATGGATCTAGGCTTTGTTATTATGTTGACATGAGAAAAGATCGAAAGAATTTAGATCAAGATATAATTTTAAGAAATACACTTTGCGCAGATAGTTTTTTTACTTTGACACATGAAATACAAAAGAAGGTCGATTGATTTCATTATATAATAAAATTAACCTTCAAATTTGTGTTTCAAAAGCAATTTTTACATAAATTAGTTCCTTATATCTGTGACTACAGATTTCCTGTTGAAGATTTTTTCATTAGACAATACCGTAATGTTACGCATCTTTCCATTCCTAGGTCTAAAACTTAATTCAACTCTAAGATGATATAACTTCTCTTCGCCCAGATAGTTTTATACTTTAACATATTCATTTCATATTTTGATCAAATTAGCATTCAAATTTGGTTTTCTAAAGCATTTTTAATACATTCGTTTATGAAAGCTGTGAAGCCGTGTTGAGATAGGCCTATATTCATTCATGAATCGCGTACTAAAAATTATTTCGCTTAATTGTTTACAAAACACTCTCAGTGACTATATCGACAGTGATACGCAAATATTTTTTACCCGCGGGTCGCGGGTAAAATATGTTTAGTACAACTTATAGGGCGATTAATTTGCTCTAGATAAACAACGAATGCTAGATTTTAAAAAAAGTACACGCCCCTTCCCCCCCACCCCGAGAATCTTGGTTAAGTGAATGCATACATCTAGTAACGTACAATTTATGCTATTCTAATGCCAACGAGCTAGTAATTCTTTTCTCAACTGATACATTTTTAGGAAAATTGATAGAGCCATGTCAGCAGTCTCTTTCTTAGGGCAAACTTTTTTTTTTCTTTTTTTGTCACTGTCATTAGGAGATCAATGTTTCTTATCATGAAATGTTCAGTACAACATACAAAGCGTCTACTTACAGTAGACTGTATACTAAAACAAGCAACTAAACGAAATCTATTTGGTCACACTTTGTAAATCTATCTGGTAAAACAATGTTTTAAAAATTGAGCTAATAGGTCTACAGTACAAACATTCAAACACTTATCAAGTTGTTATTTTCATGTAACTGTCTCTTCTAGACAACTAAATGGTAAAACAGACATTCTAATATAGATGTGATTGAGTACATTGGCAAGTGCTTAAGGAAATCAGTCCAGAAAATTCCCCATCAAACGAGTTACTTCGCAAATAAAGTTTCCCAAACTTGAATTGACCAAGTGAGTCATCGAAGAATGTACATTGGTGAGGAATGCAAATTTAACCAATGAAAAGTGTTAATCTGTGAGCTCTCCCTAAAAGAAAACAATGTTTACTTTAGAGAAAACACGAAAAAAAAAAAGCACAGACTGGCACTTAGCCAATTTAAAAAAAAACAACATTTGACGTCATCAATAATGGACGAAAAAAAATATTTTACTTTCACCTTCAAGTTTTGGGTTTTATTCTTTTTATTTGAAAAATGAGAACAAAAAGGATTTAATACAATTTGCATAAATTAATTTTTAAACAACTAATCAAAGCCAAAAACTAGTTTGTTATGGATATATTGCATAAAGTTGGATGGTCAAACATTAGAAGTTGACTCATTTAAATACCTAGGGTAAAAAATAACAAGAGATGGGGGATCAATAAAAGAGATAAAAACCTTGGCATCCTCAACCATAGCAAACTGTAGAAAATCTGGAAGAGTAACATCAGCTTCCCAGTAAAATTAAAACGATATTCTTCCCTTGTGATCTCTGTACTCCTATATGTTTGTGAAAGTTGCTCACTTAACGCTGAAGCTGAAAGAAGAATTCAGTGCCTTTGAGAGTAAATGCTACAGAAAAATGCTGGCTATCAGATACCAGGAAAATAAAACAAATAGCTGGCCAAAAGGAGAAGATCTCAACACTTGTTAATCTAGAACTAGATTTGTATCCACAGACTTATATCCACACATAGTCCGCCGACATTTCATTTTACTATGGCTAACATACGCCAATTAAAATAGCTATGTAAAAAATTAACAAGAAAAACATTAAAACCTAAATGTTTAAAAAGGTAATACCTCCATTACACAACTTAAAATATCATAAAGCATTAAAAATAATATAATTTAAAAAAAAACTGTTTTAAACCGGGTATCGAACCCCGTGACACCGTCAGCTTCGTGAACGTACGCGTTAACAAATCGGCCAGCGGGTAGTTTATTGATATTATTATATGGACATCTAGATCTAACGCTAGACTCTAGGCCTAGATCTACTTCTAGATCTAACGCTAGACTCTAGACCTAGACCTACTTCTAGATCTAACGCTAGACTCTAGACCTAGATCTACTTCTAGATCTAGACTGAAATGAAATGTAAGTTTACGTAAACAAAAGTATTACTAAAGCTTTGATATTCATTCTTTCAATAAACTTGAAGTAGTTTTAAATTTACTCAAGTTATCGCATTATCAGTACACTACGGCTGACTACGTCAATTCTCTTCTGTTATTGAATAATTCCAATGATAAGCCTCTAAATCTAGACTTAGAAGACGACGCGCGAAATTTTCCAGAAAATTAATTTATTATACTCTTGAATCAATAATGCCCAACATTGGGAAATGCCGAACGCATAGTCCTTTCAAGAACACCATCATAGTCCTTTCAAAACCGATGATGGATCTAGACCTAGATTTAGTCTCTAGCCAAATTTATATTTTTTTCTTTTTAACTTTAATTGAGTTTTCTCCATCTGGCCAACGATTCTTTTCTCAGCGATATACATCAACTGTTAAATTTATAAGAAATTTGTTAGAGTCGTTTTTGAGATAATCTGTCCAGGTTCCATGAAGTTCTGACTTAAATAGAGATACGGTAAACAAAAAAAGGCATTGTTTGGTACTTTTAGTAATAACAGTACTAAACAACATCCACTTAATGTACATTTCAGGTAGTGATAATTGAGAACATAACTGCCGATTGTAAGAATGCAGACGTACGTGAACTCATTTTAAAACATTAATAATTTAGATTTCTGTTTCTAGATATGAATCGGTGTATTCGGCACCGGAAAATATAATTTTGCAAAGTTTAAATGTAAAAAAAAAATAATTAAAAAATCAAAAAACAAAAAAATCTATCAGCCTGGCTAAAAAGTTTGAACACGTAATTTCTCCCACACCCACTCTCTGGTCAAGTTGAAACTTTGCAGGATTATTCATTGGCAAAAACAATACATATCTTATTGAGTTTAATCTCGAATAAGGGAAGCAGCTTTTATGTTGAGAAATATAAGTGTAAATGGATAGGTTTTGTTTTTGCTAAAGTATTGTTAAAAACAATATTTTGCTTGTTTAAATGTCATTCTTGATACTTTCATTAAACACACTGTTAGTTATTGAAATACGCACCCATAGAAACATTTTCATTGGCTCTCTGATTTTCTACTTTGTATTTTATATCAACTTAAAGAGTTAACACTCCAATCAAAATACTGTATGTTCTATATATAGCCTCAGAAGTCTATCGCGTCATATGGCGGACGATTATTGGCTGTTTAATCGCTCGTCTGCGAGAGAGAGTCTGTCTTCCGGTGAAAGAAAATGGCCAAGAAAGAAATTGGGGTCAGTATGAAAGGGCCGAGGTCAACTCCTCGAGAGAACTTCACGTGACCCCGATGAAAGCACGAGGTTAATTACGTCATCCTCAAAGTAAGATTTTTTTTTTCAAGTTGAATGTCTTACGTCTTAAAAAGACATCAGATAGAAGACATCACATAGAGGACATCACATAGAAGACATCACATAGAAGACATCACATAGAAGACATCACATAGAAGACATCACATAGAAGACATCACATAGAAGACATCACATAGAAGACAACATGTGAAGATGTCCCACAACGTGAGACTTGTCCTTTTGTCTGGTTTAGATTCAAACACGGTGAAAACTTCTCAAAGAATAAAATTAAAACACATTTTAAAATTTGAAGATGTTTACGTTTGACTTATACATAGTACACATACATAAACAGCAGCACCAGGAGACCAAGTTGGACCAAAACTTGGTCCATGGTGCTGCTGTTTATTTATGTTTAATATGTATGTATCATCATTTGTTTCAGCACCTAGCTACACTACTATATATACGTTTGACCTGCCTTTAGAAATCACGTCATGGAATTACAAAGTTTTTAGTTCGAATTGGAAGTATTCATTTTTGAAAGGATTAGAAGACAGCTTGTATGACAGCAGAATGATAGGGTTATAAACCGAGACCAATCGTTTTAGAAGGCCTGAAAAGGTCTGTATGACATGGCAACTAGCTATTGGTCTAATCAGCCCACATGTTGTGACGTTGCAGGTCAGTGTTGAGGCCTTCTATAACGGATGATCTCGAACAAACATGTTACGTAGTGTGACCTGTTTGTCTGGCGTAGTCACAGACATGCCACGTAGTGTGACCTGTTTGTCTGACGTAGTCACAGACATGCCACGTAGTGTGGTCTGTTTGTCTGACCTAGTCGCAGACATGCCACGTAGTGTGACCTGTTTGTCTGGCGTAGTCACAGACATGCCACGTAGTGTGACCTGTTTGTCTGGCGTAGTCACAGACATGCTGTTCAGTGTAGCCTGTTTGTCTGGCGTAGTCACAGACATGCCACGTAGTGTGACCTGTTTGTCTGGCGTAGTCACAGACATGCTGTTCAGTGTAGCCTGTTTGTCTGGCGTAGTCACAGACAAGCCACGTAGCGTGACCTGTCTGTCTGGCGTAGCCACAGACATGCCACGTAGTGTGGCTTGTTTGTCTGGCGTAGTCAAAGACATACTGCTTAGTGTGACCTGTTTGTCTGGCGTAGTCACAGACATGCCGCTTAGTGTGACATGTTTGCCTGGCGTAGACACAGACATGCCACGTAGTGTGACCTCTTTGTCTGGCGTAGTCACAGACAAGCCACATTGTGTGACCTGTTTGCCTGGCGTATTTACAGACATTCCGGTTAGTGTAACTAGTCTGGCGTAGTCAACTTGTAGACGTGACGTGACGTAACCACTAAAATAACACGGGATTTAAGTAATATGACACGGAAGGTAGCAAATATGACATTAAAGCTAGCCAATATTATACTAGAGGTAAAAAAATGTGACATCGGGGGGAAGTAAATAGAACATTGGAGGAAGTAAATATAACATAGGAGGAAGTAAATAGAACATAGGGGGAAGCAAATAGAACATAGTAGGAAGTAAATTGAACATAGGAGGAAGTAAATAGAACATAGGGGGAAGTAAATAGAACATAGGAGGAAGTAAATAGAACACAGAATGAGGTAAATAGAACATTGGAGGAAGTAAATAGAACATTGGAGAAAGTAAATAGAACTTTGAAGGAAGTAAATAGAACATAGGAGGAAGCAAATAGAACATAGGAGGAGGTAAATAGAACATAGGAGGATGTAAATAGAACATAGGAGGAGGTAAATAGAACATAGGAGGAGGTAAATAGAACATAGGAGGAAGTAAATAGAACATAGAAGAAAGTAAATAGAACATTGAGGAAGTAAATAGAACATAGGATGAAGTAAATAGAACATAGGAGAAGTAAATAGAACAAAGAAGTAGAAGGAAGTAAATAGCACATAGGAGGAAGTAAATAGAACATAGGAGGAAGCAAATAGAACATAGGAGGAAGTAAATAGAACATTGGAGGAAGTAAATAGAACATAGGAGGAAGTAAATAGAACATAGGGGGGAAGTAAATAGAACATTGGAGGAAGGAAATAGAACATAGGAGGAAGTAAATAGAACATTGGAGGAAGTAAATAGAACATTGGAGGAAGTAAATAGAACTTTCAAGGAAGTAAATAGAACATAGGAGGAAGTAAATAGAACATAGGAGGAGGTAAATAGAACATAGGAGGAAGTAAATAGAACGTAGGAGGAGGTAAATAGAACATAGGAGGAGGTAAATAGAACATAGAAGGAGGTAAATAGAACATAGGAGGAAGTAAATAGAACGTAGGAGGAGGTAAATAGAACATAGTAGGAAGTAAATAGAACATAGGAGGAGGTAAATAGTACGTAGGAGGAGGTAAATAGAACATAGGAGGAGGTAAATAGAACATAGGAGGAAGTAAATAGAACATAGGAGGAGGTAAATAGAACATAGGAGGAAGTAAATAGAACGTAGGAGGAGGTAAATAGAACATAGGAGGAGGTAAATAGAACATAGGAGGAAGTAAATAGAACATAGGAGGAGGTAAATAGAACATAGGAGGTATAAAATATGGGACATGGAAGTTTGCAAATAAATCAAAGAAATATCCACAGTTTCTTTCTTGCATGCAATGAATGATCATTGATCACTACAGACATCATCAAAATCTTTTGTTTATCTGCGCTCTAACTCCTCTAAGTGGCCTGCAAGTTAAGAGGTGATTGATCTTCTGCTAGATTGACGCACAATCAATGGCTCAGATCGATGTATGAACAAAACGCATACACTAAACATCCCCGGACCCACGTGACTCAGTGTTGATTTGTTGATCCGTCTGTAGAGATCATATCACGCGATAGAATGAATCAATGAATAGTTTAAGCTTAGCTTTATTCCTTGACCAATGTATTAAAAGTCTTAACGAAGAGTTTGAAATAAGAATAAGGCTTGTCTTTGAGTCCAAACATTAGTGAGGAAATTAGTATTTCCCGTGGTTACGCAGCCCCAGTTGCGACCTACATATTTTGCCACATCGAGCGCAGGGATAACCATCTTCCGTTTAAATACTGAGAGAATGAGAAGCTACATTCAAGTAGTAACATTTGAAAATATTTGCTATAAATAAAAATGTTTAGATCTTATTCCATTGTCTCTCAACTATTTACTTGTGAGCCCCCCCCCCCTCATTCCCTCTCCCGGACGAAAAAAAAAGTACGTTCGCCTCCAAGCAATGTAGGTCTGGGGGAGCGCTGATTGCACCCGGGTGTTGTTGGCGGTCGTTGACTTGTAGCACCAAACTGCTGGTAAACAACTAAAGACCGCTGTAAACTTTGTACATTTTAACTTGTAAAACGTGAAATAATTTGAATAACTTCTTTAGTGTCCCTTGGAAACCAATACACTCCCAACCCAGCCCTCCCTCTACAGGTTGCGCTCCATAAAGTGTTGAGAAAAAGTTGCCCTAACGACAGTCAACAATTACCTGACAAAATATTTGTTTGTATTTTATTAAATCACTCTTATAAAACTAGAGATTTAATCCTTTATGTAGTTCAATAAGCTTTACAAATCAAGAATCTTAAAGGCTCATTGGTTTGATGATACATACATATTAAACATAAATAGGACAACGGTCTAATATCTTAGTACTCAAGGAATTGTTTTAGCAAAGCCACATGGCAAAATCATTCTTTTTTTTCAGGAACATTCTGACACAATACCAATATATTTTTCTAGAAACATTCTGACACAATACCAATATATTTTTCTAGAAACATTCTGACACAATACCAATATATTTTTCTAGAAACATTCTGACACAATACCAATATATTTTTCTAGAAACATTCTGACACAATACCAATATATTTTTCTAGAAACATTCTGACACAATACCAATATATTTTTCTAGAAACATTCTGACACAATACCAATATATTTTTCTAGAAACATTCTGATACAATACCAATATATTTTTCTAGAAACATTCTGACACAATACCAATATATTTTTCTAGAAACATTCTGACACAATACCAATATATTTTTCTAGAAACATTCTGACACAATACCAATATATTTTTCTAGAATCATTCTGACAGAATACCAATTAATATTTTTAGAATCATTCTGATACAATAACAATACATTTTTCTAGAAACATTCTGACACAATACCAATTAATATTTTTAGAATCATTCTGACACAATACCAATACATTTTTCTAGAATCATTCTGACAGAATACCAATTAATATTTTTAGAATCATTCTGACACAATACAAATATATTTTTCTAGAAACATTCTGACACAATACCAATTAATATTTTTAGAAACATTCTGACACAATACCAATACATTTTTTAAGAAACATTCTGACACAATACCAATACATTTTTCCAGAGCATTCTGACAGCAAGTTTATCTCTTTCTGTGACGAGGACACTGGAAGAACGGGATTCACGCGTTAAGATTGCCATCACATCATCTGGGCTTGTACAGGATACAGCCAAAGGGAGGTCACGTGATCTGACGTCACGGCTCTTCCGATAGCCATCAGTAATTTGTAAAAGCGCGTGCAAGTTTGAGTTTTCTCAGTTTATCTCTTCCTACTGGACAGCATTTCAACATTTTAAGTCCCTGGCCATTAGCATTGACTTTCTCTTTCTGTTTTAGTGTCGTGAGAGTAGGAAACAAATGGAGAGAGAGAGAAAGAGAGAGAGAGAAAGCACGTGAAAGAGAGAGAGAGAGAGAGAGAGAGCTATTGGTATTTTATCTCTCAATCAATCCCCTAGAAAAACAACAAAAACATTGAATAGACAATAGACAAAGCGCTAACTGATTTACTAGTCACGATATCTGCTTCTTTCTAAAGGTCGACTAATGTGAATTAATGTTCTATACAAACCTCACAGCTTACATACTTCTATATTGGGATGTTCACACTCCAGAGTTCATCACAATATTACTCTTTGACTTTAAGATTCCAGTTACGTTCTTTCAGCGTTACTATGTCAGTCAAGAGAAAAAGAAGACAGAAGACAAAGCTATGTGGTGGCCATAGAAAAGAACCTAAAGAAATGTGGCAGAGAAAAAGAAATGAAAAATTGGGACAAATTTTAAAAAAGTAAAAAAAAAAAATGTCAAGACCGCCATATTGATTACTTTGGACAACTTAATCCTACAAATGACTTCATGCAACAAGCGAAAGAGTTTACAAATTTGATTCGACATTGCTGAATAGTGTACACAACATTATTGATTATTGATCTATTAAATACTTTCGTATCAAAACTTCCGGGGTTTTTTTGTACACCGGATACACCAAAAAGTTTGTTTATGTATTTACCGCCATGAATGAAAAGCTAAAAAAAAGGAATTTTTCCGACAAATGGAAACACATTAATTTCGTATTTGTTTCGTTCCACAGTTTAAGATCTGATTATTTTAGACATAAAGTGACAGGGAAATAAAAGAGAAAGCGAAAAGGAGACATGTGAGGAGATAAAAGAACCAAAGAAACGTAAGGAACTAAGAAGATGAAGATTAAAAATAAATTCAACAATGTCAAGGACGCTCACTGTTCCGAACTAAATAATAAGCAAAATATAAAAATTCTTTAAATAACAAAACAAGGCTTATCTCAAGGGGAAGAACTCCGTCTTAAAACAATATCTACCAATAATGTACAAGCTATTTCCCTTATTCGATATCAAACAAATTAGTTACTTTATTACCAATAATTAATTTACTAATTGAGTATTTTTATTTATTTATTCATGTTTTGTTAGGTACAATAAATAATTGTTGACAACTCGTATGTCAAAATCTAACTTGAAAGTAGACAAATTTAAATGTGATATCAGAAACATATATTATGAGGAACATATAACAATGTTATTAATGATATGACATCAAACATTTATCTACTGGTACGTACATTCAATGAACTGTAAATCTACTGAGACTTTAAATTTTTTTTTTATAAAAGCAAAAAAATTGTTAATCTAATTGTGAACAGGGATGGCCGAGAGTATTTTTACCTCCCTTATAACAACTCACATTGTCTGTCTGTTTTGTCTGTCTTTCTTGTCTGTCTGGGTCAAATCTTTCACACATTATTTCTCCTACTTCCCAGTCTCGGATCAAGTTGAAACCTTACACAGTTAGTCATTGTCCATTACAACACACGAATCAATAAAAAAAACAAACCATTATTTAATCAATTAGTCATAATTATATTTTTGTATATAAAAATTTTTCTAAGCTAAAGGGAAGATGAACATTGCAATAATGAGAGATATGGCAGCGATTGAACAAAGCGCAAATGGGACTCTGGTCAATATGCAACATAGCAGATGTGTTAAAGTCACAAGACCAGGAGAGTAAACTTAAGTAATTCTAAACAGGTAGGATTGATTCAAAATAATTGATGTCATTTTCCCTTAATATAAGCGAGGTTTGAAAAAGTTTTTTTTTTCTATTTAGTGTATTCCTTCTCATCAAGCGTTTAACTTCCCGAAACATTGTGAACAATTCGACCATTCCCAAAGCTCAACTCTGTGTACAACAAGAAGCAGACTTGGATGTAATTATGAGCGATGCAGGCAAGAGATTCACGTGGTTATCTCCCGATGTTTTCTTCACTACCCGGAGCCTCTAATCACTAAAGTCATGAATATATTTGTCAATCTCAGAGTCTGGTGGCCTTACAACTAAATCCTTCAACATTGCCCCAACACCCCTCTCCCCGCACACTACCACTCCCTCTTGCAGTCCCATTTATCTGGATTGAACTTGCCAGTGATCACAACACATGGGCTCATGCATGGTTAGTGTCGGCCAGCGGATCTCAAACCAGTTCACTTTCATTTGCTTTCGAGAGATTCGCCATAGAATTCAGTTAGATCGACGAGTTATTTGCATACATAAGTCGTGACACGTTCAGCTGGTTAAATGTTGAGAAATTCAAAGGAGAAATGTTTTACAAGATTCCCTTGAAACACCCAGAGCTATACCCTTTAAACATAGTTCTACATGTCAAATAAAATGTCAAACACCCAGAGATATAACCTTTATATTATAGTTCTACATGTCAAATTAAATGTCAAACACCTAGAGCAATACACTTTATAATATAGTTCTACATGTCAAATTAAATGTCAAACACCTAGAGCTATACCCTTTGTAATATGGTTCTACATGTTAAATAAAATGTCAAACACCTAGAGCTATACCCTTTGTAATATGGTTCTACATGTCAAATAAAATGTCAAACACCTAGAGCTATACCCTTTGTAATATGGTTCTACATGTCAAATAAAATGTCAAACACCTAGAGCTATACCCTTTGTAATATGGTTCTACATGTCAAATAAAATGTCAAACACCTAGAGCTATACCCTTTAAACATAGTTCTACTTGTCAAATAAAATGTCAAATACCTAGAGCTATACCCTTTAAACATAGTTCTACATGTCAAATAAAATGTAAAAGTTAAAGGTTGATCGTCGATATAAATTTGGATTGCAAGTACTAGTCTCTAGACCTAGCACTTAAGTGTTGATTATTTTACAAGAAACATTTGTTAGCTGAGCAGCTTGAAGATCTGTTTTCTTTTAATGCCAACATGATATTCTTGATATATCTCTAATGAATGCAATGCCCATTGTGAAATTCAAATAGAGAAGTGACTTTTGTTAATTTTTTTTTATTGTTCTTGTGGTTTCTTTCATTCACGACATGTATTGTCTATTAAAAGATCTAAGAGTATTTATTGTTTACTAAATGAAACTAGCAAATAGTCTAAATCAATATCACCGCCATCCAGTGAATGGCCCATCAGATGCCAGCCCACCCCCTAAATGCTCATATGTAACGGTGGGAAAGGTTTAGCCATTGGTTGTGAATGATACAACAACATACAGGGATATTGTCGTCATTTGCTGTTAGGGGAGGCGACTCCAGAACGTGAAACTAAAAGATTGCGTTACCGTAGTGAGTTCGATTTCGCTCAAAGATATTATTCCTAAAGTCTAGTACTTTATTTTATTTTGTATCAACTTGAATTTTTGTCTAAATTATAAATAAAATTATATTTAGTATTGTTCACAAGGAATTTATTCAAGGTATTTGAAGGTTTAGTACTTAAAATATATTACACCTATAACGGTTTAGTTGTCTACCAGCAGTTGAGTGCTATAAAACGACAGTCCCCAACACGCATTAGTAACTTTTAAATCTTGATGCAATACATCACGTTGGTGCCAATGAACACAATGTGTACACACACAAGTTTGTCCAAGTTTTGTTTTCAAGTGTTTCAATCTTGGCTCAGTGGTTAAAATGAACAGATTAGCAGCACAACTCAGTTCCCAAACAAACCTCTGTAGCCACGAAAGACACAATGAATAGAAACATTTCCTAGCATGCACTTCGTTAACAGAGACTTGGCACAGGAACAAAAATGTGACCATAGAATGATGTCAAGAAGCAGACATTTTTTTTTTATTTAAAGACTTTCAACTTTCACTTCTACTTGATTCAAACACTTGGAGTACAACATTTGCACAAAAGAGTATGCCATATTTGAGCATCACAGTGCAACATTTGAGCAACTTTCTAAAGAGTATGCCATATTTGAGCTCAAAGTGCAACATTTGAGCAACTTTCTAATTTTGTTTGTCGTATGCTTCAATCCCTCCTTTCACCTGATTGGTCAGTTTTAGAAAGTCTAGCAGACGATAAAGCAAGCCAGGAACGTCTTTGTTGTTGACTAAAAATAATAAAGGAAGAAATTTTAAATGTATGAAGGATCACGTCCAAATAACTTGGTCAACTGTCAGGTTGACAGGGTCAATTTTAAAGGACCAAGAATATCTGAGTATTGGAGCGTTTAAACTAGAGATAAACTACAGAGCATGGAGAATCATAGTTTGTGGGCGCACTGCGACGTCTGTTTTACAAGATCAGACAACGTCTATGAATAGACTGAAACAGAGTTATCCAAACTTTTAATAACTTCCTTGGTAACTTTTAGTATAAAATGATACATTTATTTTAGCGCGCGGGTCTACATGATCGTTACAAGACTCAACAACTGACTACAACTCTGTATCATATTTGTAAAGATACATCAAAGTTAGATAGACAGTCATAGAGAGATAGATAGATAAACAGAGAGATACACAGTCAGAGAGAGAGATAGTCAGAGAGATAGACAGAGAGGAAGTCAGAAAGATAGACAATCAGAGAGATAGACAGTCAGAGAGATATATAGTAAGAGAGATAGACAGTCTGATATATATATATAGAGAGAGAGAGACAATGAGAAAGATAGTCAGAGAGAGACAAGCCAATCAGATAGATAGATAGATAGATAGATAGATAGATAGATAGATAGATAGATAGATAGATAGATAGATAGATAGATAGATAGACAGACAGACAGGCAGATAGATAGATAGATAGATAGATAAATGAAGAGTGCAGTAATTCACGTGAATACGAAGCCCTAGCTGTGACCTACATATTTTGCTACAACAGCGCAGACATAACAATTGTACGTCGGAGGTCGATTTAGATTCTCTTTTCGTCGCCAAAGTCTGTGTCCTGTTTGAAAATAAAGAGTTTTTTGTGTATTTTTCACATAGCTAATATCAGCTCACTCTGTCAGTCTGTCCGTCTGTGTGTCTGGTAAAATGATCGTACACGTTATTTCTCCCACACCCAATCTCGGATCAAGCTGAAATTTTGCACAATTATTTCTTTTACCTGACAACACAAGAATCAATAAAAAGATTTACCAATTAATTAATTAACTATTGTATTAACCGATGTGACCTTGAACAGTATGGTTGCCTTAAAAAATTCGTTTAATAATATCTAATTAATTATTCTGTTAGGTATCTCAAACATGGGAAAGATATTTTACTTGACTGTCATAGTATAATTAGAAATCTTTTTTATCTGAGGCATCTCTCTTTGATCAAACCAGAGCGAACTTGGGCGTGTCAGGATTAGTTAACCTGGCGATCACTTATCTCGCCAAATGTTTGTTTAATCTCCTTTGTTCCACCTGCCGATGTTAATTATTTCGAAGATCTAGATGACCCTTAGCCAGATGTTTTAGGGAATTTGTATGACTGTTAGAAGGACTATATTGATCGCCAGAGACGAAACCGCAGATTGACTCCAAGATTTCCGATATCATAATGAAATGTTAGAGATCGTGTGTAGGACAATCTACCACGAACAAACAATTCAGTGCTAGGATGGCACCATACATTTCAGCTGTCTGTTGACGGTCATCACCCTATTGTGTACAAGTTAATCTCTTACTTCCTCAGTGAACAGGAGAACACTGAGAACAAGATTCTGAGCTACAATGCTGGAGAACGAAGCTGCAAGCAAGACAAAGTACCTCCAACTTAACAGACGACTTGCAGCTGTATTACAGATGTACGGAAACAAGTCAATTATGGAATTTCTACGTGAAATTTCCTACAATTTAACTTTGTGAAAGTTAGTGTGTATATATATTTATAAATCTGACAAGTATCTTTGCTTGTTTTCAAAGTACACTTTTTGAATGTAAATAAATGATATATTTTGAAATTATTCATTTAAGCTTATGTAATTTTTGCTTACTGTTCACCTATTTATGTTTTAAGATATCTAAAGTGTTTCCCTCAAAATGACTGAAAAATAATGATAACATTAAAACAACAAAATATTGTCTCTATTCATATTTTACGTTATCTAAAGTATTTCTTTCCAAATAACTGAAATATATTTTTTTCGGCGCTATTTTGTTCGCGCTATTTTGTCGGCGCTATTTTGTTCGCGCTACTTTGTCGGGGTACGTGTAGAACGAGCCCCAAAGAACCATTTAATTTCACATTCCTGTTCAGAAAACTTAGTGCCCACAGCACGTGACTGACTAATTGTTCTCTCCCAGTCTAGCATCAAGTACTATCAAGTACTAACAACAGGTGCAGAGCTGTATCGATCTAATTGTTCAATACTCACACCCATACAAAGAAATATGCCAACCTTATCTGACAAATGGCACTCACGTTTGATCTGCACAGATTGCAACTAAAAATACAAACTTAACCTTCATGAAGTTATGAAACAATCAGATCAACATGACCAGGTCAATGTCAATATTTAGCAGAGATTTTTGAAACCTATTTCTTAGCAGTGGTTCATTTTTTGTAACGAACGCTTGAGTGATTATCAAGTCTGACTTGGCTGTACACTCTAACATAGCCATGGCTGTACACTCTAACATAGCCATGGCTGTACACTCTAACATAGCTATGGCTGTACACTCTAACATAGCCATGGCTGTACACTCTAACATAGCTATGGCTGTACACTCTAACATAGCTACGGCTGTACACTCTAACATAGCTATGGCTGTACACTCTAACATAGCCATGGCTGTACACTCTAACATAGCCATGGCTGTACACTCTAACATAGCTATGGCTGTACACTCTAACATAGCTATGGCTGTACACTCTAACATAGCTATGGCTGTACACTCTAACATAGCTACGGCTGTACACTCTAACATAGCTATGGCTGTACACTCTAACATAGCTATGGCTGTACACCCTAGCATAGCTATGGCTTTACACTCTAACATAGCTATGGCTGTACACTCTAACATAGCTATGGCTTTACACTCTAACATAGCTATGGCTGTACACTCTAACATAGCTATGGCTGTACACTCTAACATAGCCATGGCTGTACACTCTAACATAGCTATGGCTGTACACTCTAACATAGCTACGGCTGTACACTCTAACATAGCTATGGCTGTACACTCTAACATAGCTATGGCTGTACACCCTAGCATAGCTATGGCTTTACACTCTAACATAGCTATGGCTGTACACTCTAACATAGCTATGGCTGTACACTCTAACATAGCCATCAGTAAGTTTTATTTGTCTAACAACAGAAAGTTTTAAGTTAAGAATCTAGATCGAGAATAGAGTTTTCATTTTAGACTTAAGTGAGTCTCCCCAGCTCTGTCTCTGTGTCCACCCAAATCTGTTTCTATATCCACCCAGCTCTGTCCTTGTGTCCACCCAAATCTGTTTCTATATCCACCCAGCTCTGTCTCTGTGTCCACCCAAATCTGTTTCTATATCCACCCAGCTCTGTCCCTGTGTCCACCCAAATCTGTTTCTATATCCACCCAGCTCATAGATGAATTAACTCTCGGAGATTAATTTACTCTCATAGATCATGTAATATCTTAAATTGCTCTATAGCAATGAGCAAATCAAAACAACAAAATGTAACTTATTTTATTTCCATTGCCCTATAGATTGGCTGACTTGATTCTCTCATGTATTCACTTATTACCCAACGCTGTCATTTCTATTCTCCCACATGTCAGCGTTTGTAGTTTTACAAAGTTTAGAGCAGCTCTGTCTGGTCCAATGTGTGTACATATTATATCTCTCAAGGCACGGTGACTGAGTGGTAAAGTGCTTGACTTTCGTACCAAGAGGTCAAGGGTGATAATCCTAATGAAGACTAGGATTTTAATTTCAGGATCTTTAGGACGCACCTCAGTCCACCCAGCTCTAATGAGTACCTGACATTAGTTAGGGAAAGTAAAGGCGGTTGTGCTGGCCACAAGACACACTCGTTAACCGTGGGCCAAACAAACAGATGACTTTTACATCATCTGCCCCAAAAGATCGCAATGTTAAAAACTGTATACAATTATTTGTTGTACCTAACAAAACATGAATCAATAAGAAAAAAAACAATTAGTTAATTTATTATTGGTTATTAATTCTTTTGTTGGTATCAAATAAGGGAAATAGATGCTACTTAAAGATATATATTGCTGTATGGGTGGAGCTATTCCCCTTATTACGTTATTGTTACCCCACAAATAGTCTTTCCCGGTCCTGCTTTTTGTCGAAATAGATGAGATATACCAAGACAGTTGCTTGCGTGTGTGTGTGTGTGTGTGTGCGTGTGTGTGTGTGTGCATGTCTATGTGTGTGCGTGCGTGTGAATGCTTGTTGAACTCAAATATAAACCAAAAGGTTCCGTGGAGATCAGAAATCAAACGAAGTATTTTTGTTTTCACTGAGTTGTGGACTTAATGTAGAGACACAATCCCAGGTCTCAAGTCATCAAAGAGTTGTAAAGGTTAAAGGTCACACTTAATATCTCCCTGAATGATTTGCTGCTCTGCTATTCGTGCAGTAGATAGCAGTAGAGAATCTAGACCTGCTGGTGGCACTAAGATTATATTGACTTGCAACACTAAGATTGTATTGACTGGATGAGAGTTCACTCCGTCAACAGCCCACATTCAAGTTCATTAGGTGCGCAGGACGCTCTTCAAGATGTGCTTCTGAGTTAGATAAATCTATTTCAAATGGCTAACCTACTAGTTTATCTGCGTAAGTATGTGAAACTAGTCAGTTTTTGGTAACGAAACACATTAAACAGAATGAAAAAAAATATTTGGGAAAAAACTTTTGCAGTGTTTTATTTTCTTCATTTATAAAAAAAAACAGCCAAAGGATTTCCATGAAACCTTTCTAGGTGTTTAGACCTAAACGTAACATAAAGAGAAATAACCCAAAACTAATTGCAGTTTTCCTACGGAGACAGCAAAAACAAAGACACCATCAGGGTGCCAAAAAGGTTCATGCATTACCATCGACCACATCTTGCGTGATATATGATAAAAATCTATCCCTACTTGTCCTCATAATATGCAAAGTTTGACACTAACAAATGGCGACTTTCCTCTGTACTGTTCCACCAAATTGTAATCCTAGTTTCAACAAAATGTAATCTTGAGAAAAATGACGAAAGTTTGAGGATCATTTGGTTAAAAAAAAGATTCCTACTTATGAGGATGTTTAAGAATAGAAAGATCGACTTCATCTAGTCTGACATTACGACCTGTAACGTGCCAAAGAGCTATTGGTCAAAACTGCCCACAGGTTGTGACGTCGCCGGTCTGTGTTCAGACCTTCTCTAACGATTGGTCTCAGAGTGACGGAAGACTCAGTCCTCGTGCTTGTAGCGTGACAGACTTTTTGTTTGATGCTCAGATTTCTACAAACTGTTTGTTTGATGCTCAGACTTCTATAGACTTTTTGTTTGATGCTCAGACTTCTAAAGACTTTTTGTTTGATGCTCAGACTTCTATAGACTTTTTGTTTGATGCTCAGACTTCTATAGACTTTTTGTTTGATGCTCAGACTTCTATAGACTTTTTGTTTGATGCTCAGACTTCTATAGACTTTTTGTTTGATGCTCAGACTTCTATAGACTTTTTGTGTGATGCTCAGTCTTCTATAGACTTTTTGTTTGATGCTCAGACCGAGCATTGGAAAGTTAAAATATGAACAAGTTTTTAAAAAGTCTACAAATTTAAAGACCCAGACCTATTCACGTTGTGCGTGTAGGCGGTGAAGGAGTCGTACAATTCTGAAATCCTGTCAAAATTCATTGATTCTTCATGGAGTTTAACTGTAAGCTATTTAATTCTAGAGTTATGGAAGACAGGAGACGTGAGACATTAGACAGAAGACAGACAGGAGACATGAAACAGGAGACATTCATGAGACAGAAGTCATGAGACAGGAGTCATGAGACAGGAGTCATGAGACAGGAGTCACGAGACAGGAGACAGGAGACAGAAGCTAGGGTTCAAAACTTCCACGTTCTCCGTGTGGTTTTTCAGACGTAAGAGTAGAGTTCTCTCCCCTCCCCCATCCCTCCTTCTTATTAAGGGGGGAATCTGCAAGGCAGAAACTAGAGTAGATCTCTTCTAAGTCTTGAAACACAAAGACCTCCTGACCTGATAGTGACCTGACTAAACTGTCACTAAACCAAGTAAACGTGACAACCAATCGCATTGTAGTGACACAACACTTACAGTGACACAACACTCACAGTGACACAACACTCACAGTGACACAACACTCACAGTGACACAACACTCACAGTGACACAACACTTACAGTGACATAACACTCACAGTGACACAACACTTACAGTGACACAACACTTACAGTGACACAACACTCACAGTGACACAACACTCACAGTGACACAACACTTACAGTGACACAACACTCACAGTGACACAACACTCACAGTGACACAACACTCACAGTGACACAACACTCACAGTGACACAACACTCACAGTGACACAACACTTACAGTGACACAACACTTACAGTGACATAACACTCACAGTGACACAACACTCACAGTGACACAACACTTACAGTGACACAACACTTACAAACTGTTGATGTAACCAAATCAAATACAACCGTGGAATCTTTGTCTATGTATTCTTTGAATGTGTTGGTACAAGCAGCCATAGAGTTAATAGTTGTAGCAATTTTAATTCTAATCCCATAGCCAAAAGATTATCCGAAATTGAATGGAATGAACTTACAGTGTACAGTGAAGAGGAAACATTCCACCATTAAAAGTAGAAACTTGAATATATCCATTGGTCTTGACCAGGGTTAGTACTTTTGTCATTGACATCCAATGTAGACTACACAAAGGATTTATGTAGATCTTGTTTTGGTTCTGGAGGAATCAAACTATGACGTTTTGTCCTGTAGATACCTAAGCTGGTCACTTACGGGCAAGTCAAGAATTTAAAGACAGTGGCAAAGTTTCTGAAACTTGGAATGTAGAAACATCAAAACCTTTCGTATGTGACTATGTTACAGTGTTAAAAGGCTCAACACACCTGTGATATTTACCTGTAAAGTAACAACAAAATAGAGTTTAAATAATTGAAACCTAAGCTGTGTAAGAAAATATCTAAAGTGGTGCGTGTTCGGCCGTTGGGGGGAGGGCATGTAATTGACCTACACTTATGTCATGATCAATTCAAGATGTTAATAAATGGTCAAATTAAATGGACTATAAAGACTCCATTTAAAACAGGGGCAGAAGGTTTGAGGGGCCAAATATTTTTATTCTTTTCATCTAAATGATGTATTTTGAACAGTGTCTTATTATAGACCCAACATAAAAAAAATTATTTAAATCACTTTAATACAATCAAACATTACAGCTGTGACTAAACAGACACAACATTACAGATGTGACTAAACAAACACAACATTACAGATGTGACTAAAAAGACACAACATTACAGATGTGACTAAACAGACACAACATTACAGATGTGACTAAACAGACACAACATTACAGATGTGACTAAACAGACACAACATTACCCTCCTACTAAACAGACACAGCATTAACCTCCTACAAAACAGACACAACATTACCCTCCTACTAAACAGACAGAACATTACCCCCCTACTAAACCGACAGAACATTACCCTCCTACTTAACAGACACAACATTACCCTCCTACTAAACAGACACAACATTACCCTCCTACTAAACAGACAGAACATTGTCCTTGGCTCAAGTGGCTCTGTAGAATGTTTTTAGTACTGATAAGATGAAGCACGCAATATTTCAAACAAATTTGAGTGTCAAATAATTGATTTCTTACATACAACGTAGACAATACACAATGTTATCAGTGAATGGTGACGTCACAATGTTATCAAGCCATGCTATACCCGAGATCAATCGTTACAGATCTAGATACAGGTTGGGTAACGCATTATGTGTTGTTAGGATTGAAGTTGAATCACAGGAGGGAACTCGCGTGCCACAAATTGAAACTAAACCAGGCCATCAGGTTTCTGAACATTTATTGTCACCTGATGATATGAGTTTTAATATCGAGTTTAAGCTTATAATAATATTTATGTACAAAATAATATGAAATTAAATTTAAAAGCTATAAAAAAATAATCTTTTCAATTTCTTGACATTTTGGAATGGTATCGCTGAAAGTTTCAAACAGAATGTTTTGCAACACATATTTTTTTTACAATTCTTCTTATGTGTTCCATGTAAGTGTTTAATTCTGTGAGTGTGTTTGGTTCTCTATGATGTACGCGCTGTAAAGGTGAAAAGTTACACTTGTTAGCGGCCCCCGTAAGAGGAAAAGCCTCTAATAGGTTTGTGCAAAATGTCCGTCTGTCACACTCAGGTCTCGAAAACTAGAAGAGATATCTAAAATATTATTTCCCCATGCGATGCGGCTTGAAAAGTTTAGATGCAACGGCTACTTTTGGTTTTCTAAAAGCAAACCGTTTAATTTATAAAATTAATTATGCAAGCGATTTTTTCCTTAAAATCCACCAATATAGACACCTCAGTTACACTACAGCTTGTATTGGGAAATATACTTTGAGCTTCTGTGTTTTAGAGTTTGTCAATTTTTTTTAAGAATAAAAAATGAAATTGAAGAATTCAAATCAAGTAGTAAAACAAGCAGAATAGTTTTTAAAAAATCATAAAAAACAAAGCTTGTCTAAAGAGGGAGAACTGCACCCTTAATATATCTACCATTAATGTACACGTTATTTCCCTTATTCGATAAAAACAAAATAATGTTTTGCTTGATTTTTTAAATCAATATGGAGATTTCATTTTAACTTTTCATCTTCTTTTCTTATCTTATATAATACAGACGTTACTTCAAAAAAGAAGATGATTACGTCCTAAGCGTCAAGCACTCAGTCATGCATATTTACAAATGACTTAAATTCAGCCAAGTCACTGGTTTTCCTAGCTAGCTCAGGCAACCCATTCCATGATCTTATAGCACTAGGGAAGAAAGAGCATTTGTACAAATTTGTCCTAGCAAATCTATTATCTTTATCTTTGTGTCTTCCTGAGTATTTTATTAAATTTTAGTTTTGTATTTGAAGATTATGGTTCAGTGTTTTATGTATAATTGCTACTTTACTTTTGAGTCTTCTGTCCTGAAGGCTTTCTAAATTTAGTGATTTTACCAAAGGTATTACTCTAGTCAAATGTGAATATTCGTTTGTTATGAATCTCACTGCTCTATTTTGTGTCTTTTCCAGTTTCATAATGTTTTCTTGAGTTGAGGGGTCCCAAACTGATGATGCATATTCTATTATATGCCAAACCAATGTTAAATAACATTTTAGTTTTATGTTCTTATTTGATTTATAGAAATTTCTTTTAATAAATCCTAATGCTTTGTTTGATTTTTTTTATAGTTTCATCAATATGTGGATTCCATGACAGTTTTTCATTTATTATAACACCTAGGTAATTTGCGTTTTTATTCTGTGTTACTGGTTTGCCATGAATAAGATAAGTGGAATTAATTTGTTTTAGTTTTTTTGTTACTCTTAACAACTGACATTTTTCTGGGTGGAAAGACATGCTCCAATTTGATTCCCATTTCTGTAATTCATCTAATTCTCTTTGTAAAATTTCTGTATCTTGTGTTGTTTTTATTGTTCTATATATTAAGCAATCGTCTGCGATAATCTGACTTTTGCTCCTGAACTAATGCAATTCGTTAAATCGTTTATGTAAATTAAAAATAGCAGTGGACCTAACACTGTTCCTTGATGTGCACCTGAGTTTACTGTTATTGGTGTTGATTTAGAGTCATTTATTATTACAGTTTGTTCTCTCCCTATCAGAAAATCTTTAATCCACTGATGCAATGGACCATCAATGCCAAAGTATTTTAGTTTTTTTAAGCAAACTATGGTGGTGAACTTTGTCAAAAGCT
Organism: Biomphalaria pfeifferi; assembly: GCA_030265305.1. Classification (NCBI taxonomy): domain Eukaryota; kingdom Metazoa; phylum Mollusca; class Gastropoda; family Planorbidae; genus Biomphalaria; species Biomphalaria pfeifferi. The sequence continues at coordinate 49,796 of JASAOG010000116.1, forward strand.
TAGGAAAAATCATTGCTTCGTATTTGAGTAATCTAGCTGGAATACCATCAGATCCAGATGCTTTATGCGGTTTGATGTTGGCTAATAGTTTTTGGATTCCCTTTTCTTGTACTACTATATCTCCTATGTTGTCTACTTGGTTCAAATTAAGTAATATGGCTTTGTCTCCTGGGGCTGAGAATGCTGATGCAAAGTATTTGTTTAGGATGTTTGCTTTAGTTTTATTATCATTATGTGTTAAGTTGTCTTCTGCTATTAATGACGCTATGCCTGTTGTTTCCATTTTCTTAGACTTAATGTATGACCAATATTGTTGTTATCTTTAGATATTGCATTGTTTATGTATTCACTCTGCACCTGTTTGCTTACTTTTTGGGTTAGGTGTTTAATTTTATGTACTTTTTATAAACTCTTTCTGCCTTAGTTTCTATAAAGGTTGCTCAGACTTCTATAGACTTTCCTTCTGTTTGCAAAGCTTCTTTAATCTATTATTAAACCAGCATTTATTAATTTTGTTACTGTATATTTAGTTGGTATATGATTTCTATAATTTTTTAAAGATAGTTTTTAATGAAATTCCAGAGGTCATCGACTGGTTGGTTAATGTCTTTTTCTCATAAGAGTTTTTGTTGAAAGTTTAATGCAGCTTGGTGTAGTTGTGTGTTAGGTTACATTGGTTCCAGAGGAAGATTTCTTCATTTATTATTACAGCTAGATATTGTTATAAACCTGGTGGTGGCACAAATGGGGGTAGTGGTGTGTGTGTAGTCAGCCGACGCAAATCGCCCCAGGCTAGCGCTAGACGAGCGGTCAACCGTAACGAGTTACGACGGTCAGCCGAGTCGAGTGTCAACAGGACGGTTCGGGAAGGATCGCCGTCGTGAACAGAGCTCAGGAGCGTCACGAGAGTTGTAGTCATCTGACCACCTAGAAACGTCGAGCGGCGTTCTGTCCGGTTCGAGAAGGCCAGTAGGGACCCTATATAAGAGCAGAGGTGTCGCAGTCAAGACGGTCGAGAAAAGGGGCTCAATACAGCGAGGTTCAGAAAGGAGGTTCACGAGAGAAGGTTCACGGCAGGGGTTCAGAACACGGTCGACTACAGCACAGTTCAACGGTGTGGTTCTGTACGGAGCATTTCGACGGTTCAGTGCGGAGTACTGTCAAGTACAGTTGAGACGACTGGCGTCTTGATCTTGGTCTGTGATCGAGTCCGACACAACGAGCCCAGTGTGTGAAGTCAGTCCTGAACTGTTGAACCCAGTGCAAGCCCTGAACGAGACGGAGAGGCCAGTGCAAGAGTTGATACGGCGGTACGGTGTTATCGGAGAGATATTTGTACAGTGTACGTTTTGCCAATTGTAAAGTATTGGCTGTTATTTATTCAACTATTAAAGTGTTACGTTACTTTGGAGCCCTGCGTTGTCAAGTTCTTTAAGTTGGTGGTGTATGGTGCAGTTTACAGAGAGCCTGGATAGTGAGATTCGTAACAATATTTTGAGTTTTTAGTCTGTGTGACTGGTTTACCATGATTAAAGTAAGTAGTTTTATTTGCTTTAGTTTTTGTGTTACTTTAATATTTGGCATTTTATTTTTCTGGGGTGGAAAGACATACTCCAATTTGATATATAAATATTTTTGTACACAGGACATCACTAATTCCTCAAATTGAAATTTTGTCAAAACTTTAATGAACACATTAATTGACTTCCATGTGTATTGTATGGTCATCCAAATATTGAACGTGATTAAACACCACATAGAAACAAACCATCTTTTTGAAACTAACAATTTCTACACATCCAGTTCACTAAGTTCTTAAAGTCTTTTTGAAACTAACAAGTCCTAAACTTCTGGTTCACTAAGTTCTTAAAGTCTTTTTGAAAGTAACAAGTTCTACACTTCCAGTTCACTAAGTTCTTAAAGCTCATTATATACATTGTTTGAACTTCACTTACCTATATAAAAGTTACAATTGACCTCAACAACTTTACGACTCAATATCCCATTCAATTCTTTCACCTGAGCACAAGACTGCTATCAGGACCAGTGACACCTCCACTAAATCACATATCGAATAGCGCGCTACTGAATCTAAAGCATTGATTTTTGGGGCCCATTTGTAGCAGTCACTTTCGTCAGCTCCGCCAAAGTCCAGGAGTCGAGGCGCTAGATGTCGCAGTCAGCCAGCGCTAGTCGACCGTGATTCCCTACAAATAAATGGTGGGAATAATTGTCAACGCGATTGGGCGTGTGAGTGTAGCCTATGTGTGTGTGTGTTGACAAAAAGAGGGCGGGTGTTACTGTGAGCGAAATAGAGCCCTAACATAGACAAGTAGAGTATAACAATACAAGAAATTTATCATAAGATAATTATGCTGATAACCGGGGAAAAAAATGCTTATATAAATGATTAGTTTTAGATAAGGATAACCCACTAGAAGCTAATGAACAGGGCCGGCCTTAGGTGACTGCAACCTATGCGGCAGCAGTGGGGACCGCACTTTCATAGGCTCCGTGTTAAATCTAGGTGTAAATTATAAAATTAAACCATTTTAGCTAATGGAGCTAATGGAAATCTGAAATTGCAAAATATACTAAAAAGTCAGGAAAATCTCCTGAAATTATTAAAATCTTCTGAAAAATAGACAAAATTGTCATTTTTGAGTGTCATTAAAAATGGATAACGCCAATCTTACTCGCGATTAAATAAAAAACGGCATTGTCAGCTTTCAAATACAAATGCAAAACAGGAAGTTCCAACACTTTATGCAATTTAATAGTCACTGGCATATAAATATAGATCTAAATCTATTTCGATCTCTTTAAAAAATCAAAAGCGATATTCTGCTAGTCACAGCTGCTAGTCGATAGTAATCTAAATCTAAAAGGCAGATCTGAATGTTTATCGGCTTTTTGTTGGAAAAATACCATCTACTGTAAATGGCTCTTAAAGTTAATGTGACCAAGATTTTGTACCTTAGTAAAGTATGAATAAAATGCAAAGACGAATTTATTTTCTAATCATCAAACTCTATTTGAGTGAGGTCTGGAGAGGCACCGTGATTCGAAATTTGGCCATAGCCGTGAGAAATATGAGTTAACAGGACAGTGGCCTGTCCTACACTGTGCTATAATGGCTTGCTCAGGCCTTGACAGCCTCCACCACGGGGAAGTGGGGTCAGGGCGCCTCATGCGCTCCCAGACTCCACGGGCTTTTTGGGACTTGTCCCAGCACTCAAACCACTTTTCCATTTCTGTTTTTGCATTATAGCCAGAACATGATAAAAACTCCAGCCTGTTCAGTTGGTGGTGTTTGCCCTCCCTAGGTGGGTCAAGGAGTCTGCAATAGACTCGGTAACCAGGGCCCACTGCGTTGCTTTATATTGTGTAAGGCCATGATGACAGTGTCAATATTGGAGGTATATTGTATATTGTAGTACAGGTTTTGAGTCAATGACCACACCAATCTGTGATACCCTCGAATGTCCCTCACCGAGTTGAGAGTCAATGACTTTTAAGGGTTCACAGATTGCCATGGCCTCCGCACGCATGAAAACTGCAAACACTACCACATGGTCCAAAGATTTTGACTAAGTCAGAGCCAAGAAACTCAATGTAGGTTCCATAGCCTGCTCTTCCAGAATCTATCAATGCCGACCTAGAAGGCATTAATGGTCTCCAGTGCTAGAATTTGAAGGTCGTTAGATGAACGGCTTAGCTTAGTGGCATTATGGTCTACTAGTTTCAAGCTTATGTCTGGGGTCGTTGGGCGTCACCAAGGGGGAAGGGGATGAAAGCGTTGAATGTTTTGTCGGTTGGTGGAGAGGCCAGCTTCATCAGATAGTCTAGTGGCATGATGCATAAAAGACTGCATCTGAATATGTCTTCTGCATCTCCAACCATCCACTAGTTTTCTAGCTGGGAGGTATTCATCCAGCCTTTTATACCACTCAAAGCATATAATAATAATAATTAATTAAGATTTTCATTATTATTCTTATCCCTACCCACATTGGGCCCCGCGCAATCCGTTACGCAAAGGGCCCCGCAATCTGTAGGGCCGGCACTGCCAATGAGTTCTAGAAAGTAATGATATACATTTACAAAAAGGTAATAAAAAACATGTAGTTAACAGCAATGTTAGAGATTTGAAGGAAGGTAATCATAGAGATATTACGGAAAGTAATGATACACATGTAAAGTAATGATACACATGTAAAGTAATGATTGGTAGATATGTGAAGAAATGAATGATAGATATGAGAAGGGTAATGATAAAGGTAGTAAAAATGTCATATATTTTATTCATTGCCTAACGATGCTAATCTTTATTCACAACTTATACAGAACGGAAGTCATACAAGTGAAACCCAGCAGGTCATACTGACAAAATTGAGCACACGCATCTCTAGTGCAATATCAGATTCATTGACAACTGAACTCTCAGAGCTTCATGGAACACTGTGGGAGATGTTTCTTAGGACTTTCTCTTTCGACGATAGTGTCTTGCATTAGCATCTTTACAACAAATCTAGCATCTGTTTCAGCTATTTTTCGATGAATACCATTTTAAACGCGTCTTATCATTCATTCAAGCAAAACATAAAGCATCATCAGCTCTGCGGTAGAAACACATGGAAATAGAATCGTTTTAAATATGCATTGAATTACGATATCAGCTGCAGCTGGATTGAAACTATAAATAGATCGAACAAAGAGGTCAAAGAAAGGGGAAACTACTGGACTTAATGTGTCATGTTTTTGAAAAACCGATTCTCTTCCTCTTTCCACCCCGTACACACAATCAATGACTTATACACAATCAATGACTTACACACAATCAATGACTTACACACAATCAACGACTGACACAGAATGACTGACAATAGAAATCTATCAACTCAGTGGCGTAGCAGCCATGGGATTCATTGCGACCCAGTCCACAACCAATAGTGGCCCAAACGGGGTTCCACGACCAATAGAGGCCCAAACGGGGTTCATTGCGGCCGAGTCCATGACAAATAGGGGCCCAAACGGGCTGTTGTAAAGAAAAAGAATGTTGACTGGAAGAAATTAAATGTTTCAAAGTATTATTTTATAATTTGACTTCCAACTATTTTATCTTATACTTTTAAGGAAAGCAATTATTGTGTGTGTGTGTGTGTATATATATATATATATATATATATATATATAAGGAAAAAAAGAAAATGCAATCATTTCTTCCCACATTGAAAAAGGTGCCGGTACGCCGTACCGGTGCGTACCTTCATTAAAAAGCCCTGTATATATATCATGGGCGTAGCCAGGGGGGGTTGGGGTTCAACCCCCCCCCCCGTAATGAAATCCCCCCCTTGGGGGGGTGATCGGAATTTAGTGAATAATTTTTTGTTTTGATTTTGTTTATTGTAGGTGAGATTTTAATACTAAACCATTACTTGCCCCAGCACAACCAATGGGGTTTTGATTTTTAAAAAACCCTACCTGGGGGTTTTGAGTTTAAAACCCTTACTAGGGGTTTTGAGTTTTAAACCCCCTAATAGGGTTTTTGCAGTTAACTCCCCTTCTTCTATAAAACAAAACAAAAAAAAATGCAAACAAAAATCCCCTAATTCCAAGGTTAAGGGAGATTTTGATTTAAAACCCCCTCCAAAATTTACGATAAACCCCTCTCTTCAATAAAAAAAAAAAAAAAAAAGCTAATTCCCACTCAAAATGTTATGAGCGTAGCTTAATGGGTTTTGACATAGTCTTGAGTTTAAACCCCACTTCAGCGGGTTTGAAGGTAAAAAATATCCCTTTAATAATAAAAACAAAGCAAATTATACAATCACAATGTTATGAGTGTCAGTGGCGTAACTAAGGGGGGGAGGGGGGGAGAATTTTAAAATCCCCCCGGGCCCCCACCAATGGGGTCCCCAAATGGGTGTCCGAAATTTATTTGTAAATACATAAATTAATATATTTGATTGACAAATAGTGTCAACGGGTGTCTTTTTTTTCCCAACATTTATGGATTAAATTTATCACAAAGACTAAACCTTGATCTAGGTCTATCAGTACGTTGACTTTGTTGACATTATTTGACAAATATTTTTTCCCACAGAGATCAAAGTTTTTTTTTAAGTTAGTTTTACATTTTAAACTTTATTGCTACGAATAAAACTGGATGATATACAGCGAAAACCAAGTATCTTGTTACCTTTACTAATAATAGATCTAAATGGCGAGTATTTTATGGCTACACTAATTAACCTTGAAGCAAAATTTACAGAATCGAGTATAACAGATCCAAAAGTTATTCTTAATATGCTAGAATAGTCCATTATTCGGGTTTGGCGTCTATAATTTCAGAATTAAACTTCACACTCGAGTTATTACCCCTCTATTCATCTTTCCTCAATCCAATGGAAACTCTATTTTTATTTCCATCTAATCCTTTTGCTTTCGCACAAAACATAAACAACAAACAATGACGTAATATCATATAATATTAGCACATCCTTCCTTTTAAAGTTATTATCACACCCTTCCTTTTAAAGTTCTTAAGAGTGATATCTACTTGCAGGGCCGGCCCAAGCTAGCATTTGCGGGGCCCTATGCGAAACGGATCGCGCGAGGCCTAGTCTGAGTAGGGATGAGCATAATGTCAATATTATTTTTTTTGAATTAGAAAATAGGCCTACTTTCGTCTTTGCAATAATTTTTTATCAAATGAAAGCTCGCAATGCCACTTTTTATTTATAGGCACCCCAAAATGTCAATTTCGTCTATTCTTCAGGAGATTTGAATAGATTCAAAAAAAGTTCAGGACTTTATCGTATATTTTGCCTTTTCATGAGATTTCCTGAAGGCCCTGGAAAATCAGGTGGTCGCGAAAACCCTGTTATTTTATATACGTTATAATGGTTTAATTTAATAATGTACATTTAGAATTAGCGCGGGTCCTATGAAAGCGCGGGGCCAACTGCGACCGCATAGGCTGCAGTGGCCTAAGGCCGGCCCTGTTTACTAGGAACTTTAACAATTCGTCCACTTCTGGTTGTCTTGACTGGCACAAGTTCTCTAGACGTTGGTCTATAACTGTCTGTTTCGTTTGTTCCAACAGTTTGTAGTTCATTGTCTCCATCGGTATCATAGTACCCAGAGATGTCTTCATTGAAACTCTTATTCAAAAAGCGTTGGTTTCTTCTGTATGTTTTTACGTTTGTCTTTATGATGTAAAATCTGGGTGCTGAATGTTAGCTTATGACAATTGCTTTCTGCCATGTTTGACCTAGACAAACTCTCCGACAGAATAATCTTTAGGTAGTCTTGCTTTTGCATTGTATTTCACTTTGCTTTTCATCTGTCGTTCGTTGAGTAATGTCTCTGCATTTTCAGCTACCGATAGTTTCAATAGTTTGGGATCAGTTGGAATGATTCCCTGAGTCTTCTACTCGTCAGCAGTTGTGATGGTGAATACGGCAGTCCACTTATCGTAGTATTTCTATACTCGAGCATAACGAGATATGGATCTTTCCCACTTTTGTATGCTCTGAATTCTTTTGCTTGCGCAGAAAACATAAACAACCAACAATGACGTAATACCATATAATATTAGCACAGAATCTTCTTCATGCAGTGGAAAATTAAAATTTTTTTGCCTATCTTGAATTCTGGTCAAAGCTCTTGCGCCCAATTAATATAGTTCAGAAGAAACTACAAAAGTCTGGACTGCATATACGGGAAGCTGATAAAGAAATTAGTACCCTTTAATGCTTTCTGCAAAATGACGAGAAACTGACAAAAACCCAACCCATCGAAAAAGCAAAAGAAGGTAGTGAATACTATGGATTCCCTGTAATCAAAACAACCAGAAGAAAGAAAAGACTTCATGGGAAGTTGAGTTCTAATGTAGGACTGTCAATAGAACTGCAATTCAAACGTGTTGCTACAGAAGTGCTGGACAGATTTCAAAGGCTGGAAAAAAAATGGATACGTTTGGGTTTCTTCTTTAACCAAGACACCTGTTAGATGAAGACCTGCTTATGACAAACTGTGCTACTTTTCCTATTTGTATGATGAAATAAATGGCAAATCGCTTTTTCAATGATGTCATTGATGCAAGAGCACTTTTCATCAACAAATCAGTAATACAATCACCAATAGACATATTGAGGAAACAGGCTTCATATGGTAATCACGTGTGCTCAAACTTTGCAACCTACACCGAATACTGCGAAGTCAGGCCATTACGTCATGTGAGAGATCATTCTCAAAGCTCAAGTTCATCAAAAACTATTTCAGGAGCACAATGACGCAACAAAGGTTTATCATGGCTTTAATGTCAGTGAAGTCACAAATACTAGAAAGTATCGATGTAGTTGATGTTATAGATTTCTTTGCTGCACAGAATGCACGACGTGAAGCGATATCAATTTAGATTTGTCACTTGTGCATTATTTAACTAATAAACAAAGGTATTATTCATTAAAAGAGTCTTGATTGCTTTTTGTTAAGTTTACTGATATACTAAACCAATTTAATTTGGGGCTTATATATTTTTGCGTAAATTATCCCATGTCATATGTCGAATGTCAAAATGCAAGGTCAATCCCACCGGGCCCCCAAATCCCTAGTTACGCCCCTGATGAGTGTAGTTAAAAGGGTTTTGAGTTTAAACTCCCCTCCAGTGGAGTTTGAAGCTAAAAAGTACCTCTTCAATATAAATAATAGCAAATTACTCACTCTAAAATCTATGAGCGTAGCCAAAGGAGTTTTGAGGCTAAAAAATACCTCTTCAATATAAAAAAAAAGCAAATTACACACTAAAATTATTTGAGCGTAGCCAATCCAATCCTGTGTTTTGAGTTTAAACCCCTCTTCTACAGATGGCGTTTGTTCAAAGTTTAAAACACCTCCGGATGGTTTTGAGTTTAAGATACCCCTACAGAGCATTTTGAGTTGGAAAACCCCCAACAGATGATTTTGACGATAAAATTTCTCTTTTCGATATAAAATCTAAAGCAAACTACAGTCACTTAATTCCAAGAGCGTAATCAAGAGAGGTTACACATTTTTACCAGTGGCAGGGCTCCCTTAATAAACTGCAGTGAATAGTCATCTGCCGAAATTGAAAAACACTAAATGTGGCTCAACAAAGATGGCTAAGACAGATTTAAGAGTCAGTTATAGAGATCGGGTTTAAATCAAGGAAATCCTATGCCGAACTGGGAGTCGACCCTTTAGTAAGATTGTGAGAGAGCGACGCATGAGGTTTGCGGGACATGTTCTCCGACGAAATGAATTACGCATAAGAAGAGTTGCAATGATATCCTAGTACAACTTGACGCCACTTATTCATTGAGGTCCTCATGGCAGGTGGGAAGAGGCTTCAGACATTACCAGTGACAGATTTTTATGGAAACAGCTTGACGTCAAATGCTCCGAACGGCGCTGTATGGTCTAAGTCAGTAAGAATAGCACATTAGGTTTTTGAAATACCTCAGAACATGCATTTTGTTGGCTTTCAAGACCAGAAATAGTGCTTGGCGGCGGGGCTTCGCCCCGCGCTGGGGGAGCTCCTAGCGCTCCTTCAGACCTCCTTGCTAGTATTGGCGGGGAATCTACAATTTTTCCACTAACTCATGGAAGAACCTATTCTAGGGCATAATAAACGTCTTCCGAAAGAATGAAGGGTCAGAATGCAATAAAGATTATGTACACCAACACACACATCACATAAATACATATAAAAAAAAAATTCGTGGGGGGGGGGGGCGTCTGGGGGTTTGGGAAAAAAAATCCCCCCCCCCCCAAAACCCCCCCGAAAAAAATCCTGGCTACACCCATGATATATATACAATATAATAATAATAATAATAATCTTTATTGTCCGTATGGAAATTTGTCTTACAATTTGTGCAATACACCAAACAAATAACATTATAACTATAAGAAACCAAAGTGTACATTCACACCAGACTCACTCATAATTCACATGTGACAAAGTTTATATCAGATAGTTCCTATTTAATGATTTGATTATTTCACGTTTTATTTTTGCAGTGACCCACACACACACACACACACACATATATATATATATATATATATATATATATCGATGTCTATTAACACATCTAGGTTGTTACCATAGAGCCTAGTAGGCTTGTGTTATAGCTACTTGATCATTTATATTGTATTTCAATCTTTATAACAGTTAACCTTTCACATAGTGGTATTTCTGCATAGTCCTATTAAAGACACCTAGCTCCCATGTGTGTATTCTGATCTAAGGACTTTAGGACACCTTACTCCCAAGTGTGCAGTGTGCAGTATGATCTAAGGACAACTTAAGGACATCTTACTAAAACGTGTCTACACTATGGACTATTTAAAGCCAAGTGACCAAGCTGTTGACACATTCTAGGTCAATATTTGATGTCAAGTTACGAGAACCTTGTGTAATCTGTATTTAAGACAATCTCCAACCAGGACATTTCACTTTGTGATTACACTCGTAGTTCTTTGAATGTTTAGCTCAGAGTTGCAGGAATAACTTATTGTTAATTCATGGAATAGACTTAGAAAAAAGTTATTATTACATTATTAACAAGAAAAGCATTTTAAAAAAAAGATAAATGGATAGATAGCTAGATAGATAGACAGACAGACATAGATAGAAAGATAGATACATAGATAGATAGATAGATAGATATTAGATAGGTAGATAGATAGATATTAGATAAATAGATAGATAGATATAGATATATTAGATAGACAGACAGACAGACATAGATAGATGGATAGATAGATAGATAGATAGATAGATAGATAGATAAATAGATAGATAGATAGATAGATAGATTATAGACCATGGGCGTAGCTAGGATTTTTTTTCGGGGGGGGGGAATTTTTTTTCGCCCCCCCCCCTTGCGAAAAAAAATATATTTATATGTATGTATGTGTGTGTGTATAATCTTTATTTATTTAATCTTTTTTACATTCTGACCTATCATTCTTTCGGAAGACGCTTATTGTGCCCTAGAATAGACTATTCCTGGAGTTAGAGGGAAAATTGTAGACACCGCGCCATTGCCAGCAATGGGGTCGGGGGGAGCGGAAGCACTATTTCTGATATTGAAAGCCAACAAAATACATATTCTGAGGTATCTACAGTGCATTTTAATGCTATTAAGAAGTTTTATTTCAAAAACCTAATGTGCTATTCTTACTAACTTAGATCCTCCCGCGCCGTTCGGCCCATTTGCCTTCAAGCTGTTTCCACAAAAATCTGTCACTGGTAATGTCTGAAGCCTCTTCCCACCTGCTCCGGGACCTCAATGAATGAGTGGCGCCAAGTTGTACTAGGATGTCATCGCAACTCTTCTTATGCGTAATTCATTTTGTCGGAGAACATGTCCCGCAAACCTCCTGCGACGCTCTGTCGTAATCTTACTAAGGGATCGACTCCCAGTTCGGCATAGGATTTCCTTGATTTAGACCCGATCTCTATAACTGACTCCTAAAATCTGTCTTAGACATCTTTGTTGAGCCACATTTAGTGTTTTTCAAATCACTGCACTTTATTAATTGAGCCCCGCCACTGGTAGAAATATTTAACATCTCTTGAATACGCTCTTGGAATTAAGTGACTATAGTATGCTTTAGATTTTATATCGAAAAGGGAAGTTTTATCGTCAAAATCATCTGTTGGGGGTTTTAAACTAAAAATTCTCCGAGTTATGTTGTTTTCTTTGAATTCAAAACCTCATTTAGCTACGGTCATAGAATTTGGTAACTGTAGTTTGCTTTAGAATAATATTGAAGATAGAGGTTTTCCGCCTCAAAACGTTTTGTAGGGGGATTTTAAACTCAAAACCATCTGGAGGGGTTTTAAACTTTAAAAAAAGCCATCTGTAGGAGAGGGATTTAAACTCAAAACCCCCAATTGTTTGGCTATGCTATGCTATGCTCAAATAATTTTAGTGTGTAATTTGCTTTTTTTATATTGAAGAGGCATTTTTTAGCATCAAATCAGTCTGAAGGGGGGTTTAAACTCAAAACTCCTTTTGGCAACGCTCATAGATTTCTGAGTGTGTATTTTTTTTTATATTGAAGATGTAATTTTTAGCTTCAAACTCCACTGGAGGGGAATTTAAACTCAATACCCCTTTGAATACACTCATAACATGTTGAGTGTATAATTTGCATTGTTTTTAATATTAAAGAGGTATTTTTTACCTTCAAACCCCGCTGATGGGGGGTTTAAACTCAAACTGAGTCAAACCCATTTAGCTACGCTCATAACATTTTGAGTGCATAATTTGCGTTTTTTTTATACCGGGTATTGAAGAGGTATTTTTAGCTTCAAACCCTACTGAAGAGGGGGTGGGGGTTAACTCAAAATCCCTTTGCTACGCTCATTGAATTTGAATGAGTAATTTTCTTTTTTCATATTGAAAATGGGGTTTATCATAAATTTTGGAGGGAGTTTAAAAATCAAAATCTTCCTTAACTGTGCTCGTGAAATTTGGGGGATAGTCGTTTGCATTTTTTTTTGTTTTGTTTTATAGAAGAGGGTTTTTTTAATGCGAAAACCCCTGGTATGGGGGGGGGGTAAACTCAAACCCCCCTTGAAAAGGGTTTTAAACTCAAAAACCCCTGGTATGGGGTTTTAAACTCAAAACCTCATTTGCTGTGCTGGGGCAAGTGATAGTTTAGTATTAAAATCTCACCTAAAATAAACAAAATTAAAACAAAAAATCAGTCACTAAATTTGGATCCCCCCCTCTAAGGGGGGATTTTATTTCGGGGGGGGGGGTTGAACCCCAAGAACCCCCCCTGGCTACGCCAATGAGATAGACAGACAGACATAGATAGATAGATAAATAGATGGATAGATGGATAGATATTAGATATATAGATATATAGATAGATAGATAGATAGATAGATAGATAGATAGATAGATAGATAGATAGATAGATAGACTATTTACCTTATAACTTAATGCAAGTAAACTATGAAAATAGAACTCATCCAATCCCAAATTATTCCTATAGATCTCTACACAGCTCTCAAGTTCATTAACTTCTGTCCTAAGAATAGTCCCACTGCTGGCTGAGACACTTTCAAACTGTCACTTGTGTGTATGTGGGGGGGGGGGGGGGTGAGAAGTGACAGGAATTCGGCCATTAGTGAAGAAACCAGGTAAGTGTCAGTGTTACCGTGTGTCATCAACCAGACTTCTGCTCATTGAACACGTTGACCCTCAACTTTGGACAAATGTTGCACTGTGTTTCTTTGTTTATAAGAGGCGCGGTGGCTGAGTGGTTAAGTTCTAGGCTTCCTAACCGAGTTGTCCCGGGTTCGAATCCTGATCAAGACAGGGATTTCAAATATCGGGATCTACAGGGTACCTGAAGTTAGTTGGGGAAAGGTAAAGGCGGTTGGTCGTTGTGCTTGCCACATGACACCTTTGTTAACCGTGGTCCTCAGACCTTAACATCATCAGACCTATAGATCCTAACTGTACTTTTATACTGTACTTAGTTTATAACATTGTTTTAACTCGACCTAAACAGATTCCTTTATTTAAAATAGGCACAAAAGTGATAACTTGACTCTAATAACTAACGAAAGATTGATTTTAAAAACAAATGAATAACTAACGAAAAATTGATTTTAAACAAATAACTAATGAATGATTGATTTTTATTTTAAAAAATGTAACCCTCTCCACTTTTTCCTCCCTAACCCGGCCCGAAAAAAAATCCTGGTTACGATTACGGTCAAACCTGAGAAGTAATTAGTCATTTTTTTGTTCCAAAGATATATAGAAACTGTCAAATTTCTAGAATGATCTTTAGAGCCGTTTTCAAAATTCTGTCTAGGTTCCAGGTTTTGGGTTCTACCGATGAAACGTTTGCAAGCTAATAAGAAGACTAGTAAACCAATATCTATTTTTGTCTTGATATGGTCTCAGGGGGAACAATCGCATAATTATGGATATAAAAATAAATATAATTTAAACTATTTGTATGAATATGAAACGTGAAACTTTTGCTTTATCTTAAAACAAAAACTGTATTGGACAAGAGTTGTCCTCCAGCACACTGAGTACTTTATTTTGGTAGCTTCTTTCTTAGGACAGTTTCGTTTTCTATTTGTAGTCGAGAATTGCAAAAAATCGCCAATTGTCAGCAGAACTCATTCAAATGATATCCCCTAGGTAAACAGTTCCTCTGGTCAACACATAGACTTATTAATATACGTCCACTGAACAGGAAACAAATGTATTTTTTTACACCGAATCTCTTAGTTATCTTAATGTGTACCTCAACAGCAAACTACACTAGGAAAAAAAAAATTTCTTTAGCCTAGCCCACACGAAAAACCACAAGATCACAAATAGAGTTTGTGTTTTCACACAAACTCAGAGGCGGTCCCACCAAAATAAAATAAACTCTTTATACTGCTTAATATATTAAATCAACTCTTTAAACGTTGATCAAATCTTTAAATATTAGTTTAATTCTTTAGATATTGAATCTGATCTTTAAATATTAAACCAGCTCTTTAATTTTTATATAACCTCTTTAAATATTAAATCAACTCTTTAAATATTGAATCAGCTCTTTAAATATTATGGTAACTCTTTTCATATTAAATGAATTCTTTGGTTATTAAATCAATCTTTTTGGTATTAAATCAACACTTTTGAATAATTTAAATGAACTCTTTACATTTCTTGAAATATCAAACAAACTCTTTAGATTTGTTCGTTGCTCGCTATTTAGTTTGACAATGCATTAGAGTCACAGAAAGTAAATCAGTTTTTGAGTCCGGAAAATAATTTAAATAGGGAAAAGTTGATCCGCTTTATGAAGGTACACGGACAGCAGACGGCAAGTTATCTTTTCCTTTCAAAGGTTCGATATTTGTCTCTGTATATCGCTACTGGAACATCCTTGACCTTAGTAGAAATGAGGTCTGTAAAAATCACAGAACTAGATGGATTCGTTGGTAAAGAGTTTGGTGCTGGAGTCGTAGCCGGTGGAGACGTCAGCAGAAATTGTAGTCTTGAACTGCGCGGACGTTTTGAAATAAGTGACCTCTCATCTCTGTTTGGCGTACAATATTTTCTTCTATTGAAATGTACATTGACGTCTGCTTCCAGACAAGGGAAATTATTTTTATTTTTTAGGTTACTTTTGAAGTTTTCCGGACATGCCCGCGCAATTAACTTCTGTTTCAATGTCGACTTCATCTTGAGATTATTTAGTTCTGAATCAATGATTTCACAATTCTTTAAAGTACTTCGATACTTGGCCGGATCCAGTGGAGCGAGAGATTTGATGATGCGGTTATCTTTGGGATACTTGAAGGCGCTACTTGTCCGTACACACAATGACCTGATAGCATTGGCACTTTGGGCATTTGAACAGAAACTTAAGCTCAAAGATGTTTCCGTAGAGCTGGGACTGAGATAGTGATGGTCAGTAGCGCTGGGACTGAGATAGTGATGGTCGGTAGCGCTGGGACTGAGATAGTGATAGTCAGTAGCGCTGGGACTGAGGCAGTGATGATCATAAGTAGATGCTTGCTTACATACTGAATGTTTTGTTGTATAAGGATAACGAATAGTGGATTCGTCAGCAACTTTTGGTTCGTGTGTTGTAAACATTTCTCCTAAGAGATCCGTTATTTCAGCCTCCCTGTGTCTCCACGTTGTAGTGTTGAGATGTTCTGAGAATCTTGTGTCCCATAGATTAGGATGTACACATTGTTTCTTGACATTCCTCAGAGCCTCATTCAAACAATCCACGAACTCACTCCTAGTGACACTTTGACCTGCTATCCCACAATGCTTCCTGGATAATGTATTCATGGGGTCACGTGATGTGCCTGTTATGTTCGTATGTGGCACTATCTTTTGTTTGCTTTCACATATAGCCCAGTCCTGTTCAGAATCTTTGCTTTTATTCTTTGTTTGTTTCCTAATCTTGGAATTAGATTTTGGTTTCTGATGAATGCAAAGATGGTCTCTCTGTTGTCCTGCTTTATTCGTCTGACTTTGAAAGTCATTAGAGCTGAAGGATATTTCACTGCCAGAATCTGATGGTCGATTACTTTGTACATTTAAAAAACTTGTTTTCTTGTGCTTGGCTTGAAACATATTTTGGTGAATTTTGTTTTTTCTGACTTTTTGGTGTCCTGAACATTCAGAAACATGATGTTTAAACAAATTACTTAAAAATAGTAAGTTTGCCTTCATTTCTGCTGAAGTGTCAGGAAAATCAGTAACGTCAGCAGAAGATTTCCTCGAAAAACCCACGAAATTGAGGTTTGAGTTTGTACGCCTTTTTTGCGATGACTTCTGTATCTCGTTTCGTTCATGGCAAGTAACAGAAGCGTCTTGAGTGAGTTGACATGGTCTCTTTGTATCTGTGTTGATGTGAATAGAGATGCGCGTTGGTGGGATTCGTTTATGAGCCAGACAACACTGACAATAATTTGTTTCTTTTCTTGGTGTGGGACATTGAGTTCTGCTTTTAGTTTCAATACGAGTCTCTGTGCTGGGACATTGAGTTCTGATTTTAGTTTCAAGACTAGTCTCTGTACTGGGACATATGTCATCTCTCTGACATCTAGGCAGCTGTCTATGAAAAGAACATTCCTGACACTGAGTGTATTGATTGTGATGAAGAGATGCACTTTCAGTTGTCTTTTTAATGCAGTCAGTTGAAACTTTCTCTTGGCTAATATCAACATTGTGAACTAAAAAACTGTCTTGCTCTCTTGGTTTAGCTAGGTGACATATCTCATGTAATAGACTAGATCTGACACCTTCTGTTTTTATCTTTTCATTGAAATTATTTCTATATTTCTTATAATACAGATCAGTATCTGTCCAGTGTTCAATAGGAATTCGATTTTTAACTCTATACAAATATCTCCAAAATTCTTCTTCGCTACAAGTTTCTAAATATTTCATGTCATTTTCCTTTGAGTGATTTGAGTTGATTGACATTTTTGAATGTTTACATGGTGACAAAAGTTTGGCCTTTAGTTCAGCACTGATACGACTGATCCCTAGATTAGTACTCTGTCCAAAACTTTCAAGGTTCGACCTGGAAGTATTGTCTCTTAAAAAGTGACTTCTACCATTAAGTGTTGAATACTTTTTTTCCAGTAAACCAGGACTTTGAATGTTCAACACAGATCTAGTCAAAGAAGACCTGAGTGCTATTGGCTGATTTGTCACAGTAACATTGGCAGATGTTTGGACCATCGGAGAACTACAATCCTTACGTCGTTGATAACTATTTCTAGATCTACGAGATTGGCTAAAAAACTCTGGCATGTTACATTTAGGAGCAGCCGATGATACTTCTGGTCTCTTTATTGAAATCAGAAATGAGCTTGATAGACTTCTTTGATTGGGTGAAGGCTGACATAAAAAGGTTTGTCTTTTGTCCACGCCAGTTTTGTCTCCAAATCTGTGAGAGACAGCAGACAAAGACTGGTTCATGGATGGGCTAGGAGGTTGGGGTAGTGTCACGAATGAATGAGTGTGTTTGTGTGTACAAGAGAGAAGGTTTGTTTTATGTAGCTTGTGAATCCTGTCTGGGGATCTTGCTCTATAGCTAAGTCGTTCTGTGGAACTAACAAAGGAAGAATGACTTCTTGTCTGAATTTTTACATCTAGACTTCTATGTGAACTGTCCAATGCCGGAACTGCTTCTTGTAGAGGACTGATGGGGGGATAAGAACAGTTCTGAGACTGACACTCTTCTGATTTAGCAGAATTACTTCCACATTGCTGATTCCACTCTTCACCAAGAGAGATCACCTCGATCTCATCACTTACAGATTTAGAAACCGAAAGACTTTCCATTAGTTTTGTTTTGGATTCATCTAAATCACGTGGATTGTCCCAGTACAACGTTTCGTGCGTGTGTTCGTGTTTGCAGGAATCAGTGGTTCCATCTAGAGTAGTTTCGCCTGCACAGGTTTTGGGGCAGATGGGGCAGTTAGTGGACAAAGCGGATGAAGAAAGACGTGTAGAATGGGAGCAGAGAGACAAAGTGCTCGGGCTGGTAACACGAGTAGCCTGAAAGCAGGAAGAGGATGAATAGAGAGAGACACACTGTCTGTTCTGTGCTGGAAGATTTAAAATGTTGAACCAGTTTTGTAAATAACTGGACTTATCTTGAAGCAGTAAGTCCCCTTGACCTTTAGAGATCTCCTGAGTTGTCTTGTGTATTGAACTTTGAGACACAGCCAACAACTCAGGTCCAACCATTGTGTTATCTTCTAATGGTGGCAGGCAAACATTGGGCTCATCTGTGATCCCAGATTTTGTTGTTTCATCTGCTGTACGAGAAACATATTTAGCGAATTCTCCTGTTATATCCTTAGCGTAACATAAAGAGTCTATAGTTGTTCTAGGTTCGCTCAAATGTCTGGTGTTCAGCCTTTCATTCGACATTGAGATCTGACTAGAAAACTTTCTTTGTTGACACTTCCAAGTCTGCTCCAGAAAGACTAGATTTGTTGGTTTGATACAAGATGAAGAACGCGTTTGTTCAGTATGAGATGATGGAGGTGAAGAGAGTTTATGCTCTGACAAAGTCTTGGGAGATAGAACCATTGACAAAGAGGTCTTGTTTTCTTGGACAGCTGACTTCGATGGCTTGCAATAAGATCGACATGGTGATGATGGTTTGGTGTGAAATCTTTCATCTAAGGGAAAAGTACAGCACATGCATGGGAATGAAGGATCTAAATCATTTGTTTTTCTTTTACAGGTTTTAATAGTAGGCTTCTTGTTGTTTTTGCGTTTTCGGGTTGAATGTCTACAGTCGCGACATGGAGGCATAGAGATCACATGATTTTGGTCACCATGAATGTCAACTGGAGATGTCATGGGACTGTCAGCTTGACATTCATAGCTAGGACATATACACTTTTCAGATTGTATCTTTGCACACTTCCTTTCATTCGCACAGCTGCGACATGCAGAAAGCTGGTTGGTTTGTTTATTATTTCCACAGCTGCGACATGGAGACAGCTGGCTGTTTTTTTTACCTTCTACACAGCTGCGAGATTGAGATAGATAGCTGGTTTGTTTATTATTCCCACAGCTACGACACGGAGACAGCTGGCTGGTTTGTTTATCATAAACACATCTGCGACACGGAGGCAGCTGGCTGGCTTGTTTATCGTTTCCACAGCTGCGACACGGAGACAGCTGGCAGGTTTGTTTACCATTTACACAACTGCGACACGGAGACGCGTATATAACTTGAGAAATACTCGATTGACAACTAGAAGCCTGATTTACATAAACACAACTACGACAGGGCGACAGCTGTTTCGTTTGTCTGGCATAGTTGTGACATGGAGATGTCTGTTTTCTTAAGTGAGCACAGCTGTGAGATGGAAGCATCTTGAGCTCTTTTCCATTAGAACATTTGTAACATGGCGCTTTCACGTTTCTTTGATGTCGCGATTGGCGCTTAGAAAAAGTGTGTGTCTGGTCTAATTCAATACTGCAGCTTGGCCCTGCATCGTTCTTCAGTAAGTCACAACCAGGAGTGGAAGATGTACATTTCTTTTTTATTTGGCTGTGACCTAGAGTTTGCTGGATGTTGTTGGAATGGCTATCAGCTAATACAACGTTTCTTACTCTCTCTAGGTTTGGAATGTTGCTTTTGGAAGATTTCAACTTAGAGGCTTGTATCTTAGTTTCAAAGTGTTCAGGACCTAAGCAAGTCAAGTTATCACTCGGCATTGCTCTTTCATCTAAATCTAACTTCATTGTTTGATTCCAACCTTCATAACGAGAAAGACAATCCTGTTGGGTTGGAGAAGAAAGTTTAGACTTATCCCAAACAAAAATGTTGGGAAATGATTGGTTAGTTAGATGGCTACAAGCTGGACAATTGTAGGCATCGCTTGTAGAATAAAGTATTGTAGGAGTCTCTAAAGAAGTTGAATATGATTGGGAATTATTAGGACTCAAGTTTTGGCTGCAACTGTCTATGTTTTTACTACTACTGTCTGTAATATGATAAGATGTACTTTCCAATCTTGACGGTTTCTTGTTACTTTGTATTCTAGTTTCAGTTTTGTTCCACTTTTTGCTGCCAACGTGTTGAGATATTTGTTCGTTCTCCTGGGAATGTTTAATGTCGGAGATAGTCTGTTCTTGCTGGTAGCACATAGTTTGCCAATAGTTCAACAAAGTTTGATAACTAAACGAACATTGCATAGAATTGCAGCTGATGTTAGAACAATGACTATCTTGTTTCATTCTTCTAACAGAGTCATGTTTCGTGGATTTAACTGGCTGCTTTAGCCGTAGACATTTTGACTTGGTGCTAGATGTCTTTTGCATCTCATCGTAAGGTTTAGCTTGGGCTTCACATTTCGCTTTTCTTTTTTCGTAGTCTTCACGGCTTGGTTTATTTAGCTTTTCAAAGCTTGGTGTTTCTTTTATTTGATAGCAGTCTGTTTGTGGTGTGCTTTTGGTCTCAGCGAGGTAGAGCATTGCAGTATTTCTTCGAGGATTCAAACTCCTGCAATCAGGCCATTTTGATTTTACACGGTTAGGGTGTCTGTACATAAATTTTAATTTTTTGTGTTTTTGGCTGGAACTGTTGCATCGAAATTTTTGATCGGATGGCATGGTTCTGAAATAGCTTGACTTCTTTTTTGTGACTTTGTGATACCTAGACTTTCTACAGTCGCTTCCTATCTTTTGGCTATTGACAAGGACATCATTGTTGCCTGCAACTTCAGAACTGTTGTTAGTTTGGCAACTGAACTGGCTAAAACTGGCATTAGGGAAGGAATTGCTTGTGTTGTTGCGTTTAAGTGAATTACACCGCCAAGCACATGCAGAATCAGTCTCCTGACTGTCTTCATTTTCCAGAACTTGTTTAGTTGATTCATAAGAAGATGTAGATTTCACGGCGTTATCACTTTGGCTGCTTGAAGACGATGTCATGGTGTTGTCACTTTGGCTGCTGAAATAGGGCTTGATTGCCAGTTCACTGTCATCGCTTGAAGAACTGACAGTATCCTCGCTTTGACTTTTGGAAACTGACTTTACTGCTTCATCACTTTGACTGCTTGACGACTTTTTGGTTTTATTACTGTCGTCCTTTGGAACAGATTTCTTATCTTGACTAAGAGAATCTGATTGACCGTCTTTTTCAATGTTATCTGTTGCTCTTGTTTTGTTATCTGTATTACTTTGACTGACTGAGGTTGATTTCTTATCTCTCTTAGTCCCTTCCTTTTTAGTTGATTTCTTATCTTTACTTTGACCATCAGAGTTCTTATCATTACTTTGACCAACAGAGTTCTTATCTTTATTGCTTGGAATAACTGAAGTTAATTTCTTATCTTTATTTCGACTAATTGAAGTTGATTTATCTTTAAAAACATCATCAGCTAAAGTTGATTTTTTATCTTTTTTACTTTTTGATGTTGCTTTCTTTATTTGTTGACTTTCATCGGTTAACTTGGATTTCTTTTCTTTTCTTTTGCAGAGAGATAATGGCTTCTTGTCAGCTTGAGTTTTTCTTGTTGAATTTGATTTCTTATCTGTATTACTTTCATCATAGGAAGTTGATTTTGTATCATTCTTCCTTTCATCGCTTGTTGTTGATCTCTTGTATTGATCCCTCTGACTAGTGGAAGAGGATTGTGTGACTCTGCTGCTGTTGTGTCTGCTAGAACTTGATGTCTCACTCATCTCTTCCTTGTCTTCTGATTTCCTAGGTTCTGGTTTCATTTGTTTGCACTGTGGCAAGCTCTTTTTTCTTCGTTTAGACTTTACAGATTTCGTGGTTTCCCGCGATCTAACCTGATCACGTGATTCAGCCTCCCCGTCTTTATCTTGTTTGCGTTTGACTACAGATTCATCGTCTCCATCACATGGGGCAATGTCGTCCCACACACACGGAGACAGGTGACCTGTACTGGGGTATATTTGACAGACATCTTTTTCCTGACATGGGGAAATCTTTGCTGATTTACACGGTATTACTTTAGGTATTGACTTAGTGTGGTCATTTCTAGTCTCACATTCAATATTTGAACTTTCTTTGCATGTCTTTTGTTGGTAAGACTTGGGTTTAGCTGTGGATGACTTCTTGGTTAAATTGCACGGTTCAATGAAGTCTTCAGCACGTGGTTCAGTCTTCTGAGTACAAAGGTTTTTCTTATCTTTCTTCTGGCAGACGACATTTTCATCTTCACTTTGGCTTTTTAAATAGCCACTGCTATCTGTCTTGCACATGTTTGATTTAACGAAACAATTCGACTTCAAATGAACACCATCATCTCTGTGACATGCTTTCGGTTTGCTTTCTTTGAGTTTTCTATGGCATTTATTCCGAGGAAAAGTTTGTGTAGAGTTGGCTGTGCAGGTCATTGTTGACTCTTTAGTGCCACTTGTTTTTCTGGCATTCATTTCAGTCATGTTCTCCTTTATATGACTAGGACAATACTGATTACTTGGATTAGACACATGACAATCCTCCAATTCTTTGTCTACTTGGCTAGTTGTTTTATATACAGGGCATTCTCTGCGGTTATTTCGTTCTGAATTTTTAGACCTTTGGTAACAAGTTTTACTTTGTTCAGAATACATTGGCACTTGTTGGCAATCATTTGGATGTTTAAAGTACATTGACGTTTGATGGCAAAGATTATTTTCTCCAACGAGTTTTGGTGTCGGACAGCAATCTTTGTTTTCTTCATAGCATTTCGAAATTTGGCAACAATCATTTAGTTCTGAACATTTGAATGTTTGGAAGCATTCATTATTCTGTACATAATTTATCTTATTTTGTTTGCAGACGTCATTATTTTCTGAATATTTTGGTATCTGGGGGCATTTATTATATTTTTCTGAAAATGTTGGATATTTGTTGCAAACGTTATTTTGTTTAGACAATTCTGAGCCGCAAACATTTTGTTCTGAATAGTTTGAAATTGGACAAGATTGACAAGTTGGTTTGCAACATTTTGGCCTTTCTTCAATATCATAAGCTTTCTGTACACATGTAGGTACTAAAGAGGCATGTGTTTGATCTGAACATTTAGGCAAACGATGGCAATCATATGTTTGATCTGAACATTTAGGCAATGGACGGCAATCAGATGTTTGATCTGAACATTTAGGCAATGGACGGCAATCATAAGTTTGATCAGAACATTTAGGCATTGGACGGCAATCACGTGTTTGATCTGAACATTTAGGCAATGGACGGCAATCATATGTTTGATCTGAACATTTAGGCAATGGGCGGCAATCATATGTTTGATCTGAACATTTAGGCAATGGACGGCAATCATATGTTTGATCTGAACATTTAGGCAATGGACGGCAATCATATGTTTCATCAGAACATTTAGGCATTGGACGGCAATCACGTGTTTGATCTGAACATTTAGGCAATGGGCGGCAATCATATGTTTGATCTGAACATTTAGGCAATGGACGGCAATCATATGTTTGATCTGAACATTTAGGCAATGGACGGCAATCATATGTTTCATCAGAACATTTAGGCATTGGACGGCAATCACGTGTTTGATCTGAACATTTAGGCAATGGACGGCAATCATATGTTTGATCTGAACATTTAGGCAATGGGCGGCAATCATATGTTTGATCTGAACATTTAGGCAATGTACGGCAATCATATGTTTGATCTGAACATTTAGGCAATGGACGGCAATCATATGCTTGATCTGAACATTTAGGCAATGTACGGCAATCATATGTTTCATCAGAACATTTAGGCAAAGGACGGCAATCACGTGTTTGATCTGAACATTTAGGCAATGGACGGCAATCATATGTTTGATCTGAACATTTAGGCAATGGGCGGCAATCATATGTTTGATCTGAACATTTAGGCAATGGACGGCAATCATATGTTTGATCTGAATATTTAGGCATTGGACGGCAATCACGAGTTTGATCTGAACATTTAGGCAATGGACGGCAATCATATGTTTGATCTGAACATTTAGGCAATGGACGGCAATCATATGTTTGATCTAAACATTTAGGCAATGGACGGCAATCATATGTTTGATCTAAACATTTAGGTACTGCACGGCAATCATATGTTTGATCTGAACATGGTGGTATTAGACAACAATCATATGTTTGATCTGAACATGGTGGCATTAGACAACAATCATATGTTTGATCTGAACATGGTGGCATTAGACAACAATCATATGTTTTTTGCAAACACGCTGGTATTTGACCACACTCATTTCTTTGGTGCAAACATGTTAACAATGGACGACATTCATAGTTTGGTCCTAAACATGTGGAATTTAGACAACAATTATACTTTTGTGGCAGTTGACAACGATGGTGTGTTTTCTTTTCACATTTAGACACATAACACACTTTCTTGTTTTCATGTGAACATTTTCCGCCAACCTTTGTTCTTTTCTTGCCACAGTCCCAATGGATCAGCTCTCGGCATGGACTCCCAAACTCAAACATTGGCTCACTACGTTCAGGAGACTGGAAACATCTGGAGTTTCGTTCGCTGCACGTGTAACAGTGTTCACTGGAAGAGACTGAAACATTAGAGTCTGGACTGATTTCTTGATCATTTTCTGGCCGTGTACATTGTCTAAGATCACAATCATCTAGAGAAGTCTTCAGAGGTGAAACATAACATGGGGATAGGATGCTGCAATGATGTCTACTACACTGCCTACTAATCATTTTAGATCTTATAGGACGAGATTTGACCTTCCTATCAGGGCAGACGTACGAAACTTTCTCTCTCTTGCGCATGTTTTTATTGTCGCCGGAAACACCGCCATGAATGTTGTAGACCAGATGGTGACCTTTTAATTGTTTCTGTGAATCGTAAATACCAGAGACTACAGGAACAGAAGTGGCTTCCTGTAGGGAAGGACACGGACATGGAGCGTTTGGATTGGTTGAAATATTCTGAGACACAGTTACATTACAGGCTGCAGTAGAAGAGATCAGAAATTTTTGACACAATGACAACCCAGGTGCACTTCCATTTGGCCCTGTATAAGAAAGTTCCATTTTATTTCCGGAACGATTCTTTTTCCTGGTTTTCTTTTTAATCGTTGCCATGTCTGCTGTGTAAATATTGTTTTCATTGTTTGAGGATTCTGTGAGATCTTCAGACATTTGTTCATTTGATTTTTCAGATTCATCGTTGTTAGATTTATGAATTGAGTGAGACTTACTTTTTAGATTGTTTTGTTTCCTCAGTCGTAACACTCCTCCCATACAACAATCTACGTCAGGGCAGGGAAATCTCAGCTCATCAAAGTCTTTCTCAAGCTTTTCACAGTTCTCAGGCTTGCAAGGAGACCTTGTCTTTTCATAGTTCTTGGCCTCATTATTTCTTGGACACGGATTCTTTGTTTGACATGCAACTATCTGTTCAGGTGTACAGCTCTGGGCTAGAGGCTCGTTATACGGACCTGTCAGTACTGTGTTACTTTTGTTCGAGTTGACGCCAGTCGGACACGTCATATCCGGTAAGTTGACGCCAGTCGGACACGTCCTGTCGGGTAAATTGACGAGATCTTCATAAAAATGAGACATTAACTGTTTTAAGTGTCTTCCTTGGTTGGCATGGCAACAGCTAGAGGTGACCAGAAAGCAGTCTTCAGACTTACAAGGATTGCGGCTGCATTTGTGTTTCCGCGGCTCGCAGACTTGAGTATCTGTTAAGAATTCTTTTAAACTGTAGCGTTCAGCTTTCTGAGGGGATGGGCTTTTACCACAGCCCAAGAAAGAGCTGAGTAACTGGGCCGACTGGACGTCCACGTTAAAACGTTTGATCTTCAAACCATTCTTTTTTCTACTTTTTACTTTCACTTGCAAGCTACGAACAAATGTGGCGTTCACTTCCGTCACTTCGTCGTCATGGCAACGAACCCGCGGCTCAGGCGTACGCTTAGGCTCATATTCCTCTTGTTCAAGTGATCTATTTGTATCGCTGACTGAAGTAGATCTTGTCACTGAACATCTTCTCATGTCAGGGCCGTCCATTTCAATCCCCGTCTCTTCCACTTCCGATCGGTGGCCAGTATACAGCTCCTCTAGATCCAAATCTTTGGACAGGGTTGACCTTTGTCTCCCCAGCCTTTTCCTTGTGTTCAGTTGTCTCCTATGTGCTACATGTTTCTTTTCTGACGGACCTGGGCTGAAACAGGCAAATAACTTCACGATCATTCTTATATCAAGCAGTGTTAAAGTGTCTTTTTATAAGTCATGTATGTGGCTGTTAGAATTGGTTGGTCTGAGACGTAAACTAACTGCGGATCTTTTTACATAATCGGTTTTATTTGTCGCGTAAAGCCTGCACATTGTCCCCTGATGGGAAGAGGTGGAAAGTGACAATGTCAAAATTCAAAGACATTGTTGTAAAGGGCAAATAGCGTGACGTATTCAAGTGACCTTGAAAAAGTCAATGCAGCCAATTTAAAAAGGGAGAAAAACTTTAGAGGGGAAAGGGCGAGGTGAAGGTCGAGATGAAGAATGATGTCAAGTTAGGAAAAGTCTGTTCACCGAGTCCAAGAGGGCGCTAGATTACCAAGATAAATGGTGTAAAAGGTGAAATAATCCGCAAGGTTGCCTCAAACTATCACTTTTCCATCTCATGGTGCCAAGAATGGTACTGAGCTTTATGATTTGAAATGGTCTTTAAAAATAACATTTGACTGAAACGAATTCATGTCCTAAATGAAAAGTTGTTCAAATTAAACTAAAAAAAATAATTCCAAGACAACTTACGAGAGGCCATAACTTCCAGCTACTTGATAAACTGAGGCAGTATCTTGCTGGGGATACTTGAAAAGCAAACAAAACAAGGCAAGTCAAAACAGAACAGGAAATTTAGCTCAAAATATACATGACAGAAAGACAGACAAACAAGTGCATAGACACAACATACAGTCGGCCAGAATATTTGATGAAGGCCTATAGAAAGACAGACAGCCATAACGACAGACACGTTGAAAAACAGACAGGAAATAAATAGGCTGACAACCAGATGTGGAAACTAACAAATAGACGGATAGGCCAATGAACTAAACATAATTACTTGATAAAAGGTTGGCATGAGACTCTTGACTGGGTGTGCTTGGATCGAGTCTTGTCTGTCATCCATACGATTCCACACACTCCACCATTTGGCTTTCTACATTCAATTTTTACGAAACAATAGATTAAATCACGTTTTTAGCGGCCCCCGAAAGGGGAAAAGACGCTATTAGTTTTGTGCGAAATGTCTGTCCGTCTGTCCCGTTTAGATCTCGTTAACTAGAAAAGATATTGAAAATCCGACATCACAATATTTTAGACCATTCAAAGTTCTGATGCAACGGCTACTTTTTTTTCCTGAAAGCGAAAAATCTAATTTTTAAAATCAGTTATGCAAGCAGTTTTTTAAAGAGAAAAAGCTAATTAGTATGCATTATAAAATAGACCTAATTTTAAAAAAAAAAGTAATCTTGTAAATTTCATTTTCCTAATTATTTTTTTAATTGTGGAACTACTATTATTTTTTTTTTTGAGGATTCGAATAAGAGATTGAGCATTTTCAAAACAATTAGATTAATTATAAGACATCAGTTAGGCCAGGGGAGTCGCGGTGGCTGAGCGGTAAAGCGCTTGGCTTTTAAACCGGGAGTCCTGGGTCCGAATCCTGGTGAAGACTGGGATTTTCAACTTTGGAATCTTTGGGAGCCTCTGAGTCCACTCAGCTCTAATGGGTACCTGACATTAGTTGGGGAAAAGTAAAGGCGGTTGGTCATTGTGCTGGCTACATGACACCCTCGTTAACCGTAGGCCACAAAAACAGATGAACTTTACATCATCTGCCACAAGGTCTAAAAGGGGAACTAGTAAGCCAGGTTCACATCTAAATTTACATTCACTTTCACCTATTCTTTGATCCGCGGGACCGTTGGGGCACTACACAAGATTTGTTAACCTTCTTTCTCCATTCTTTTCTCTCATTTGTCTTTGAAATAATTTCATTTGGATGTTCTTTCTGAAAATATTGAAGCCTGCCTGGGTGGACCACTTCGGGGGCCGATATTGAGTTTGTGTTTCCACACAAATTGTCTTTTGTAACCTTGTTTTTTTTAAGAAGGAAGTCGAAGTTATTTCAATTGGTCTGACAAATGATTAAAACATCTGAAAGATTTTCCACTAAATCATAGAGAACGATTACTATACAGGTCTATGACTTAACAATTTGTCCACAACATTGTTTTTGTCTTTGATACCAATATGTCATGTCTAAGACTTTTGCTTTGATAATAATGTATCTTGTGTCATTAGTCTTGTGTTCTAGACTTGTGTTATGATACCAATGTATCTTGTGTCTTTGACTTGCGTTTTGGTAATATTATGTCATGTGCCTATGTTTATATGCCCTGTTGTCTAAGTCATGTATTTTTGTTTCATTGCCCTGGTTAGTAATTAATTTATTCTGTTTCTGTGTAAATGTGTTACTGTGACTGTGTCACACGCGAATAACCTTAACCCTAACCCTTTTTCTCTGTTCTACTCTTATCTATATTTGATTATATGAAAAGGAATAAATGTATCCTTCAACTTCGATAGTGTCTATTCTTAAAGAGACAGTAACACTCTAAGGGGGTTAGGGTTAACAGCACAGTATCTAACGCACGTATTATTAATACAGGAGCACCCCAAGGGGCCATGACAATGTACATTGTATATACCAATGATCTTCTTGCAGCTAGTCCTTTTTGTTCTTGAAAAAAGTATGCAGAGGAAGTGCGGCTCTTCTAACCCTACACTCTCAGAGAGCGCGGGTGTCAATCAGTAGTTCAGAGAAATAAACGAGGGTGAACAATATTTTAGTGACAATTTTTTACTATTGAATGTGAAACAATCCAAGAAATGAGTCTTGACTTCCGAAAAGAAAACAAAGACCATGAGACATTGTATCAGTAGCTGGGCAGGACATAGAAATAGTTCAAAGCGTTAAGTACGTTGGAATGTGCTAGAGAATAAATTTAATTTCATTGCAAACACAGATTTTATTACCAAAAAAAAAGATAAGATTAAATGCAGGATGAGACAACACTATCCTACCCTGACTGCTGGATGAGACAACACTATCCTACCCTGATTGCTGGATGAGACAACACTATCCTACCCTGACTGCTGGATGAGACAACACTATCCTACCCTGATTGCTGGATGAGACAACACTATCCTACCCTGACTGCTGGATGAGGCAACACTATCCTACCCTGACTGCTGGATGAGACAACACTATCCTACCCTGACTGCTGGATGAGACAACACTATCCTACCCTGACTGCTGGATGAGACAACACAATCCTACCCTGACTGCAGGATGAGACAACACTATCCTACCCTGACTGCTGGATGAGACAACACTATCCTACCCTGACTGCTGGATGAGACAACACAATCCTACCCTGACTGCAGGATGAGACAACACTATCCTACCCTGACTGCTGGATGAGACAACACTATCCTACCCTGACTGCTGGATGAGACAACACTATCCTACCCTGACTGCTGGATGAGACAACACTATCCTACCCTGACTGCTGGATGAGACAACACAATCCTACCCTGACTGCAGGATGAGACAACACTATCCTACCCTGACTGCTGGATGAGACAACACTATCCTACCCTGACTGCTGGATGAGACAACACAATCCTACCCTGACTGCAGGATGAGACAACACTATCCTACCCTGACTGCAGGATGAGACAACACTATCCTACCCTGACTGCTGGATGAGACAACACTATCCTAACCTGACTGCTGGATGAGAAAACACTATCCTACCCTGACTGCTGGATGAGGCAACACTATCCTACCCTGACTGCTGGATGAGACAACACTATCCTACCCTGACTGCTGGATGAGACAACACTATCCTACCCTGACTGCTGGATGAGGCAACACTATCCTACCCTGACTGCTGGATGAGACAACACAATCCTACCCTGACTGCAGTATGAGACAACACTATCCTACCCTGACTGCTGGATGAGACAACACTATCCTACCCTGACTGCTGGATGAGACAACACTATCCTACCCTGACTGCTGGATGAGACAACACTATCCTACCCTGACTGCAGTATGAGACAACACTATCCTACCCTGACTGCTGGATGAGGCAACACTATCCTACCCTGACTGCTGGATGAGACAACACTATCCTACCCTGACTGCTGGATGAGGCAACACTATCCTACCCTGACTGCTGGATGAGACAACACTATCCTACCCTGACTGCTGGATGAGACAACACTATCCTACCCTGACTGCTGGATGAGACAACACAATCCTACCCTGACTGCAGGATGAGACAACACTATCCTACCCTGACTGCTGGATGAGACAACACTATCCTACCCTGACTGCTGGATGAGACAACACTATCCTACCCTGACTGCTGGATGAGACAACACTATCCTACCCTGACTGCTGGATGAGACAACACAATCCTACCCTGACTGCAGGATGAGACAACACTATCCTACCCTGACTGCTGGATGAGACAACACTATCCTACCCTGACTGCTGGATGAGACAACACAATCCTACCCTGACTGCAGGATGAGACAACACTATCCTACCCTGACTGCAGGATGAGACAACACTATCCTACCCTGACTGCTGGATGAGACAACACTATCCTACCCTGACTGCTGGATGAGACAACACTATCCTACCCTGACTGCTGGATGAGGCAACACTATCCTACCCTGACTGCTGGATGAGACAACACTATCCTACCCTGACTGCTGGATGAGACAACACTATCCTACCCTGACTGCTGGATGAGGCAACACTATCCTACCCTGACTGCTGGATGAGACAACACAATCCTACCCTGACTGCAGTATGAGACAACACTATCCTACCCTGACTGCTGGATGAGACAACACTATCCTACCCTGACTGCAGTATGAGACAACACTATCCTACCCTGACTGCTGGATGAGACAACACTATCCTACCCTGACTGCAGTATGAGACAACACTATCCTACCCTGAGTGCTGGATGAGGCAACACTATCCTACCCTGACTGCTGGATGAGACAACACTATCCTACCCTGACTGCTGGATGAGGCAACACTATCCTACCCTGACTGCTGGATGAGACAACACTATCCTACCCTGACTGCTGGATGAGACAACACTATCCTACCCTGACTGCTGGATGAGACAACACAATCCTACCCTGACTGCAGGATGAGACAACACTATCCTACCCTGACTGCTGGATGAGACAACACTATCCTACCCTGACTGCTGGATGAGACAACACTATCCTACCCTGACTGCTGGATGAGACAACACTATCCTACCCTGACTGCTGGATGAGACAACACAATCCTACCCTGACTGCAGGATGAGACAACACTATCCTACCCTGACTGCTGGATGAGACAACACTATCCTACCCTGACTGCTGGATGAGACAACACTATCCTACCCTGACTGCTGGATGAGGCAACACTATCCTAACCTGACTGCTGGATGAGACAACACTATCCTACCCTGACTGCTGGATGAGACAACACTATCCTACCCTGACTGCTGGATGAGGCAACACTATCCTACCCTGACTGCTGGATGAGACAACACAATCCTACCCTGACTGCAGTATGAGACAACACTATCCTACCCTGAGTGCTGGATGAGACAACACTATCCTACCCTGACTGCAGTATGAGACAACACTATCCTACCCTGACTGCTGGATGAGACAACACTATCCTACCCTGACTGCAGGATGAGACAACACTATCCTACCCTGACTGCAGGATGAGACCAGCTGTACGGTTCATTGTCCTCTAAGTGGACATGACGAACACGTTTCTTTCTCTTCTTCTTTTTGGAATGTTTTCTTTTTTTGACGAGTTTCTCTGGACTTGCGGGCAACTGTAAATAGGGAGAGTTCACAGCTTCATGCAAAAGTGGCGGGTAAAATAATTGTGAGTAAAGGAGAGCTGATGGCAATGGATATGGATATGATGAGAGGCAATCAAGAGGCCAAGGGAAAGAGCCAGGATACGTTGTAGAATTAGGATTGACCGAAATTCTTTGTTCTAATCTCTGGTTTTCTGCTGGAAAGCCTCCAGGGGTTGCACCACACAGAGGTAGTATGGGGTATGCTATATCGTTGCTGAATGGATTGATGCAGATATCTGGGTACGAGAAGGGAATTTCTGGATCTACCGAAGTCGAGTTGACTTTATGAATGCCCGTTGAAGTCTTTGCTAAAGTGTTGGTGTAGCTTTGAACTTTTTCAGCTACATTTTGAACAGCACTTTTTGCAGAAGTGTAAAGATGATGGGCTGTAGTTTTGGTAATTTCCGCTGCTTCATCACATGCGTTCAACAACGTCTCTTTGTAGGAAGTTGGTCTCACCGAGTCTTCCTTCTTGTCTTCAGTTGTCGGCGTGTCTTTATTAGGAATCTGTTCCATGCTCACTTAGCTATTGGATGAATAGAAAGAAACATTGGAACATTTGTTTTCAAGTTTCATAGCAATGTGGTGTCTTGACTAAAACATGGAACATTCAACAGACATCTCTCCGCGTCAGACACGCCCCAAGCACCAACCAGTAGAATCTGAAATTTAACAAATATTTCAATTGAAAACAAAAACTTTTTGTCATTCCAATGTGTATAAATAATAAACGACTACAAATCAGAAACAAGTTTGAACAGCTTTTTATTGAGACAGTACAGCACACAAGACAGGCCTTCTTATCCTACCATCTTACTAATAGTATTGAGACGTCGTGTCAGTCGTTATCCTATGGTCGTCCTATTTCCTTACAAAATGTGACGAATCCACAATGATAGTGCAAGTCCTACACTGACTATGGTACCTGGTCAATGTTTTTCGCAGTATATGGTCAAGAAATAGGTCAGGTTGTTGGATTTATGGGAATTCACCAAGCATTGTGGACGCGGCTGCGTGCTGGGCTGGATTTCCGCCATATTGTTCCAAAGAATTAAAGTGATCAACATCTCTATTGGAGGGACGCGACACTTTGCCTAGAATGTTCTCTTCTACCAGTTTGATGCCGCTAGTCATCGAGCTATAAAGAGATTGGGTTGATGGAGGGACTTTGTCTGGTGATCTCAAACGAATCCCTTTGCAAGGAGGCTTAGTTTGAGACGTGTCTACATTGAGTAGTTGCTGTGGATCCTTCACTTTAGGTTGCTCCCCATTCCCAGTAGGTGTTGCTTCTACAAAAGATTGGATCGACACCAATTCTTTGACTGCACTATTCGTTGAATCTGTCTCTTGGGCTTTAACTAAAGTTGGAGAGGCATCTTCAGCAGTAGCGGCAGATTCGTTTGGTTTAGATACTGTATTTTCAATCGGTTTTGTGCTCACTTTGTAGCTGCCGTTTTGGGTTGCAGTAATTCTTTCCGGTTGTCTCGGAGGCTCGTATCTCTCCTGAGCTAATTCTCTGAATTTGTTGCTGGGCATGACAATAATGGATGGATTATCAGTACTGAAGGTGTCTTTTTTACTCGTGTGCCGCAGATGCATCGCTCTGTTTGGACTAGGGGACTTGTTCATCTGTCTGTTGTATCTCTCCGCGTAGGAGCTCATGTCATTTCTCCCTCTGGAAGGGCTGCGGGACACTGACCTATATTTGTGCGGAGAATCACGTCGACTGTTTGAGGGAAATTTCTCGGGGGAAATAACACGATAGCTTGCATGTGCAGGCAAATCAGAACTTTGCGACGACGAAGCGATAGAATTGCGACCGTTTATTCTTGTATCAGGACTTCGTATCGTATCATTGGGAGATACAGGCTGGTAGTTGGTATTGGTGTTATAACTTGGGGATACAGGACCTAGGCCCGGTGAGGTTGGACGTCTGTCTGGTCTGCTTTGAGGAGATGTTCTCCTGAACGGCACATAGCTGTCTCTAAAGTTGGCAGGTGGCTGGGGGAACGGGGGGGAAGAAAATTTCTTGTTTGGATTAGGGGGGTCTTCGTTGTCAGATTCAGTGGGACTACTGCCCGCATCGACTGGTAAAAAAGATGGCGAGTTTTCAGTTATATTATTGCTAGCCAGTGAAGTAATGGCAATGTTGCGCATATGGTCAGTATTCTTTTCTGATTCTAGGCAGGTAGGGAGAAGAAATGTCGGCGACATCTCCAGTTCTGGGCTTGGCTTTCTTGTACTAGTTGGACTACATTTTCTTTTATTAGCCAGCTGTTGAACCCTCGGAGCATCGGTGTCATCATACTTTTTAACACCTCCTAACATTATTTTCAGCTGCGATGGGTACTTCGTAGTTGGAGCACCTGGTGTAGCATTTTTCTCTGGATTGTCCTTGACGAAAGAGGTAGGGGTGCAGGTCAAAACATTAGGACTGGCTTCATCTGGTTTCTCTACTAGGCTTGTCCCTTTTTTGGACGTTGGCAATGCTGAAGTGAGAGTTGGGCTTAGATTCTTACTTAATCTTGGAAGACTGTGTTTACGAACATCTTTTTTAGGTTTCACTGGGGGCTCCTCTTTCACTTTAGATGTTACTTTGTAGGAAATTTTGTTGCCGGATGGAGCGATTTTCACGTTGCTAGCGGTGATAATCTTCGACTCAGTAAGTACAGGTGTAGGCGACGCTAGTTTTTTTTCTTTTTGAAATACAGACGATGTTTTATTCTTGGGTGCAAATTTGGAGTTCTGAGATACTGAACGTTTCGTGTTATTCGATGACTTTTTCCCGTCACTTTTACCTTCCGATTTCTTTGTTGGGTTACTGCTGGCTGGTGTAGTGGAGGCGTTCAGGATCGTAGGCGGTGGTATAACGTCACCCGAGTCTTTCTCATTGTCAACCAGGAGATCTGCAATGGAGTCTTTCACCTGGTCAGTACTGGAGGAGATAATCTTCACTTTCTCTTTATTTAAAGCTGGGGCTGATTTCACCACCATTGGCTCTTTCTTGCTGCTGAAAAAAGATCCGATGTAACGAGCTGGGCTGGTAATGTAGCCAATCGCTGTAGAGATAGTACCAGTGGAACGGTCTGCTTCCACAGATGAGGAGCTCACCTTTTTCTTACTAGATGGCACCCTGTACGAACTGGAAGAGGTTCTTTCTGTAGCCTGTGTTGGCAGCTGGTGTAAATTGTTGGGTTTCGCTGCGTCTGATCTCCTGATGTTTACAACTTGGTCTACGGAGTTGATCTTAAATGAGCTCACGCCCATCTTTTTCCCAAGGGAATTGTCTATGGCCTTAGCAGAAGGGTCAATGTCAGACCGTGCTTTGGTCACTACGTCGTCTGCAGCTTTGGACATGGCTAACAAATAAAGATTGGTTGAGAAGCGATTTTAAAACGTCTTTAAGCTTGTTAATGAGTGTTAGCTACTAATCTCCTCTTCTTAATGTATCCCAATCTGTCTCTGGAAGGATTTCTAAACCAATGATTATAAGAGCTGTAGAAGAAAGTAAATAGACATGATTATAAGAGATGTACAAGTAGAATAATAGAAATGATTATAAGAGTCAATGTAAATAGATATGATTATCAGAGATGTATATGCCCGTTGCGTGAATCAGTAACAGTGTTAAACTGAAAAATAAATCTTTTTGGGATTTGTATCAGTGCCAGAGTTTGTTTAGAGGAATTTTTCACTTTTAGAAGATTGTCATTTTTAACATATATTCAAAGTTTTAAAGTCACACGTGGTTTGATAACCAACCATAAGTTAAATATTGCGATCACAAACTACAGCTCACATTTTCCAGTATCCAAACATTAATAACATGCACCAAACATAACTGACATTCTCCGGTAACCAAACATCATTGACATTTTCCAGTCAACAAACTGCTGACACGTGGGCAATCAGGTCATTTGACTAGAAACCAACAAGTGTGTGAAAGACAGGTCAATTACTCTGTGCCGTGGTTACTAATATGACTGTGGTAAAGGCTCTATGTCTATATACATTAAGTAACTTGACGAGTATTTGAGCAGTTCTGTTCTCAAACCAACACGTCGGGCTCCAGTAGTGTAGTGTTCTTGTTTAATGGACTAAAACCCTTCCTCGTATGTTCACTAACTCGTGCACCCTTTCAGTGCCCATGACAGTAGTCTAGACTCTAATATTGTTGTAGATTATCTAACTAGAAATGTCCTGCAAGGAACGGGCTAACCTATTTCTTAGGAAAAGTCATTTGAAACGAAAGCAAAGTTGTATACATACTAGATCTATATCTATGACTAATTAGGACAATTGGAACAACTCCTTACATTATTCAACTACGGGGACAGACCTAGTTTTACTCTAGCTTATTTCCTGATGACCTTGACACTGGGACTGCTCCACTGCAAACGAAACAAAAATGCGAATGATAAAAAGTGAAAGATTGTTTGTTCTCTAATCTGAAATTAATTTAGACCTAATAGGAACCTATTTTAAAACTAATTCGAAACTAATTTGGAGCTAATAGAAACCTATTTTAAAACTAATCCGAGACTATTTTGGACCTAATTGGAACCTTTTCTAAACCTAATAGTGATGTAATCCGGACCTAATCGGAACCTATTTTAAACCTAATTCGAAACTAATTTGGAGCTAATTAGAACCTATTTGAAATAGCCACGCCCAACACTAAAAAAAAAAAAGAAATTCAGACATAAGTAGAAAGACCGCTACCATGACCGGATTTAAGGGAGGGCAGACGGGGCCACAATACCCGGGCCTTCACAAGAAAGGGGCCTCCACAAAAGTAGATATAAATGTACATTAAATATTTTTAAAAAAGGAAATTTAGATATGATTTACAAAAACTTTTCTTTTTGGTAAAATATAGCATGACTTTAGATATAATTATCTTTATTCATTAGTGGATCTTAAAGCTTTCAAAAACTGGTAGGGGCTTCAACGTACTTAGATCCGGCCCTGATTGCCACTAATGTTTTTGCATTTTGTTTTTTGTGAGTGTGTTGTTGTTTTTTTGGTCGATATATAATTGTGTTTTCCCCTTCCAAGTGTTGGAGTCAACGTGAACACTAGACTCTCTGGTCACGTTTTACTGTCACTTGTATGCAAGGGACGTACTCACTCCATTCAGAGGAGTCATTGCGACCATTCTACTATAACTACAATGCTACTCATGCAAGGTTACACTACAAGCTAAGTACTAGGTAAAACATCTCTAACTGTACTAAAATGTCATGATTACATTACTCTTGAAATACTTTTACATTTATTTACCATTTAATTTATTTTCCTTTACGTTTTTTTTCCCGGTTGTGGAAAGGGGGGGGGGGGGGGCATCGTATTTGTGCTCTAGTTGAAAGGTCAGCTCGAGATTTGGCTATGAGAGACTGAAACCTAGTTAGTTGCTAGCAGGACACAGCGTGGTCAATAGAAAGGAGAATAAGAGAGGGAGAAGTAAGCTCAAGAGAAATGATTATAAGAGCTATGGGTCAATGTCAATAGATATGATTATCAGAGATGTATATGCCAGTTGCGGGAATCTGTAACTTAATAGGGTTCCTAGAATTCTGAAATTGTAAAATATACGAAAAAAGTAATGAAAATCTCCTGAAATTTTAAAATCTTCTGAAAACTGAAGAAAATCTCCTTAAAAACAGACAAAATTGTCATTTCGGGGTGTCATTCAATATGGCAACACCAATCCTACTCGCGATTAAAAAAACGGCTTTGTCAGCTTTCGTTTAATAACAATGCAATAATAATTTACTTTAATAGTCACTGGCATACAAATATAGATCTAAATCTATCTCGACCTCTAAAAAAAAACAAAAGCGATATTTTGATAGTCGATAGTAAATCTAAAAGGCAAATCTGAATTTTTATCGGCATTTTGTTGGGAAACTACTATCTAATGTAGATGGCTCGTTAATTTGACAGTGATTTTGTACTTAGTAAAGTAGGTGAATAAAATGCAATGACGAATATTTTTTTTCTAATATTTTTACTTATTATCCTTATCACAACCCAGAATGGGCCCAGCGCAATCCCTTTCGCATAGGGCGCCGCAATCTGTAGGACCGGCCCTACTTGTAACCTTTTAATTGTAATTTCTCCGACTTGTGACTTGATTTGAAAACACCCGTTCTATTATGCGCCCCCGACTCATGCATGCACTCATAATTCTTCGCCTTCTCAATTCAATCTATATTATAGTTTGACCGTGACCTCCACTCCCCCCCCCCTCCTTTTTTTATTGGTTAGTTTTTTTGCAACCTTTAATTTTAATGATAGCAATGTACGGTATTAGACTTAGACGCCAAATACATTTCTTCATATTTCGTCATGGTTAGTTTCATCCTATTGTATTTTATTTTTTTGCAACGTTTCATCTTCATGCAAGCGATGCACAGTATTAGACAACCGATACATTTTTCCATACCATCAGTTTCAGGCTTAGGGGAAAAAAAGCGTTTTCGAAGGTCCCAAAATAAGAAACATCAATTTGATTTGACTGTCTTCATTAATTTCACTCCTTTTGAATGTCGCGAAATGACAACATAAAGCCTGGAAACAAATCAACGGGCGTTGCCGGTTTTTCTTTTCTTTTTGTTTTTAATCATGTTACAAAGTACCATAACTTGCTCTCTCTCTCTCTCGAGAGAGAGAGAGAGAGAGAAAAAAAAAAAAACAGATTCTAGATCTATCATATTAATGCTATTGTATATTTTTTTATTTTGACATCGTCTAAAAGAAAGTGGAAATGACGTAAGGCACATTAAAATAAGTAGACTTAGGGAAAAGGAAACTAATTGCTTTAAAATACGAAATTTATGAGATATTTCTATTTATGATTTCTATTTAGACTGTGGCCTTTAAGGAAAATACCGAAATAAAATACAAACGATTGACAGATTTTGCAGTTTTTCGCGAATAGCGGTCATCTAGTTGGTAATTTGTCAAAAGCCGTTCTTAGTGAGCACCTAGGAGGTAAAAACCTGTGTACGAAATTTGATGTGGATACGTACGACAGTTTAAAAGATCTCGTGATCAATGAGTCAGAGTGGTATTTTACAAATATATAATAGAGTGTGTTCAAACCTACACAAGTCTGGCACTGACACTTTACTAAATATATTCCCCAAGGAACCTATACCAACCCCTCCTTTTTTTTTCCCTTTCTCAATCCAGAAGAACAACTAAACAACTACAACACGGGAAGGGAAGTGTTTGAGTAACTCTAGACCTGCTGGAACATTGTAAGCTATACATCGTTGAGACGTTCATCGCTTGGAATACAAACATACAAAGCTGCGATACATAATGAAAACACACACTCTCAACTGTAAAAACATAGTTTTTATAGACGTATGTTCTAAGAGGACACACGTGTGTTCACACATATACGTTTAAATAAAACCATTGGTTTGAAACCAGAACATACCTATAGAATTATCCGCCAGTGCATCAAAGCTCGCACACATATTCCCGTGGAATATTGGACAAAAAACTGTTCAAGTCAAACCTTTTAATTATTTAAATATACTGTAGTATTTAGATATATTGCAGTGTTTAGATATACTGTAGTACTTGTGTTTGTTTACAAAAGGTAACCGCACGATTATTACGTAAAGGAATGTAAGAAAAATATATCACATAAAAAAAAAGGAACGGACTTTTTAAGTCAACAGTTTCGATTTGAAAAAGAAACTGCGCGTGTATCTAAATATTTCATACAACTATTATGGTAGATTAATGATACACTTGGGTTATGGTACTAATCTATACTAATAGGGCCTACTATTACCATGTATCTATTTATTAACGCAGGGGTCGGCAACACGAACAGCCCAAAAAAAGATAATAATACTGATAATAAATATTTTTTTTCCAAAAGAATAATTAACTGTAATGTACTTAATTGTTATAATGATTAATAATGATACAGTCCTACCAATGTTATTAAGCGTAAATAAAACCTTAATATTCTTAACTACGACAAGCAAATATATATATAGATATAGGCCTACATGCTGATCGAACATTCGAGTCCTAAGTTTGTTGTGGGATACTTTGCTTAACACTATTAAACAAGTTTCTATAAACGATTTTAGTTAATGTAGAATTCACATATAATTTTGTAAAAATTATGTAGCGCTGCAATTTTACCACATAGGCTCTATAGTATAAATAGATATTGAAAATCTCAAATACATGCATGATGTAGCCTGTTCCTATTTCCTACTTTTAGACACAGTAAGGTAACAACTGAAGAACTAGAGAATAATTTGTGTTATTGTTACAGATTATTGATAACTTTTCATGCAGCCCGGTAGGGGTTTTTAATAATTGTGTAAAAGGTTGTCAAAAAGGTTGGCGATCCCTGCATATCTATAAGGTGCACTATAAACTTATACGGCTTTCTTTTCATGGTACGTGTAATCTAGATCTACGTGTGCTTTGCACTGGAGCAGCTTGAGTGGCGCGTCTTATCTAGATCTACGTGTGCTTTGCACTGGAGCAGCTTGAGTGGCGCGTCTTATACGAGCAGGCCTCTTACTTTAGAGCTCTAGACAGACCCCGAGCCTATTCTACTTTAGAGCTCTAGACAGACTTACTTAGACTTAGGTCCTCCCGCGCCGTTCGGCGCATTGGGCGGCAAGCTGTCCCCATAAAGATCTGTCACTGACAATGTCAGAAGCCTCCTTCCACCTGGTGTCCACTGTTCTGAGGTCCTCCATGAAGGTGTGTCGCCAAGTAATACGAGGACGTCCCTGTTTGCGCTTTCCTCGTTTTGGCTTCCATGTTATCGCAACTCTTGGTGTGCGTAATTCAATTGACGTAGAAAATGTCCCGCAAACCTCATGCGACGCTCAGTCACAACCTCACTAAGTGTTCGACTCCCAGTTCGGCATAGGATTTCCTTGTTTGAGACCCGATCTGTGTAACTGACTCCCAAAATCCGTCTCAGCCATCTCTGTTGAGCCACATTTAGTCTGTTCTCAATTTTGACAGATTTCTTCCATGTCTCACATGCATACGTAGCAGTTGGAATGACGATTGTGTTGAGAAGGTGTATTTTTGTCTCGAGTCCAATGGCTTGGCTAGTCCAAATAGGCTGCAGCCTTTGGAAAATGCTCCCTGCCTTTCCTATTCGGCACGCTACATCATAGTAGGCATCTCCATCATTTGTTATCATGCTGCCAAGGTAAGTGAACTTGTCCAGCTCTTCAAGCTTTGACTCACCAAGTCTGACGGGGACACCTTTTGCCTTATATCCCACTCGCATAATTTTAGTCTTATCCAAGTTTATGCGGAGGCCAATTTTGGGTGCCTCTCTGTCTAGGCTCTCCGTCATTTCTTTCTTGAATGCATTTATTTGTAGCCCCCAAGTAGTGCAACATCATCAGCAAAGTCCAAGTCCGTCAATCGGAGTTGTTCATGCCATGGAATACCAAAGGCAGTCTGGTTCATTGCTCTCCTCATTATGTAGTCGATGGCTAGGAGGAAAAGGAAGGGAAATGTCAAGTTTGCCGTTTCTGTAGCAATAGTGGTTTTACAGGGTGGGGTCGCTAGCCCCACGCCAAACCCTCCTCCTTTCTCACCCGGGCTTTGGACCGGCAGATGGCCTCTAGACAGACCCCGAGCCTATTCTTCTTTAGAGCTCTAGACAGACCCCGAGCCTATTCTTCTGCTTTGTTTCGACCTTGCATCAAAACAAACTTTCCGCCTAGCGCACGTTTCCAGTGACATGAAACTATTCTGAAATTCAAATTTAGACTCTTAACGTCTTCATCATTGTCCTCGTCTTGTACTAGTGTTGAATGGGGGAAACAATGCCTGGTCATGCCTTAGATCTTGTCTAGATACATTCTTGATCTAGATCTAGTTGTCAACGATTGAGTAGATAGTGTTACACTTTTTTTTAAATTGGTTGTAGATTCTTTCCCCTCCAGCTTTAGTACAGATATATTGAGATGTATATGGTCTATGAAGCCTTAGATTAGATATCTAGACAAGAAGGACTAAATCTTCGGTACATGACGTTTTGGCGCAGGTGTCGTTTTGGCGCGAGATATTCTGACTATAATTTAACAAACACGTAACTTTTCTTTAAGAGTTTATTTCACTATACAATTGTATGCAGAGTATGAGTTCTATCCCATCCACCTCAGTGTATTTTGACAAAGGTTTTGATTTGTTCATGAATATAATAAGTCAGAGTCCTACACCTGGTAATGACATGCTCCCCCCCCCCCTCTAAATTATATATGAGTTCTGTCAAGCACATTGGATTAAATCCATTGATTTCAATTTCCCAAAAACATTTTTAAAAAGGTATGATATTAGTCCGCACTTAGAAACTTTAAAAGGGATAACTTTAGTTGAAAATATATTTTGGGTAAAGGTGCCCTGGGTGAGACATCTTCTCTTGACGCAGATAAAAATGGACAACTGAAGATAAGACCTACACCAAGCATATTTGAAATATAGAGCTGGAGATACCTTAAATAAACGAAATTACATTTTTGTGTGT
This sequence comes from Biomphalaria pfeifferi, assembly GCA_030265305.1. NCBI lineage: Eukaryota > Metazoa > Mollusca > Gastropoda > Planorbidae > Biomphalaria > Biomphalaria pfeifferi. The sequence goes on from JASAOG010000116.1 coordinate 92,380, forward strand.
CAACGAACAAATTGCATCGATATTTTGTTTTATTTCTAGTTTCACTTTGTTTACGTTGGCTTTTAATTGAAAACCAATTCCGGTCAAATCCAGCCAGATCACCTTTTTCTCTCTCCAACCTCCCTCTCCCCCCCCCCCTCCATTTACCAAATTGGTAACTAACAAACTAATTGATGCAATTACACTTCGTATATGCTTTGTGTGTGTGTGTGTGTGTTTGAAAGTATTTGAGATGTTTTTCTTTTTTTTTTTTCTCATCAAACTGTGCCTCTTAATAAACAAACGTCAACAACTCAAAGTGTTTAAGAAAATGCTGTGAAACACAAACACGCACATACATGCAATACATGATAAGTCACTTTGATGAATGGACATAGTGTGAACTTTGGATGTCTGTCTGGTTGTGTGATATTGTCTCTAGATATGTGGTCTCGAAAGTGCCGAGTTCAAACCCTTCCCGCCGCAATCCTCAACCGCCCTTTTCTTAGGTTTGTATTAGGATGTTATAATCCTTCATTCTGAGGGAACATTTAAAACATGTCAAATATACAAAGTATGAAAGATCAGATCTCTACTTGGGACCATGATATTAACAAAGTATGAAAGATCAGATCTCTACTTGGGACCATGATATTAACAAAGTATGAAAGATCAGATCTCTATTTGGGACCATGATATTAACAAAGTATGAAAGATCAGATCTCTACCTGGGACCATGATATTAACAAAGTATGAAAGATCAGATCTCTACCTGGGACCATGATATTAACAAAGTATGAAAGATCAGATCTCTACTTGGGACCATGATATTAAAGTATGAAAGATCAGATCTCTACTTGGGAACATGATATTAACAAAGTATGAAAGATCAGATCTCTACTTGGACCATGATATTAACAAAGTATGAAAGATCAGATCGCTACTTGGGACCATGATATTAAAGTATGAAAGATCAGATCTCTACTTGGGACCATGATATTAACAAAGTATGAAAGATCAGATCTCTACTTGGGACCATGATATTAACAAAGTATGAAAGATCAGATCTCTACTTGGGACCATGATATTAACAAAGTATGAAAGATCAGATCTCTACTTGGGACCATGATATTAACAAAGTATGAAAGATCAGATCTCTACTTGGGACCATGATATTAACAAAGTATGAAAGATCAGATCTCTACTTGGGACCATGATATTAACCTTTTTTTCCCCATCCCTATAAACTAAACATGAGATGTGCGAAACGCTCGTGATAACGTTCATCAGTTTTCTTTTTTTTTTTAGTTGATGGTATAAGTGGCGTCACTAGGGGGTGCAGGGGGTGCGAGCCGCACCGGGTGACACCCACCAGGGGGTGACACCCAAGTGGGAAAAATTCATTTTTCCAAAATGCAATTTTTTTTTAAAAAATATAACAAATGAGTACATCGAAAGCCTCTCACAGTTTCGTATCAACGTGTCCCAAACCTTCTCAGTTTCATTCTATTTGATGTAATCTTATTATTGGGAGAAAATAATGCGTTGTAGACGCCAGGAAATTTTCTGAAACTCAGAAATGTAGAAAAACTATTGGCGCCCGGGGATCCGCCCTGGACAACTCTGAGTAAACTTAAGGAGCTCTCACAAACATCTTATCTGACCAGTTGAGTGGCGAACGTAACATCTTTTATTGTAAAATGTTGAAAACCACATCAATTTAAGCCCTTTGAACGCCATTCTACGCATAGGGCTGCAAGCTCTCTCCACAGAAATCAGTCTAAGTCGACTTTCACAGCCACTACTCAGCTGGTGCCCACGAAATTCAGGACTTCTAAAAGGTGTGACGCCATGTTAGATGTGGAAAAACATGTTGTTGCATTCCTCTTTACGGCTTTCGTGTTAAGACTGACTTTGGTAAACGTGTTTCTTCTTGTCTAATGATATGGCTCACAAATGTCTATTAACGTTCAGGCGAATGCCTGTACGGGAAAATATTTCTCTATTGGTAACATTAGCCATCACTGCTCAGTCTCTTTTCAACCTTCCTCGTATCGTAGCGTAGGTGGCCGTTGAGAAAGTGATTGTATTAAGTAGATGCAATTTAATCTCCACGATAAATGATTTTTTTTCAGATACGTTTTACTTTTTGAAAGACGGCTCCTGCTTTCCAATCCGACAAGCAACACCATGATGCATCTGCATCGCTTGAGATAACACTGCCTAAATAGGTGAACTTTTTTATTTGTTCAAGATCTGTAGGACCAATGTTGATTGGGGTACTGGGTAACTTTCACACAATATGCATGACTTTGAGGACTTCTTTATCTTTCATCTCGTGTATACATTTAATTGTTATTTCACAGTAATGCTATGTAGTCTGCAAAGTCCAACTCGGTTTGGTTTACGCCATGAGAATCTAAATGCAGCCTGTTTAATGTATTTCTATGACATGATCGATGGCTACAAGAAAGGGACCCTAATCTCACACCCGTCTTGATGTTGAAGAATTCCTCCATCTGTTGTGACACAACAGCTTGATTTGCTTTAGACATGTCGCTGAATCTGGACAAATTGTTGTGCGATGCCTTATTATCTTGCTATTTTCCAGAGTGATTCCTATGAACGCTATCAAGCTTTTTTAAATCTACAAAACATCCTCTGTTGGTAATCCAGGCGTTGCTCGACAATATTTCGCAGGACGCAAACCTGTTCAGTGCTTGATTAGCCTTTTCAGAAGCAGCTGGGAGACACTATTATAATGTAAAACCTTTTCCGTCAAGAGCTCTTAAATAATCTCTAATAAAAACTATGTTCAACTCAATGTTTCTCAACTCAATGTTTCTCAACTCAATGTTTCTCAACTCAATGTTTCTCAACTCAATGTTTCTCAACTCAATGTTTCTCAACTCAATGTTTCTCAACTCAATGTTTCTCAACTCAATGTTTCTCAACTCAATGTTTCTCAACTCAATGTTTCTCAACTCAATGTTTCTCAACTCAATGTTTCTCAACTCAATGTTTCTCAACTCAATGTTTCTCAACTCAATGTTTCTCAACTCAATGTTTCTCAACTCAATGTTTCTCAACTCAATGTTTCTCAACTCAATGTTTCTCAACTCAATGTTTCTCAACTCAATGTTTCTCAACTCAATGTTTCTCAACTCAATGTTTCTCAACTCAATGTTTCTCAACTCAATGTTTCTCAACTCAATGTTTCTCAACTCAATGTTTCTCAACTCAATGTTTCTCAACTCAATGTTTCTCAACTCAATGTTTCTCAACTCAATGTTTCTCAACTCAATGTTTCTCAACTCAATGTTTCTCAACTCAATGTTTCTCAACTCAATGTTTCTCAACTCAATGTTTCTCAACTCAATGTTTCTCAACTCAATGTTTCTCAACTCAATGTTTCTCAACTCAATGTTTCTCAACTCAATGTTTCTCAACTCAATGTTTCTCAACTCAATGTTTCTCAACTCAATGTTTCTCAACTCAATGTTTCTCAACTCAATGTTTCTCAACTCAATGTTTCTCAACTCAATGTTTCTCAACTCAATGTTTCTCAACTCAATGTTTCTCAACTCAATGTTTCTCAACTCAATGTTTCTCAACTCAATGTTTCTCAACTCAATGTTTCTCAACTCAATGTTTCTCAACTCAATGTTTCTCAACTCAATGTTTCTCAACTCAATGTTTCTCAACTCAATGTTTCTCAACTCAATGTTTCTCAACTCAATGTTTCTCAACTCAATGTTTCTCAACTCAATGTTTCTCAACTCAATGTTTCTCAACTCAATGTTTCTCAACTCAATGTTTCTCAACTCAATGTTTCTCAACTCAATGTTTCTCAACTCAATGTTTCTCAACTCAATGTTTCTCAACTCAATGTTTCTCAACTCAATGTTTCTCAACTCAATGTTTCTCAACTCAATGTTTCTCAACTCAATGTTTCTCAACTCAATGTTTCTCAACTCAATGTTTCTCAACTCAATGTTTCTCAACTCAATGTTTCTCAACTCAATGTTTCTCAACTCAATGTTTCTCAACTCAATGTTTCTCAACTCAATGTTTCTCAACTCAATGTTTCTCAACTCAATGTTTCTCAACTCAATGTTTCTCAACTCAATGTTTCTCAACTCAATGTTTCTCAACTCAATGCTTGTACTATTACAATGTATGTAATAACTTGATAAAATGTAAAAAACGACATTTTAAAATAGAATCGAAAACCATTTTCTTGTGTAACCAATCAATTAATTAGCTTAAGGTTTTAGTGGTCAACAAGAAGAAACACAATTGACAATTTTTTTTAGGGGGAGATTTTTTTTTCCTTTGGGTGGGGGAGACACCCGAGCTTACCGCACCGGGTGACACCGACCCTAATGACGCCACTGGATGGTATTACAAAAATTAAACAAATTATTTTCTTTTCCATTTAAATTTGTATGAAATTTTTCTTACCAAAAATAATGGACAATAGTATCCCTTGTTCTCGACATGAAAAATTACGTTAGACACACACATACAAAACATATGTAGGCCTATGTATCATTTAGAATCTATGTTAAAAAAAATAATGTGGTCTTAACATTTTCGCGCCAAAACGTCCTGCTTAGCTAAATCTTTGCACTAGTTGTACACTAAATCTATTTTGTTTTAAAGGGACATTTGTAACTTTGGTATAAACACTTCATATATGCTTCTACCGCAGACACTTTAAATCTATGGTACATCTGAATATGGACTAGATCTAGTCTACTAGAAATTAAAGTTAGATATAGGCCTAGATCTAGCTAGATTCAAGATTTAGTCATCTAGATCTAGAATACAATCTTGTCTTTTGTCTAGATATCTGGGGTCAGGCAGATTAGATTCTATAGTCTATTAAGTCTACATGTATATGTGTATAATATAATCTAGATCTAGTCTAAATAAAAAAAATAACATAGGCCTACTCTACTGTTACATACTCATCAGCAAATCTATATCTACTAGATGATAGATCTAGATCAATATTTTCGTATAAATTACAAACTTCAAAACAGGATACATTTAGATCTAGATCTACATCCTAGTTGTATCCGTGATGTTAATCTAGTCGTGCATGTTAGAGACATAGATAATAGATGTAGATCTTAACTCTTCTGCTAAGTCATTGCGTTTTGCAACTCGTTCCATGCTCTAGAGATTTAATAGTCTAATACTTGAGTAATACCACTACCTAAGCCTTAAGATAATCATAAAGTTGCACTTGTAGATCTACCTATGAGTTTGGCCTAAATATAGACTTGAAAACAAAATCATGAAAATGTGTTTGAGTAGATCTAGACTAGAACAGATCTAGATTCTATACTTTGACTAGATCTAGAGATTTTGACTAAATCTTTAGATAGGCTAGTCTAGATTCTAAACGTGAGCAAGGTCTGATTCACTATGAACTCAAAAATGGTAGCGAGGTAACAGGTAGGTCTATCTAGAATATGTCTTTTTCTTTTAGATAAAATATTGCTATATCATGTAGGCCCCTACATCTACTAGATCTAGATTATTTAGATTCTAGACATCTAGATCTATATTAGTCTAGATAAATGCAAGCTGCTCATCAGAGCGGCTTTTTGGTATTCTAGAATAGATCTAGACTAGCGTACATCCAGACCTAATATTGTATTTTTTAAACTTACCCATTTCCACCAGACAGACAGAGAAAAAGATGAGTGCGGACAGAATTGTAGATGGTTGAAGGGGAGCTATCAAATGGTCAAAGTTTCGGCCATGTAGGGTTAGCAGATGGTATTGAACCAGAGGGGCAACGTCTCAACACTATTGCGTGCGGACATACTTGCTGTAGTCTTATGACGTCACATGGTTGTCTTCGTAACGTACTTTTTTTCTCTCTTGTTTACATACAAGTGCTCCTCGGTGCACAGGACTTTCAAAATATGAACTTTTTTCTCTTGGAGTTTAAAAATAGAATGAGCGCACATTGCAAGCTATTTTTGAAAATACTATTCAAAATTTGACAGATATACCTAACTCAACTTATTAAGCGGTGTGTTTTGTGCTTTATAAGTTCCTATATTTCGTGGTTTCATTTCTTATGAACTCGAAATGATTTTGAGATCTGGTAGGTTGAGTCTATTACAGTATTACCCGATTGGGTTTTAATTTTCTGTGTTGATCTTATCTCCTTGTTGCTGGCTCTCCTCTTTGCCTCGTAGCTAGAAATACCGACACACGCCTCTGAGCCATGAGGAGCGATCATGGGTTAGGATTTCCCAGTCATGTGTGTTTATTGACACTCCCTTGAGGAGCTCTTGAGAACAGAGCATTTGATCTCAACAATACAAACAGCAAGACTCAGCCGTTTGAATCCTTGTAACGACCCGCTCTCGTGCCCACTTAGATGTTTACTTGCAGCACCCCCCTAAACGAAAAAAAAAATGTTCTTGCCCTCTTTAGCCAGATGAGATCTAATGATGCTCTGTAAGCTCTCACGGTGGGTTCCGAAAGAGGTTTAAGAATGAAAAACAAACAGACATACAAGCCTTCAAGTATTTATAATGTGATTTTCCTCTCTGCATATAGACTTGTAGTCTATTTACAATGTTTGGTATGCACATGAATGTAATGAATGTTCATAAAAGCTAATTTGTTTCGAAAATAATTTTAAAGTGTTTTGTATTGTAGACAAATTATTTCTAGACAGAATTGATGTGGCAGCAAGTTTCTTCCTCATTAATCAGCTGGCTGTCTAGTAGACAGTTCTATGAAAGACGAGAAGAATAGCATTAGTGGAGCTTTATGACATTTCTTTAAAGTTCTGAGTCGAAAGCACATATGCAGTGTTAATTGACCTGAAACAGGATTACGACCGCGTGTGGAAGCAAGGCCTCTATCTAAAGATTAGAGCCATGGGTGTGCGGGGCATGATATACAATTGGATAAAATCCTATTTGTCTGTGAGGAGCAAACGACCAAGATTCCTGCACTCCCTAAGCAGACCAAAACAACAACAAAATGGCAGGGCTCTCTCCTGCTCACTTTTCATGGCCTATCTGAACGATTTGCTCAGCTGCGGTAAGGGAAACTGCTATATGCGGATGACATAGTTCTCTGGTCAACTGGGAAGAAAGCCGACCAAATACAGGCAGCATTACAAGCAGAGTTCCAAACCATCTCTCTGTATTGCGCAAAAAGTGTCAGATACAAATTAATGTTTCCAAAACGACCTGGTCCCTGTTCAGCATGGGAATCGACATTCTTAAGGATCCATTCGAGCTTCAACTCGGTGGGCTGCGACTCCATCGAGAAAATACGCCAAAATATCTAGGGTGACCCTAGACTCTATACAGAAAGCTGGCAATGCACCAGCACATCCAGAACGTTGAAAGAAAAGCCTCGGAGAAGTTAGTGCTATTCAGAAAGCTGGCCAGCACAAAGAGGGGTGTCAAAGCTGACATGCTACGCACACTGTACTTAGGGTTTTTAGATCGCAAATCGAATACAGCTATACCGTCCAAGTATATGCTAATAAAACAGCCCTCCAATCACTCGACCGAGTAAAGGCACAGGCAGTAAGGTTCATTTGCGGCACCTTTCGGACAAGCCCAACAAACGCTGCTGAAATTTTATGCAACGTGGCCCCATTAAATTTAAGGAGGGAGAGGGCGTTATAAAAAAGAGACTCTAAGCTACCCACTACAATTTTAGTAAACCAGTGGAGAGAGAGAAACGGTATCAAAATGCGCTCGTTCCCTCCACATTGCGGCCAAGTCGACTAAATCAGCTGGGCTCTCCACTAACCGAATGCCCATTAAAAGGAGACTTGCCCTCCTTGGAGGAGATTGCCAGCCCCACAAATTAACATGTCCCTTATAGGGCAGGAGGGAGCCACCAAGAGACGATGAACACCTGCCATACTCCAAAATTTGGCATCAGCTACACATAAATCCTACCTATCAGATGCCATATTCTGTTATACCGATGGGTCGGTATTGAGGCACCCCGATAGATCTGGGTATGGGGCCCTTATTGTCTACCCAGACCGACCAGAACCAGATCGGCTCTCTAGACAATGCGGCTTCGCTGCATGCACCGTGGACGCTGAACTTACAGGGATAACTCGACTATTCGAGGCTATTAGAACCCGAATGACCCAAAACGAAATCAACGCGACTACGGTTGTGTTCGTAACCGACTCTCGCTCCTGTCTCCTAGCTATGGGTGGCGGCGGGGGAGGATCGCACGTAATAGAAGAGACAGTCGGCGCCGCACATAACATTCGCCGAGACATTGGAGCTGTCGTTTTCAAGCAGTAGGCGCCCTCAAATTGCGGCGTGAGGGGCAATGAGGCGGCAGACATTCTCGCACGAGAAGGAGCTTTGGCAGCCACACACAACGAAGCACCAAGCACGTACTTACAAGCTACGGCAGAAATCCGAGCACTCATTTATGAGAAGTGGCTAAAGTCCTGGGAGGAATCCGACAGAGCACGTGGTGTCTAGCAGCATATGCGTCATCCAGATCCCGACGATCCGTGGTGGCGGTTAAGGAGATAAGAACAAGCAATCGTTGCACAGTGTAGGACGGAGCTAAGGAGGGACGTGTCTGAGCAGTCACTCGATATGTATGGTAGCTACGAGGCATTACGCCGAACGGCCCATCTCAGGTGTGGCAGCAAGTTTCTTCCTCTTTAACCAGATCAGTTTCACTAGAATTCTGTGCTTATCTCCCGGATGACTTGATACAGAACACTATGTAGTATATTTGATCTGTTCACTGTTCTAGTCATTTTTTTTAATGTTCACGAATTAGGACTAAAAGAGAAAACCATTTTTTAAAAAAGCTTTATAAAAAAAAATGAAACTGGCAGCCATTATTATTCCCAGTGTGGACAACAAGCTGGTAATGCTTCAAAACGATATATATCAACTGTCTAACTCGGTAGAGCCGTTTTCAAGGTCTGTGTACCGAAGTTTTCGAGCCAAGCCATCTATTAATTGTACATGACAGTACTAAAAAAACGCGAGAAGTGACTTCACGATGCACGTCCCAACTCAGTTCCTACCTAGACACTTCTTGATGGCTCATCTCAGTTCCTACCTACACACTTCTTCTGATGGCTTGGAAGACGTCACAATGCACGTCCCATCTCAGTTCCTACCTAGACACTTCTTGATGACTTGGAAGACGTCAAGTGCACGTCCCATCTCAGTTCCTACCTAGACACTTCTTGATGGCTTGGAAGACGTCACGATGCACGTCCCAACTCAGTTCTTACCTAGACACTTCTTAATGGCTTGGAAGACGTCAAGTGCACGTCCCATCTCAGTTCCTACCTACACACTTCTTTTGATGGCTTGGAAGACGTCACAATACACGTCCCATCTCAGTTCCTGTCCTAGACACTTCTTGATGACTTGGAAGACGTAACGATGCACGTCCCATCTAAGTTCCTACCTAGACACTTCTTGATGACTTGGAAGACGTAACGATGCACGTCCCATCTCAGTTCCTGTCCTAGACACTTCTTGATGACTTGGAAGACGTAACGATGCACGTCCCATTTCAATTCCTACCTAGAAACTTCTTGATGACTTGGAAGACGTCACAATACACGTGCCAACTCAGTTCCTGTCCTAGACACTTCTTGATGGCTTGGAAGACGTCACGATGCACGTCCCATCTCAGTTCCTACCTAGACACTTCTTGATGACTTGGAAGACGTCAAGTGCACGTCCCATCTCAGTTCCTACCTAGACACTTCTTGATGACTTAGAAGACGTCACAATGCACGTCCCAACTAAGTCCCTACCTAGATACTTCTTGATGGCTTGGAAGACGTCACGATGCACGTCCCATCTCAGTTCCTACCTAGACACTTCTTGATTACTTGGAAGACGTCAAGTGCATGTCCAAACTCAGTTCCTACCTAGACACTTCTTGATGGCTTTTAAGACGTCAAGTGCACTTCCCATCTCAGTTCCTACCTAGACACTTCTTGATGACTTAGAAGACGTCACAATGCACGTCCCAACTCAGTTCCTACCTAGACACTTCTTGATGGCTTGGAAAACGTCACGATGCACGTCCCAACTCAGTTCTTACCTAGACACTTTTTAATGGCTTGGAAGAAGTCAAGTGCACGTCCCATCTCAGTTCCTACCTACACACTTCTTTTGATGGCTTGGAAGACGTCACAATACACGTCCCATCTCAGTTTCTGTCCTAGAGACTTCTTTATGACTTGGAAGACGTAACGATGCACGTCCCATCTCAGTTCCTGTCCTAGACACTTCTTGATGACTTGGAAGACGTAACGATGCACGTCCCATCTCAGTTCCTACCTAGACACTTCTTGATGACTTGGAAGACGTCACAATGCACGTCCCATCTAAGTTTCTACCTAGACACTTCTTGATGACTTGGAAGACGTCACAATGCACGTCCCAACTCAGTTCCTGTCCTAGACACTTCTTGATGGCTTGGAAGACGTCACGATGCACGTCCCATCTCAGTTCCTACCTAGACACTTCTTGATGGCTTGGAAGACGTCACGATGCACGTCCCATCTTAGTTCCTGTCCTAGACACCTCTTGATGACTTGGAAGACGTCACAATGCACGTCCCAACTCAGTTCCTGTCCTAGGCACTTCTTGATGACTTGGAAGACGTCACAATGCACGTCCCAACTCAGTTCCTACCTACACACTTCTTGATGGCTTGGAAGACGTCACGATGCACGTCCCATCTCAGTTCCTACCTAGACACTTCTTGATCACTTGGAAGACGTCACAATGCACGTCCCAACTCAGTTCCTACCTTGACACTTCTTGATGGCTTGGAAGACGTCACGATGCACGTCCCATCTCAGTTCCTACCTAGACACTTCTTGATTACTTGGAAGACGTCACAATGCACGTCCCAACTCAGTTCCTACCTAGACACTTCTTGATGACTTGGAAGACGTCACAATGCACGTCCCATCTCAGTTCCTTTTTTAGACACTTCTTGATGACTTGGAAGACGTCACAATGCACGTCCCATCTCAGTTCCTTTTTTAGACACTTCTTGATGACTTGGAAGACGTAACGATGCACGTCCCATCTCAGTTCCTACCTAGACACTTCTTGATGGCTTGGAAGACGTCACGATGCACGTCCCATCTTAGTTCCTGTCCTAGACACCTCTTGATGGCTTGGAAGGCGACAAGTCCACGTCCCAACTCAGTTCCTTCATAGACACATCTTGATGGCTTGGAAGACGCCAAGTCCTTGTCCCATCTCAGTCCTTACCTAGACACTTCTTAATGGCTTGGAAGACGTCAAGTCAACATCCCAAATCAGTTCTTAACTATAACAGAATAAAGGCATCCAGAGATTATCCCTCTTGAAAAAATTAGCTGGCACAGATTGGGGAGCAAATCACAACATCCTGAAAAAGACCTATACCAGTTACGTGAGACCCGTATTAGAATATGGTGCCACAGCATGGGGCTCAGCAGCCCAAACCAACCTAAGAAAAATAGACAAGGTTCAAAATATTGGTCTAAGGATAATGACAGGAGCAATCAAAACAACACCCATAAGAGCTATGGAGGAAACCGCTGCCCTGATCTCTCTGGATGAAAAAAGAGAAATAAAAATCCTTTCCCAATTCACTAAATTGGAAACCATGGAGAGGCACCCACTCAGAACAAAAATCCATAAAACTGGCACCAAAAAAAAGCCTCAATGGGACCAATTTCATACAGGAATCTCTAAACCTAAAAAAGAAACACCAACTTGAAAAAATTACCCTGGAATCCTCGATACACTATAATGAATCTCCACCCTGGGACGAAAGCCCTCTTCCTACTATAAGGGACCATATTGAAAGCATTAAAAGAAAATCTGATTACAGACCAACAGAGCTCAAGAAAATAGTGAACTGTTTTTTACATACCAATTATCCTACTAATCAGTGGATCAGAGTTTACACAGATGGCTCAACCCATAAAGCCACCACAAATGGAGGAGCTGGAATACTTATCGAATGGCCAGATGGAGGAAAACTAGAAAAATCTATTGCAACTGGAGAGCTCTCTGACAGTCACAGAGCAGAAAGGGAAGCACTAGCACTAGCTGCTACCATCCTAGCAAATCATCCAAATTCCCCACACAGTCAGATTGTCTTACTAACCGATGCAAAAACAACCCTCCAAGGCCTGCAAAACTCTGATTCCTCATATATTAATAACCTCAAAACAGCACTTACTAAGCTCAACAACAACAGCAACAAAACTGTAATTCAATGGATCCCAGCTCATATAGAACTAGAAGGAAATGAGAAGGCTGACACATTCGCCAAGAGTGGGAGAACTAACACACTAATAAACTCTGCACTCTATCCAGAAGAATTGAAGAAATTAATAGTAAATAAAATAAATGAGAAATGGACGAGCTCTCATCCAAATCACAAGAAAGATGGCGCTTACTATAAGCTATCCCGACAAGACCAACGTCTAATCTTTCGACTCAGGACCGGACACAACAGAATGCGACAACACATGTACCGGAAGCTCAAAATTGGAACCAGTGAAATCTGCCCATGTGGAGAATCACCAGAGAATACAGACCACGTCCTCCAAAACTGCTTTCTATACCAAGAGGCCCGTATAAGACATTGGCCCCAAATCACCCCACTAGAAAGGAAACTATATGGAGAGCTCCCTGATCTGGAAACCACTGCGCATTCCATCTCATGTATTGGTCTACTCATCTGAACACTCCAACATAACGATGACAACGAAGAAGAAGAAAAAGAAGTTCTTACCTAGACACTTCTTGATGGATTGGAAGACGTCACGATGCACGTCCCAACTCAGTTCCAGTCCTAGACGCTTCTTGATTGCTTGGAAGACGTCAAGTGCATGTCCCAACTCAGTTACTGTCCTAGACACTTCTTGATTGTTTGGAAGACGTCAAGTGCACGTCCCAACTCAGTTCCTGTCCTAGGCACTTCTTGATGACTTGGAAGACGTCACAATGCACGTCCCAACTCAGTTCCTACCTACACACTTCTTGATGGCTTGGAAGACGTCACGATGCACGTCCCATCTCAGTTCCTACCTAGACACTTCTTGATGACTTGGAAGACGTCACAATGCACGTCCCAACTCAGTACCTACCTAGACACTTCTTGATGGCTTGGAAGACGTCACGATGCACGTCCCATCTCAGTTCCTACCTAGACACTTCTTGATAACTTGGAAGACGTCACAATGCACGTCCCAACTCAGTTCCTACCTAGACACTTCTTGATGGCTTGGAAGACGTCACGATGCACGTCCCATCTCAGTTCCTACCTAGACACTTCTTGATTACTTGGAAGACGTCAAGTGCATGTCCAAACTCAGTTCCTACCTAGACACTTCTTGATGGCTTGGAAGACGTCACGATGCACGTCCCAACTCACTTCCTACCTAGACACTTATTGATGGCTTGGAAGACGTCACGATGCACGTCCCATCTCAGTTCCTGTCCTAGACACTTGTTACGTATCTAGGCGTTGTTTTTTTTTTCTTTCTTTGACCTGTTGCGGTCGAGAGACGAGTAGGTTGTCTGCCCCTTGTGTAATAAGTTTTTTTTTTTTCTTTTTTTTATTCGTCAAGCCACACAGACAGTGACCGGTCCTTGACCTGTGTGTGTACCTCTGGTTGAAAGGAGGGTGTTTTTTTTTTCTGTCTCTTTGAAGAGCGTTCTAGATCTGGGTGTTGATGACTTTCTATTCTAGAAGTTACGAGATATCGACGCGCGGTAGATTATATAAGACCGCCCGCGTAACGTTGACGGACAGACATACGGAGACAGCCGTGAGACAGAATAGCGGAGACATTGCGCGACCCGTGCGTGGTATACCACTTGATCGTGTAAGTTAATATTTTGTTTTCTTTTTTCCAAGGCCTTGCTTGCTTGTATTTGTAATTATATTTTCAAACTCTTGTATTGTAATATTTTTACATGCCATTTTTGTAAAAGGGTTTTGGTCAACACATCAATTCTGTATTGAGTAAATGTTTATTTTTCTTTCTTGTAATTTTATATTTGATTAAACATTAAGTTGATAGTTTACCTTCCGATTTCTTGTGTCATTTTTTTTTTGTGTTATTCATTGTAAGTCTTTGATTAAATTCAGACTTAAGATAAGTGACACAACTGCTTTTCTATTGTCACGTTCCCCTAGGCAAGCCATTTTAAAAATTAGAATTCAATTCGTAATACGTGACAAAAGAAGTTTGAGGGCTTTCGTCCCGGATATTTTTCTGAACCTATTTTCGTCTTACTTGAGTAATTTTGTAAAGGCGAAGTCGACTTTTAAAAATTTTTTTTTTTGTGTCAAAGAGTCGGAAGTAAAGTATGAATAGTATTGACCAAACTCTCTTAAGGTTTTTTTGTTGTACTGATTTTGTACTGTATATTTACATTGTATACATATTTTTGCTTGTAATAGTTGTTAGTTAGTCATGGATATTCAGGTTTTTCTTGCAAATCCCTCTGTGGAAGAGCTTGATGCTTTTACTAGGAAGGAACTGGTCCTTATTTCTAAACATTTAGGGTTAAAAATAAAATCAAATGCCCTTAAACAAGAAATCAGAGATAACATTGTAATCCATTATGTAGACGAGGAAGTGTTTTCTGAAGACCTTTTAGAAACCCTTAGACCCGATGAGGGTAAATCAGATTTAGAACTTCAGATGAAATTAAACAAAAAGAATTAGAGCTTGCAGCGGCTAGAGAGCAGAGAGAAATTAAACAAAAAGAATTAGAGCTTGCAGCGGCTCAGAAAGAAATGGAAATGAAATTACAAATAGAGTTAAAAAAATTAGAGTTAGCTGCTAATGTAAGACCAGATTCTTCCCCTGCCAGTCATACTGCTGAAGCAACAAAATTTTTGAAAATAATTCCACGCTTTAATGAAGCCACAATTGACAATTATTTTCCACAATTTGAACTTGCTGTGAAAAATTTTAATGTACCTGAAACTTTGTGGCCCACTTTGCTGCAAACAGTTTTGACTGGTAGAGCTGCAGAGGTATTTTGTTCTTTGACCATTGAACAACAAAAAGATTATAATGTTGTTAAGGCCTTAATTCTTAAGGCATATGAACTTGTTCCGGAAGCTTACCGAAAGCAGTTCAGGGATTGTCGCAAATCGGATGGCCAAACCCATGTAGAATTCCTGCGGGAAAAGGAGCGACGCTTTGAGAAATGGCTCACTTCCAGGGAAATCGGCACCGACTTTGCAAAATTCAAGAACCTAATGCTGATGGAAGAGTTCAAGAGTTGTGTGCGGCTGGACGTCCGTACGCATATAGCTGATCGTGGCGAGGAAGATGTGCACAAGGCTGCAGTGTTGGCAGACGATTATATAATATCACATCAATTTGCCAAGTATACGACGGATGTCAAGCCAAAACAAGTCAAACAGTCTGAGTCCATTGCTAGCAACTCCATCAAGAACAGCAGTACAAATGACAGAAAACCTACTACAAGTAAAGCTACTTGTTCCTACTGCAAACGAGAAGGCCATAAAATTGACGATTGCTGGAAATTGAGGAAGAGAAACGAAAAAGCTCCTTCAAAAGTCAGCGCTTGCACAGTACAGTGGTCGTCGAGGTTTACTCCCTCATCATCAAGTCATATCAAGAATACCTCGACACCACCTGTTTCAAATGTATTGACTGTACAAGACTCTCCGAAAATGTCTCCACGATGTTCAAATGACTCAACAGTGAGTTCTTCAAATTCATCTTTACGATGTTCTAATGACTCAAACAAGAGTTTTTCAAATACATCAAGCCGATGTTCCAATGACTCAAACAAGAGTTTTTCAAATACATCAAGCCGATGTTCTAATGACTCAAACAAGAGTTTTTCAAATACATCAAGCCGATGTTCTAATGACTCAAACAAGAGTTTTTCAAATACATCACAGCGATGTTCCAATGACTCTATCCAGAGTTCCCATAATACATCACCCCGATGTTCCAATGACTCTATCCAGAGTTCCCATAATACATCACCCCGATGTTCCAATGACTCTATCCAGAGTTCCCATAATACATCATCCCGATGTTTCAATGACTCTATCCAGAGTTCCCATAATACATCATCCCGATGTTCCCATGACTCTATCAAGAGTTCCCATAAGACATCACCCCGATGTTCCAATGACTCCATCAAGAGTTCTCCAAATACATCCACAAGATGTTCTACTGACTCAAGAAAGAGTTTCTCCACTGCGTCTCCTAGAGATGTCAATGACTCCAGCGAGAGTTCGACCCAAGTCCAGTCTGCATCAACCAAAATTGATGTTTTATTAGAGGATTTTAAGCCTTTCATTTCGGAAGGATTTGTATCACTACCCGGTGATTCTACAAGTCTACGACCTATCACCATTTTGAGAGACACAGGTGCTTCACAATCGTTACTTTTAGAGGGTATCTTGCCCTTGTCTAAATTATCATCGACTGGGAAGAGCATCCTGTTACGAGGCGTAGAGCTTGGATGTATAGATGTGCCTCTACATCTAATCGACATAAAGTCAAATCTCATTACTGGACCGGTTGTTGTAGGTGTCCGACCAACATTACCATTGGAAGGCATCTCGTTGCTGTTAGGCAATGACTTAGCAGGTGGAAAGGTGATAGCCGAACCCATCGTCACTCAAACACCCGACTTATCTGCCACACCCGAGGAAGACCTAGAGTTATATCCAGCGTGTGCAGTAACAAGGGCAATGAGGTTGAAAGCATCTCAAGAAGAGAACGTCGTCAAGGCCAACAGTAACCAAGATGATGTGGACTTGAGCACCACATTCTTTGCTTCTCTTGAAGAAGAACCAACGCCAAATTCTGAAAAGCCGGCATCAACTCGAAAACAGTTGATTGAGGACCAAAAGAAGGATCCAGAGCTCGCCAAACTCCGAGAAACCGCAATGACATCACAAGAGGCAGAGCTAGCATCAACGTGCTACTACATCCAAGATGATATGCTCTTCAGGAAATGGAAACCTCCAGACGCATCCAACGAAGAAGAATGGAGAATATGCCATCAAATCGTGTTACCAGAAAGATACCGAGCGTACATTATGAATCTGGCTCATGACACACCAATGTCAGGTCATCTCGGCATCCACAAGACATACCACAAGATTATGTCACACTTCTTCTGGCCACGTTTGAAGAAAGATGTCATCCAGTACTGCCGATCCTGTCATGCCTGTCAGATGGTTGGCAAGCCAAATCAAAAGATCCCTGTTGCTCCTCTGAAGCCGATTCCAGCCTTTGAAGAACCTTTCAGCAGAGTACTTATTGACTGTGTTGGTCCTCTTCCAAGGACAAAAGCTGGCAACCAATACCTGTTGACCATTATGTGTGCTTCAACTCGTTTTCCTGAGGCTATTCCTCTAAGGAACATAAAAGCATCAAACATTGTGAAGGCCTTAATCAAGTTCTTTACTCTATTTGGTCTACCAAAGTCTATCCAATCGGACCAAGGAACGAATTTCACGGCCAATCTTTTCAAGCAAGTCATGACTCAGTTAGGCATCAAACACTGCATGTCGAGTGCGTATCATGCCGAGTCGCAAGGCGCTCTTGAGCGATTCCATCAGACTCTCAAGAACATGATCCGAACCTATTGCTTTGAGCACGAAAAAGACTGGGACGAAGGAATCCACATGCTGCTGTTTGCAACCCGTGAATCCGTCCAGGAATCGTTGGGATTCAGCCCTTTTGACTTAGTCTTTGGCCATTCGGTGCGCGGTCCCTTGAAATGTATAAAAGAGACTTTGTTGTCACCAACAGCCACTGAAGGACTTTTAGACTATGTAAGTAAGTTTAAAACTAGACTTTATGATGCTTGTGTTCTGGCCAAAAATAACTTACAAAACACCCAATCCAGCATGAAACGCTGGTATGATAGAAAGGCCCGTGTTAGAGAATTTTCTCCCGGGGATAAGGTGCTTGTGTTTTTGCCCATACCAGGTCAACCCTTGCAAGCCAGATATTTTGGTCCATATGAAATTGAGACCAAAATTAGTGACCTCAATTACACAATCAAAACTCCTGACCGTAGGAAAAAGACTCAGCTATGTCATATAAACATGCTGAAGCTTTATGTATCTCGGCCAGATCACTCAGAGAAGAATAATTGTGTTTTAAATACAGTCAAAAGTTGTTCAAATAGCCATGTTTCTCCTATTGATGATGATATTGTAAAGGAGAAATTTGGACAATACAAAATACCTAATTCTTTTGTATTACAGAATTTGGATGTAAAACTGTCTCATCTGTCTTCGACAGAAAGGCCAGTTATCATGAAACTCATTAATGAATTTAATGACATTTTTTCTGATGTACCAAAACAGACTAATGTTATAATGCATGATGTAGATGTTGGCGAGGCTACTCCAGTCAAGCAGCATCCTTACAGGGTTAACCCTGAAAAACTTGCCATACTTAGGTCAGAAATCAAGTATATGCTTGAAAATGACCTCATTGAACCAAGTTCCAGTAGCTGGAGCTCCCCATGTGTCTTGATACCTAAACAAGACAAGACTTATCGTTTTTGTACAGACTACCGTAAGGTAAATGCTGTAACAAAGACCGATTCGTTTCCTATCCCTAGGATAGACGATCTCATAGATCGTATTGGTGACGCTAAGTACATCACCAAAATAGACCTACTTTCAGGTTATTGGCAGGTTCCCCTGACTGATAGGGCAAAGGAAATCTCCGCCTTTGTCACCCCTGATGGTCTGTACCAATACAAAGTGATGCCATTTGGCATGAAGAATGCTCCTGCCACTTTCCAGAGAATGATAAATGCCCTGCTTGCTGACATGGAGAATTGCCACGCATACATAGACGATGTAGTAATTTTTAGCCAAGATTTTTCTAGCCATTGTAAACAACTGCATTGTCTTTTTACTAAACTGTTACATGCAAAAATTACTGTAAACCTGAGTAAGAGTGATTTTTGCCAGGCTTCAATCCAATACTTAGGCCATATTGTAGGACAAGGCCAGGTGAAACCTGTAATGGCCAAAGTAGAAGCTATCCAAGCTTTCCCTATCCCTGCTGATCGGAAACAACTCCGAAGATTTTTGGGAATGTCTGGATATTATAGAAAATTTTGCGAAAATTTTTCTGTCATTTCCAGTCCTTTAACAAACCTCCTGAGAAAGAACGTCCGATTTACTTGGACGGATGAATGTCAGAAAGCCTTTAACCAGATCAAGCAGATATTATCTAGCTCTCCCATTTTGATGGCTCCTGACTTCGGAAAACCTTTTAGGTTAGCTATTGACGCCAGTGACACAGGTGTTGGGTCAGTCCTTTACCAAGAAGATAATTTCCAAGTAGAGCATCCTATTTGTTTCTTTTCCAAGAAATTTAATAGACATCAAAGAAATTATTCTACTGTGGAAAAAGAATGTCTTGGGTTGATTCTTTCTATACAACACTTTGATTTTTTTATCAGTGGGTCTAGATGGCCACTGGTTGTATTTACTGACCACAATCCCCTTACATTTATCCACAAAATGTCTGGCAAGAACCAACGACTTCTCAGGTGGAGTTTATTTTTACAAGAGTACAACCTAGATATTAAACACATAAAAGGCAGCGAAAATGTTATCGCCGATGCCTTATCTAGATTGTAAAAAGTATTTTGATGTATATATTTTTTTTATATATATCATGATAAATACATTCTGTAATGTAAATATTTTTTGTAGTTCTAAAAAGATTTCCATTTCGTGGAAATGTAAACTTTTTATTTTTAGGAGGGAGGTGTTACGTATCTAGGCGTTGTTTTTTTTTTCTTTCTTTGACCTGTTGCGGTCGAGAGACGAGTAGGTTGTCTGCCCCTTGTGTAATAAGTTTTTTTTTTTTCTTTTTTTTATTCGTCAAGCCACACAGACAGTGACCGGTCCTTGACCTGTGTGTGTACCTCTGGTTGAAAGGAGGGTGTTTTTTTTTTCTGTCTCTTTGAAGAGCGTTCTAGATCTGGGTGTTGATGACTTTCTATTCTAGAAGTTACGAGATATCGACGCGCGGTAGATTATATAAGACCGCCCGCGTAACGTTGACGGACAGACATACGGAGACAGCCGTGAGACAGAATAGCGGAGACATTGCGCGACCCGTGCGTGGTATACCACTTGATCGTGTAAGTTAATATTTTGTTTTCTTTTTTCCAAGGCCTTGCTTGCTTGTATTTGTAATTATATTTTCAAACTCTTGTATTGTAATATTTTTACATGCCATTTTTGTAAAAGGGTTTTGGTCAACACATCAATTCTGTATTGAGTAAATGTTTATTTTTCTTTCTTGTAATTTTATATTTGATTAAACATTAAGTTGATAGTTTACCTTCCGATTTCTTGTGTCATTTTTTTTTTGTGTTATTCATTGTAAGTCTTTGATTAAATTCAGACTTAAGATAAGTGACACAACTGCTTTTCTATTGTCACGTTCCCCTAGGCAAGCCATTTTAAAAATTAGAATTCAATTCGTAATACGTGACACACTTCTTGATGGCTTGGAAGACGTCAAATCTACGTCCCATCTATGTTCCTATCCTAGACACTTCTTGATGGCTTGGAAGACGTCACGATGCACGTCCCATATCAGTTCCTGTCCTAGACACTTCTTGGTGGCTTGGAATGCCACAAGTCCTCGTCCCAACTCAGTTCCTGTCCTAGACACTTCTTGATTGCTTGGAAGACGTCAAGTGCACTTCCAAAGTCAGTTCCTGTCCTAGGCATTTCTTCATTGCTTGAAAGACGTCAAGCGCATGTCCCAACTCAGTTCCTACATAGACACTTCTTGATGGCTTTGAAGGCGACAAGTCCACGTCCTATCTCAGTTCCTGTCCTAGACAATTCTTGATAGCTTGGAAGACGTCACGATGCACGTCCCAACTCAGTTCCTACCTAGACACTTCTTGATGGCTTGGAAGACGTCACGATGCACGCACCAACTCAGTTCCTACCTAGACACTTCTTGATGGCTTGGAAGACGTTACGATGCACGTCCCAACTCAGTTCCTACCTAGACACTTCTTGATGGCTTGAAAGACGTCAAGTTCACATCCCATCTCAGTTCCTGTTCTAGGCACTTCTTGATGGTTTAGAAGAGGTCACGATGCACGTCCCAACTCAATTTCTGTTCTAGACACTTCTTGATTGCTTCGAAGACGACAAGTGCACGTCCCATCTCAGTTCCTGTCCTAGACACTTCTTGATGGCTTGGAAGACGTCACGATGCACGCACCAACTCAGTTCCTACCTAGACACTTCTTGATGGCGTGGAAGACGTCAAGTCCAAGTCCCATTTCAGTTCCTGTCCTAGGCACTTCTTGATGGTTTAGAAGAGGTCACGATGCACGTCCCAACTCAATTTCTGTTCTAGACACTTCTTGATTGCTTCGAAGACGACAAGTGCACGTCCCATCTCAGTTCCTGTCCTAGACACTTCTTGATGGCTTGGAAGACGTCACGATGCACGCACCAACTCAGTTCCTACCTAGACACTTCTTGATGGCGTGGAAGACGTCAAGTCCAAGTCCCATTTCAGTTCCTGTCCTAGGCACTTCTTGATGGTTTAGAAGAGGTCACGATGCACGTCTAACCTCAATTCCTACCTATACACTTCTTGATTGCTTGGAAGACGACAAGTGCACGTCCCATCTCAGTTCCCTTCCTAGACAATTCTTGATAGCTTGGAAGACGTCACGATGCACGTCCAACCTCAATTCCTACCTAGACACTTCTTGGTGGCTTGGAAGACGTCAAGTGCACGTCCCATCTCAGTTCCTGTCCTAGACACTTCTTGATTGCTTGGAAGACGTCAAGTGCAAGTTTTATTTAGTATAACCCGTACACCAGCGATTTCGTGATTATCTCCCATTGAAATAGCAATCGTTCTTTTCTTGTTAAATGGCGCTTAACCCGTGCACGTACAACATCAATGTTTAGACCAGAACATCTCATCCATTGGACATGACACACACACTTCCTGGGGGAACCACTTAATATATTGCTAGAGCTGTCTGATTGAACCACTGAATATATTGCTAGAGCTGTCTGATTGAACCACTGAATATATTGTTAGAGCTGTCTGATTGAACCACTGAATATATTGCTAGAGCTGTCTGGTTGAACCACTGAATATATTGTTAGAGCTGTCTGGTTGAACCACTGAATATACTGTTAGAGCTGTCTGGTTGAACCACTGAATATATTGTTAGAGCTGTCTGGATGAACCACTGAATATATTGTTAGAGCTGTCTGGTTGAACCGCTGAATATATTGTTAGAGCTGTCTGGTTGAACCACTGAATATACTGTTAGAGCTGTCTGGTTGAACCAATGAATATATTGTTAGAGCTGTCTGGATGAACCACTGAATATATTGTTAGAGCTGTCTGGTTGAACCACTGAATATATTGTTAGAGCTGTCTGGTTGAACCAATGAATATATTGTTAGAGCTGTCTGGTTGAACCACTGAATATACTGTTAGAGCTGTCTGGTTGAACCACTGAATATATTGTTAGAGCTGTCTGGTTGAACCACTGAATATATTGTTAGAGCTGTCTGGTTGAACCACTGAATATACTGTTAGAGCTGTCTGGTTGAACCACTGAATATATTGTTAGAGCTGTCTGGTTGAACCACTGAATATACTGTTAGAGCTGTCTGGTTGAACCACTGAATATATTGTTAGAGCTGTCTGGATGAACCACTGAATATATTGTTAGAGCTGTCTGGTTGAACCACTGAATATATTGTTAGAGCTGTCTGGTTGAACCACTGAATATACTGTTAGAGCTGTCTGGTTGAACCAATGAATATATTGTTAGAGCTGTCTGGATGAACCACTGAATATATTGTTAGAGCTGTCTGGTTGAACCACTGAATATATTGTTAGAGCTGTCTGGTTGAACCACTGAATATATTGTTAGAGCTGTCTGGTTGAACCACTGAATATACTGTTAGAGCTGTCTGGTTGAACCACTGAATATATTGTTAGAGCTGTCTGGATGAACCACTGAATATATTGTTAGAGCTGTCTGGTTGAACCACTGAATATATTGTTAGAGCTGTCTGGTTGAACCACTGAATATATTGTTAGAGCTGTCTGATTGAACCACTGAATATATTGCTAGAGCTGTCTGGTTGAACCACTGAATATATTGCTAGAGCTGTCTGGTTGAACCACCAAACCGTTCCACTTCACTGGTGTCAACTAAATACAAAAGAACTGAACTCTAATTTGATCTCAATGGTAGCCGTAATCTTTGTATTGATTTTTTTTAAAAATATGTTTGAAATCCTAGAGTCTGTGGTCTAATGCTTAGGTCTGAATGCTTCCTCCATTTTGAAATTATTTTGTGTTTAAAACGGAAGAATTTAGACAATTTGATTTTGTAGATGGACATGTTATTTGACTTAAAATACGTGAACTTTGGATATTATTTGACCTCGATAAGGTCAACATCTGACTTGACCTTGACAGGGGCACTTTGATCGTTACTTGATCTTGATCAGGGGTTCTTTGGACATTGAAAGTTCATGTTTACTGACCTTCAAATAACCTTTTAGGCGTCATTAACTCTTAAGATGGGCAATAGAGACGTGTTATTTGAACTTGTGAGGTGTACCAGGTACATGCTAATTGGTATTGAAAGGGGTTACCGGGAATTTCATGTTGTTAATTTGGACGTAAACTGATCCTGAGAAGTTCTTAAATAAATATAAATTCCCAAAAGTATAAACTTATTCGATGTTATATTGTTTGGAACTCATTGCTAAGACAACATCTCTTTAATATTTAATGTGATAAACACTCATTTGGGGGCTCCTCTCAAGTGAAGGCCCAGAGGGATTTTCCAAAGCTCCCCCCTCCTTCCCCACCCTAGCTATGCCCCTGTGTCTACTTGTTTTAAAGATTATGAAAAGTTCTATTTGATATTAAAGTAAACTACAACGCACATACAGCTAAATGTACATCTAGGAAAGTATATGTCATCTAGATGTCATCTAGGTTGGTAGGTTTAAACAAAGTAAAAGTGTGTCATCTAGGTTGGTAGGTTTGGACAAAGTGAAGGTGTATCAGCTAGGTGTGTGGCTTTATTTGAGTGGAGAATATGTGACAAGTCAAAAGCTCGCTGTCAGAGTCACTCAAATTTATCACAGCATTAATTATTATTATTCATTTATTTTATTTTAGTTATTTCCCTGTCCTATCCCCACTTTCTTCACCCGCCCCACCTTTACCTCTTCGAGCTAGACTTGGTCCGCCACCTTGGCGTCCTTTCATTTACCTTCCATTGACCGGGGTAAAGATAAACAGTCTCTTTGATCTCACCCGCAGGATGTCTGACAGCCGCAGTGGACACCACCTTGGGTGGAATGCGAGTCAATCTTTCTTCCCCCCCCCTCTCCTCCGTCTCTCTTTGATCTAGGAGATTACTCGGGTCAACATGCCCCGTGACGCTCCAAGGTGCGACTCTTGTCGGACTTCACCCTTGTGTAAAATAATTCTTAGCCTAGGACATTTCCTGTTTCCGCCCGTCTCTCCCAGGTAGATTAAATCAACCAGACCCTCTTATTTCTCTATCGCTGTCAATCGAGTCTGGACTATTTCACTTATTCTTACTCTTAGAGGAATACCTGGTGGTAAGCCGAACTTAATCACAAGTTCCATCTTAAATTTACTTTTGTGTATATTTCTCACTGGATATTATCATGTGTATTTTATTATTTCACTTATATTTAATTAGTGCAGTGTATTTCTCACTGTCGTAAGTAGAAAACATAAACATGGAATATGTATATATTTATGTATTGCATTAATCTAATGCTGCGTTGCTCAATTGATCGTTGACGCAACCATGCATATATTCGTACATCTTATTTTATTTCCTTTATCTCGGCTGACCGCCTTGATAATTTTACTAGCGCACTAATACTGTGCTTAGGAAAGAGATATGAATTATCTCCCCTTTAGTCATTCTTCTTTGACGAGAGTTGCGCCCCTTGAACGGACACTCTCCTTTCAAGCGCACTCCTTTGTTCTCGGCCAACGGCCGTGTGTAAACAAACCGTCATGGTCGCTGACTACCGCCCATTCCGCCCCCCCCCCCCTTTTTTTTTCTTTCCAACTTGTGTTGTTTCTTTGAGATTATTATTTCTCCTTTTACGTACATTTTTATATTGCTACTATCAGCCATCTATTTCCAAATGCCGTTTGTCATCATCTCCCTATTGTGCTCAAAAGCAATTTTACCAATCTGACGAATGCACCTCAGTTAAGGGCATCGATAAGATGCATGAGAGACATGTCCTAACTTGTCTTTATTTATCCGCAGCCTCCCTCAGGTGTCTGCCTATTTATTCGGCATTGTCTGCCTAGTCAACTGCCTATTTGCTGTTCAGTGTCTACTCGACACTATTCAACTATTGCCTATTTGCTATTTATCGGACTATTTACCTGCCTATTTGCTATTTATCGGATCACTCACCTGCCTATTTATTTGGCATTGTCTGCCTAGTCAACTGCCTATTTGCTGTTGAGTATCCTCTACTGCCTACGTGGATCTACTCAACTCCACTACTTGGCGCTATCGGATCTATTTGCCCGCCTATTCGACAGCCCACCTGTCAACTTATAAGGTGCGACGTCCCTATAGACCCAGATCTGTGCGAGACGTCATAGCTACGCCAAATCCTCTGCAACTCACTGGACTTATCCTGTTAACTACGCTGCCCACGACAGATCCGCTCAGCCCGCAGTACACTTGTGCCCACGCTAGCCGGCCTCCCGCCCTACTGTGCCCACTACAGATATCAGAACTTTGGATTGAGACTCCACAAGGACTATATCACCGGCGTCCCACTACCCGCTAGAGCGCCACCTCCAGCTGCAGAACCTCAAGCCAGGTCACAGCCAGCTGCGACCCAAGCAGGACAACCAGCTAAGTTCAGAAGACAAAGTGACATACTCTCTTATTAAGTGCAAGAGTGATGATTAAATATAGTATCAATTAGAGATAGATGCAAACCCTCCCCCTTTTTATTCTTTTATGTAAATATTTATGTAAATAAATATTCTTCAATTTAACTTTTGTATCTCTCTGTCATTGCTTGTCTTGTTGCGTGCCTGCTCCCGATTTATATGCTGATGGGTTGGTGTGTGATAGTTTCAAAAATAATCATCCCCTAGACATTAAACGCGCCAAACACACATCACGTTCCCCAACCTGTCACAGTATATTAGTAGAGCTAAGACCATCATTATGGTATGAAATGTCAGTTAAGTTCTGACACTATGACCTGAATTGTCAGTAAAGTTCTGACAATATTGCCTGATTTGTAAGTTAAGTTCTGACACTATGGCCATCATTATAGTATGAAATGACAGTAAAGTTCTGACATTATGGCCTGAAATGTGATTAAAGTTCTGACACTATGACCTGAATTGTCAGTAAAGTTCTGACAATATTGCCTGAATTGTCAGTTAAGTTCTGACACTATGACCTGAACTGACAGTTAAGTTCTGACACTATGGCCTGAACTATAAGTAAAGTTCTGACACTATGGCCTGAAATGACAGTTAAGTTCTGACACTATGGCCTATACTGTCAGTAAAGTTCTGACACTATGGCTTGAACTGAAAGTTAAATTCTGACACGATGGCTTGAATTAAAAGAACATTTAGATCTACTGCATGAACCATACTTATAAGATAATTGTAGCTGCTACTGTTACTTGATAAGATAATGACAGCATAGTAGCACAACAGCAAGTGGAGACCAACTAAAAAATCCTATTTAAAAAAAAAACAACACACTTGTGTATGTATGTATTACCACAATGCCCAAGCAGCTACACTAGGATAATGTCATCAATTAGCCAGCTAGATGGTCAAGGGACCTAGATTGAAACAGTACCAGTAACACTTTTTCCACAATGACATTAAAGACTTTTTTTTTAGGAGCTTTGGGCACTTGTGGAATTGTTGTCTTCTCACCATTTTGAGTTGAACATTGGAATGCACAATCAGAAGTACATGCTCTCATGAAGCAACAAAAAAGGTTGATTCACACTTAGAAATTCTCTTCACATTCTCTTTACAAGAAAGTATAACATTAATAAAAGCACCAACTAATTATTGAAACACAAATATTCATCTAAATTCTTTTGGTGCAATAATTCATAGACATAAGATAAAGAAAATGTTTCTTAAAACAGAACTAGTCAAAATGTTTGTCTCTAGATGGCAGATATCAAAATGTTCAATAAATAGTTCATGTCTACAAAATGAGTTAAAAGAAAAACTCACAAGACTATTCAATGTATAAGTAATGACAGTCAACAAAGTTATATGAACAGTCAATGTATAAGACACTATGTATGCAGAGAATTTAGCTTCCTGCTGGTGCGCCAGTCAGTTTAGTGGTCTTGTTGTAGCAGTATTGGTGCTCCAGTAATTTAGTGGTCTTGTTGTAGCTGTATTGGTGCTCCAGTCAATTTAGTGGTCTTGTTGTAGCTGTATTGGTGCTCCAGTAAGTTGAGGGGTCAGAATCTGTTGTCATCCACAGTGAACCCCATATCAGAACAGGTTATATTGTCTGAGTTTGACAGCTGCAGGTCACTCATGGGTCTGGATGGACTCAGGTCTGTAATGTTTTGAAATGAGTTAGATGATCGAGATAAACAGCTCCGTTTGAATCTAGCAAATAATCCTCCATCACTAAAACTCCTGGGCAATGAGGTCTGAGGCGGCACTAAAAAGTAAGACAAAATGTGTATCTATTACTTTGTATTTCAACAACAATACTACATTAGGTTTGGGATATTAATGTCAGAAATATTAAATTAGCTTCTTCCAATTTTCACTGTAAACATTTCTTTTAGATCAAGAGATTAATGCTACTGAATGCTAAACCATGTGAATGAACACATAATACATTCTATCCCATAATTTCACTCCAATGTTATAACCTAAAAAAATAAAAACACGGTAGAACAATAACTTTCTACAAGATACAAATTCAACAATAGAATTATAACTGAGGTATCAATAGAAGAAGGCATGCTGGTCAAAATTTACATGGTTCAATGTTTAGTCATTCTAAATGAGAAATGAAATTGATAGCATATTTAAAAGAAATTAAATGATTAGAAATGAAAATATAATTATCACAATAGAAATAACAACAGTCAGTTTTGAAAGTATTACATGCAACAAAACTATATTTTTGTTTAAATTCCATTTATATAGTGCACATTTCATGCATGCTCAGTGTGCTATGGTTCAATCTCTTTTGTGGATTAGTGAGGTATCTAAGAGATGGTGGCTAGGCTGCCTTTAAGCCATTGGTAACACAACTCTGCTCGAGTATGGATTCAAACTTGAGCCCATTGTTAGGAGGCCAAGTGGTTTTGGCCTCTCAGCCACAGATCCCTCTGATGCCAATTATTTAATAAATTTTTCATAGATCACAACAAGATTTATATGGCAATGGTGGTACCTTGGGGCCTTTACAGTTAGAAAACAGACACATTAGTTATGTTGGAATGGCTTCAGAGGACAGCATCATGTGTAGAAGACACAGAGTAAGACAAGTTACTGTTAGGATTAGAATCTTAGCGAACTGAGAATTGTTTATAGAAGTGACAGCTAGTGTTGGGTTAATAATTCAGTGATAGTCAGTGTCAAGTGAGGTATTAGACTGCAGTGGATAGAAGTCGCTTAATGAGTTATGAAGGCTAGAAAATGTCAGTACATGTTGTGATCACTTGTAATTAATTTTTTTGTTGCTATAATCGATCATTAATCAATATTATTACATTTTCATAATCTTTTAATAATCAAATTTCATATTTATGTTTTAAAACTGACATTAGTAATCTAACCTAAATGGACCACCAGCAGACAACAGTTATGTCTGCACTGGATATGGCTAAATATGTAGATCACTGCTAGGACTGTGTAGGCAAGTGAAATAATGCACTTTAAGACAAGTTTTTTTATTCCAATTATTGGTAATAAAATATCAGAAAATTGGACTTGTAATTAGTGGTGTGATTCTATGGTGTAATAATTATAATATTAATTCGCTAGTTAAATGACACTAAATAAATAAGTTAGTACTGTTTAATAATCCAAGCCTAGACAACAAACAAATAAACTGAGATATACTGGTATATTTATACTACTTTCTTGATTTCTTTATGCTAAATAGTTCTCATTCTAATCTTTCATATTTTTGATTGAAAAATATAAAAAGTACTAGAGTGTATAGATATCTTACCAAAAGTTTTTGAACCAATCAGATAGGAGTTCCAAAGTGATCAAAATCTTTAAAAAAATATATAATGCAAGAAAAGTAAATAAAACAAAGAAGAAAAAAAGTACTTTTAACAAAAAGTAAAAGAAAAAGTCACAGAACGTTTGTGTATAGTAAACTTTCATTTGTATAGTATGTTGATTTATTTTCTGAAACTCATATCACAAAAAAAAGCAATTAAGCAATGATCTGACATTACTGACAACAGCACTAACTAGAAAACAATCACAGATAAAGAATAACAAAAATACAACAAATGAATAAGTTCCGAACGAAAAAGCAAGTTGAAGCTCTATTCATGAACTAATAAATTACAACTAAATCATTGGTTCATTTCCAATTTTAATTGTGTTTCTTGTCATTAATAAAAAAGTTGCTGAGAACTGAAAAGATATTTAACACACAAATAATCAAAGAGGATTTAAGCAAGCTTTAACAAAATATTGAAGCAACATAAAAATAATTTAGAAACTTGTGTACGCTAGTGCCTCTTACAACATAATGTACTACGACTAGATACCACTGGTTTGATTACAGGCTCACCATCAGGTTCTATCAGGCCAGCTTGCTCTGCTTCTGTACAAGAAATTAAACTTTTGTGTCTTAAGTTTAGAATGGAGTTGGCTACAATCCTAGCAGTTTCTCTCAGATATCCACCACTGGTTACCATGACAATAGGAATATTCCTTGAGCGGCACTTGGTAAACACTATCTCATCTCGTTGAATGATACCCTAAGTAGGTGAGTAGATAGTAAATTAAATGAGCATTGAAAATTGGGAAATATATTTTTGAATGATACTCTTAAGTAGGTATTTAAACTATGAATAAAATGAACATCAAAATACTCTAGCTACAAATATTTGTTTTCTTGTCTTGCTATAACTTAGAAAAGAGAAGGAAAAAAATCAATCAGATAAAAAAAAAAAATTATTTTATTTCTGAAGGTTAGAAGTTTATATCAAGAGGAATGGTTCTGTAGAATATTGAGCTTGCATTTTCATGGGACATGTCACAGGGTGCTATCAAAAATAATATTTGTATTTTCATGGGACATGTCACAGGGTGCTATCAAAAATAATATTTGTATTTTCATGGGACATGTCACAGGGTGCTATCAAAAGTAATATTTGTATTTTCATGGGACATGTCAGTGGTACCATAGTATCAAACGTAAAATATTGAGAAAAAAAAAGCCTGCAGGTTGCAGACTTTTATCTAACCTCTGCAGTTATAGACAGTAGTCCAAGCGGATCACCCTCCAATATATCTGTGCCAGCATTGTAAACAACTAAATCTGGTGTGAATTCATTCAATGCGCCCTCCACATGCCTGGAGAAAACAAAATAAAGATCATGCCAATTAAAACCTAGACAATGTTTATCTTTCTAATCAAAGACTCTCAACACAGTAAAAAATTACCTTTCCACCAACTTTAAATATTTCTCATTGTCAGTAAAGCAACCAATTTCAACTTTTCTTTTAATGGCCCCTAAATAAATTATGAAAGAAAACAACATAGAATAATGGAACAACAACATTTTGAAAGAGTTAAGAGTAACATGTAGTGGACAATTAAAGTAAATATTGTGAACTAGCTAATTACACACTTTAAATTAAAGGAAATGTTTAATCATCAGTTTTAAAGGGTACAATAGGATCCTGCAGCCAGTAGAAAGATTCTAACAGATGGCAAATTGCAAATGACTTTCTGTTTCATTTTTTACTTTCTGTATGTCAAAGAATTTTTTTTTAATACAACTTACAAAATTAAATGAAACAAAAGTGTAGCATTGTCAAGACTTGTTTTTTCTCCAAACTAATGTTTGACAAAAAGTTGAATCCTGCACAGCCCTACTTTTCATGATCTATGCAATATAGTCAGTTTTGGTGAAAGAGAACTTTGTTCCAGTTCAATGTGTCAATTATTGAGAAGTACCTCAACATCCCTAATAATAGACAGTATTTACAGGCCACCAAATTCTAGTTTAGAGTACATGTAAGAACTATGTAATCAGTTAACTACACTTAAAGAAAAAAAGAAAAATGCAGTTTTTGGATTATGGGTGATTTCAACCTACCTGATATAAATTGGAAAACACTAACCATAGATAAACACCAAAACATTAAGGACATAAATGAGCTTTTTATAGAAACTTTACACAACCTAAGCATAGATCAAATCATTAAAAAACCAACTAGATTAAACAACACATTAGATCTCTTCTTAACCAACAGACCTGGATTAGTAGTAGATTATGATATTATGCCTGGTATATCAGACCATAATATCATTAAAATACATAGTCAGATTAAAGCAGTAGCCAATACAAAGCCCAAAAGAAAAATCTTACTCTGGAATAAATGCAACCTAACACAACAACACCAGGCTGCATTAAACTTTCAACAAACATTCTTATCAGAAAGAGACAGTAACAACCAGTGGATGACCTCTGGAATTTCATTAAAAACTATTTTAAAAACATTATAGAAAATCATATACTAACTAAATACACATCAAACAAAATAAATAAATGCTGGTTTAATAATAGATTAAAGAAGCTTTTGTAAACAGAAGGAAAACCTATATAGAAAATTTAAAGAAACTAAGGCAGAAAGAGTTTATAAAAAGTATATAAAAATTAAACACTGTCACGTACACAGTATCTATATTTAGCTCGTCAGCAACCTCGGGTAATTTCTCACGCGGAGATATGTTAATTAGTGTAACTTGGGCTGCATTTATTGGTTGCAATGAGCTACGTGGGACACGTGACATCGCTTGAGCCAGAGAAGATTCTGTTTTATTAGTCAGTCATTTGTATGGAACTGGGGAGTGAAACATCTACTAAAGCTTTGTATTAGAACTCAATTATATTATTGTGTAGATCTATCATTTTATTCAAGTACGTTTAACCATTGTAATTATTTGTGAATAGCTTTTTCAAGTTCTGAATTAAAGTAATTGTTTTAGACGAAGAGAAGTTTCTTCATTGAATACAGTAATATACTTAGATCGACTTAGCGATAGACAGCTTCTAGATGATCAACTGACAACATTTTGAATGATCGTATTATCAACTAGATCTAGCTACTTCTATACGATCATCTTATTAAAAGAAGATTTCAAGATCCTCGGCAATCACGATC
The DNA here is from genome assembly GCA_030265305.1 of Biomphalaria pfeifferi. Lineage (NCBI taxonomy): Eukaryota > Metazoa > Mollusca > Gastropoda > Planorbidae > Biomphalaria > Biomphalaria pfeifferi. The sequence goes on from JASAOG010000116.1 coordinate 124,916, forward strand.
ATTGTTAGTGCGATGTAGACTAAGATAATCTTCAACATGACGTCTATCATTGCATCTTCATAGACATCTGACATCCACTAATTAATGACTGTGATATCTGGCACCTCCGACCTTCGATAAAGATCATCAGAAGATCATCAAAAGATGATCCAAAAAAAAAAAAAAAAAAAATTTTTTTTCAAGATCTAAGGACAAATTTTCAAAACTTCGTCAATTACAAAACTTCGATTTTCTTCAACTTGAGAATAGTTCTACTGTGTTCGGTTATCGATATTTTATCTTATCATAAATATAGATCTACGATCAAGTTTTCACTATAACTCTCGAGATCTAATATTATTATTTTGTATTGGCATTGGCAATAAGACCAATATCATTTAACTGGCACGATACATAAGCCCAGTAATATTTAGCTGGCATAACATAAGCCCAGTATTATTTAACTGACACAGTAGAGAAGCCCAGTATCATTTAACTGGCATTAGTATTATAGATAAGCCCAGTAGCAATTACCTGGCACTATAATCTATCAAGTAGACATTTCTACTATTTGATATCAAGTCAATCGTACAAAACGACGACTTTAATACTACAAGTTCTACTAGATCTTCAATCTCAAGAGAGAAAGTTCATAGCCTTGCACGGCTCAGCAATATTTCATTAACCTGATATGGTTGAATAAATCTACACTCCCTACAATGACTCCAGTAGTAGACATAATCCTACTGTTCAAGATTATTAGCCAGTGACGGCATAACTAACATTATTACATTCAAAAAGTACTATATTAATATATTCAAGTTCATATATTATAAAACACAAGAACTATACAATGGATTCAAAGCCTATAGATAGAACACAAAGAATGTCAGAATATCTTGACAAAGGAAAAATATTGAAATTACTGCCACATGAATTAATTCCCTGGGCAAAAGAGCAAACAGATATAGACGAAGAAAAAGAAGCAAAGCTACGTCAAGAAGCTAAAGAAAAACGAAGACAAGAAGAAGAAAGACAAAGACTAGAAGCAGAAAGACAAAGACTAGAAGCAGAAAGACAAAGACTAGAAGCAGAAAGACAAAGACTAGAAGCAGAAAGACAAAGACTAGAAGCAGAAAGACAAAGACTAGAAGCAGAAAGACAAAGACTAGAAGCAGAAAGACAAAGAGAATGTGAGACGAAGAAACGGCAAGAAGATAAAGAAGCTGCTGAAAGACAAAGAGAACATGAAAGAGCACAAATGGAATTTGAAAAATTAAAAATGCAACATGAAGAAAATAAAGTAAAGTCAGACTCAAAATCAACAGAAGCCAACACTAATCAAGCAAGTTCCAATGTCTTTGATCGATATAAACTCATGTCAAAGATTCATTCATACAATGAGTCTACAGACAACATGGACTCATACCTTACTAGATTCGAGGAATTAGCAACAACTTCTGGTTTACCAGAAGACCAGTGGTCAAGTTCCCTCCTTAGTTTACTGACAGGAAAAGCAGTTGATATTTGTTCACAGTTGTCGGTCAATGAGCGCAGTGATTATCATGATATCAAGGAAGCCTTATTACGCCAGTACGGTGCAACGTCAGACAACTATAGAAAGAAATTCTATAGCTCAAGACCAAAACAAGATGATGATCCTCAAATTTTCGTTTCCAACATGACCATGTGGTTCGACAGGTGGATATCTCTTGCTAAAGTGGAAAACACTTATCAAGTTATCAGACAACATATCATCATTGACAATATCACTCATGCTCATTCAGAAGACATCCAATCTTATATAATTGAAAGAAGTCCTTCTGATATTCCAACGTTAACCAAAATCATCAGACAATATAAAGCTGCTTATCCAAACAAGCCAGTCAAACCAGCAGCAGATGAAAACTTTGTCTGTTTTTCAGAAGACAAACGAAATTCACAGTATACAAAATATGACAAAATAATTTGCAATAGATGCAACAACATAGGACATTTTGCTTCTCAATGCCGCACCAGGATTATTGAATGTTCATATTGTCATATGAAAGGTCATCAAGCCCATGAATGCAGAAGAAAGCAGTTCAGCACCAGCAATCCACACCATGGCAAACAAGCTACAAGAAATCAAAAATATACTGAAAGACCTCGTTACAGAAGCCACTCTCAAGACTCTAGACCACGACATGTATATAAGAAGAACTTTTCTAACAGAAATGATAGAGATGAACATTCAACCATGACTGTCATAGCGAAAACAAAGGGTCTTAAATTCTATCCAGGTTGGGTAGGAAATTAAAAAGTACAGGTGCCACGTGACACCGGAAGCACATCTATATTAATCAAGAAACGTTTTGTCAAGTCAAACCAACTAACAGGCAAATCAGTTCAAGCCACAGCATTCAATGGCACTGTCAGCAGTCTACAAGAAGCCATAATACACATTAAGACGCCATTCTTTAGCGGTCCAACCGAAGCCTTAGTTGTCCGAGACTTACCAGTTGACTTAATCAACGGTAACCTTGAAGGAGTCAGAGACTGCACACCACAAGAACTTTTAGAGTGGGCAAACAACATTGAACGAAATCAAGATTGTTATGCAGTGGTAACCAGATCAATGACCAAACCCAAAGAACAATTTTCATCCGAACGAGCAAGCCAAAATGAATCAATACCTAAGACTCAAGTACAGACCATTCAAAACGAAACAGTTACAGTGATCAGATCATTACCTGAAAATGACGATGTAATGCCACAATTCCAACATGATGAATTCAAACATGAACAGAAGATCGATTCATCATTGCAAAGACTTTATAAGAAGGCGCAAGCAAACAAACAATCAAAATTCACAGATGAACCATATTTTCAGAATGGCATTCTTATGAAGAACAGTCACAATAAGAACGAAACAATACAACAAGTACTTGTACCTCAAAGATACAGAAGAGAGATATTGGCAACAGGACATAATCTTCCACATGCAGGTCATATGGGTGTAACCAGAACGAAGAAAAGAATCCTTCAAGAATTCTATTGGCCAAGCATCACCAAAGATGTCAAGAAATGTGTCAGCTCTTGCCATGTTTGCCAAATGAAAGGTTCTAAAATCAACAGAATACAGGCACCGATTCAAGCAATGGAACTGACAAACAAGCCTTTTCAAAAAGTGTCAGTCGATCTGATAGGTCCTATGCCAGTAGCTTCAGACAGAAATCACAAGTACATCTTAACTCTGGTTGATACATGTAGCAGATGGCCAGAGGCAATTCCTTTAGTCATTATATCAGCACTTGACATTACCAGAGCTTTGTCAGAAATATTTTCCAGAAAAGGTTTCCCAGAAGTCATCCTTTCTGATAGAGGCACACTATTCACAGCAGATATAACCAAAGCCTTTATGAACATGTACAAAGTCAAGATGAAGTTCACAACGCCTTACCATCCTCAAAGCAACGGTCTATGTGAACGATTTAATGGTACTCTGAAGAAAATCTTATCGAAAATCGCTCACGACAATCCACAAAACTGGGATGTACTCTTACCTGCAGCACTATTCGCTTATAGACAATGTCAACAAGAAACTACAGGTTTCTCTCCTTTTGAGATGATATATGGCGCCAACCCACGAGGACCCATGTCAATACTCAAAGAATCTCTCATACAACCAGATTCAAATTCACTAGAGTCCAAAACAGCATTCCAGCATGTCATAGATATCAGAAACTTTGTCATATCAGCATGTGAGCAAGCTAAAGAAGCCACAAATAAAGCTAACAAAAATACTCAAGCTAGAGTCAACAAAACCCAAAAACTCAGACAATTTGAACCAGGAGACAAAGTATGTTTATTGTTACCAGATAAGAACAACAAGCTATTTATCAAATGGCAAGGTCCATTCTCAGTACTCAAAAAAATCACAGATGTTGATTATGAAATTGACATTCATAACAAGAAGAAAATATATCATATCAACATGCTACAAAAGTACAATACTGAAACAGATGATGATACAAGTACAGAACAAACAGAAAGAGTTATGTCATGTTTAGCAGTCATACCTGAAGAAGAAGAAAATGATATGGATGATTGCAATGATTTCATAATGCCAGATACACCAACGAAGCAAACTGAATTTTGGCATGATATCAAAATTGATAAATTATCACCTCAGAGAAGACAAGAATTGACAAACATTCTCAAAGAACATTCAGAAATATTCACAGATGTTCCAGGAAAAACTTCTATTGTCGAACATGAAATCATACTTACAGATGCCAAGCCTACAAAATCAAGACCTTATCCTTTACCAATACAGTACAGAGATTTCCTTCAACAAGAAATTAATCAACTGTTAGAACAAGGCATCATAGAACATTCTAATTCACCATATGCTGCACCAATTGTAGTTGTAAAACGTAAACAAGCATCAACTCCAAGAATGTGTGTCGACTTCAGACAATTAAACAAAATAACTCGCCTCGATTCATATCCAATGCCTAACCCTGAAGATCTTATGACACAATTTTCAGAGGCAAAATTTTTCACCAAACTAGATTTATCTAGAGGTTATTACCAGATTCCTATGAGGGAAGAATCAAAACCATTTACAGCCTTCACAACAGCTTTCGGACTATTTCAGTTCAACTACATGCCATTCGGATTGGTCAACGCCAGCAGCACCTTGAACAGAGCTATTCATAGAATACTGAACCAACGAAAAGACACAGTATCTTACATAGATGACATTTGCATATTCCATAAAACATGAATGAACACATGAAAGGATTACATGAAGTCTTCAACATAATACAACAATACGGCTTCACGATAAAACCCAGCAAGGTAGAATTAGCCATGACTGAAGTATCTTTCCTAGGTCATAGAGTTAGCTACAATTCACTTAGACCACAAGAAGATATCATCAAACGCATTTTAGACATCAAAGTCCCCACAACTAAGAAGCAAGTCAGAAGCATTCTGGGACTCTGTAATTTTTACAGAACATTTATTCCTAATTACACAGCACTCACATCAACATTGACCAACCTCACCAAGAAGGGTCAACCTATCAAGATTCCATGGTCTACGGAACTACATGCCACAATTGAGAATATCAAAGCAATTTTTTCCAGAGACAGTATACTCAAACTCCCAAACCGAGAAAAACCTTTTCATCTCGCCACCGATGCATCTTCATCAGCCATTGGAGCATGTTTAATGCAGGATTACCAAGGGACTTTACATCCTGTATTTTTTATCAGCAGGAAACTCTCACAAGCCGAAACTAGATACTCCACTATTGAACGTGAATGTCTGGCCATTGTCTGGGCTATTTCCAAATTCACCAAATATTTATTGGGTGCACACTTCACACTACTGACAGACCATGCACCACTAGCTTTTCTGAACTCAAAGAAGATGGCAAACGGACGATTAACACGTTGGAGTCTACAACTCATGGACAACCAGTTTGATGTCAAGACAATACCAGGTCACTTGAATGTATTTGCTGACACACTGTCCAGATGTATATAGTTAATTACTTAGTTTCGTCATTACATTTTCTCTTCACAGATATTTTATTATCAAATCAAGTTTGTAATATGTTCATTACAGATCCAAAGTACCTTCGAAGAAAAGATACTCATCTTTATCATATTTTATTGGTCTTATTTCATTTCGAATGTGACATCAACTGTACAGTAACTTGTTAATGTTTAAAGACATTATACATATTTTTTTATGAACCATGATCAAAAATGTGATTACATAATACAAATTACTATGTAACTACAATTATCTTGTAGCATCTCAACCATTTTTTATTTTTTGGATATGTACACATTTTCACATGAGTATTATTACCCAAATGAGCTACACATATACAGTTAACATTTATCTTGTATTATTTTATATGCATTTATATTACCATACAAATGCTTAAGAAAGCGGGGGGTAATATGTCACGTACACAGTATCTATATTTAGCTCGTCAGCAACCTCGGGTAATTTCTCACGCGGAGATATGTTAATTAGTGTAACTTGGGCTGCATTTATTGGTTGCAATGAGCTACGTGGGACACGTGACATCGCTTGAGCCCGAGAAGATTCTGTTTTATTAGTCAGTCATTTGTATGGAACTGGGGAGTGAAACATCTACTAAAGCTTTGTATTAGAACTCAATTATATTATTGTGTAGATCTATCATTTTATTCAAGTACGTTTAACCATTGTAATTATTTGTGAATAGCTTTTTCAAGTTCTGAATTAAAGTAATTGTTTTAGACGAAGAGAAGTTTCTTCATTGAATACAGTAATATACTTAGATCGACTTAGCGATAGACAGCTTCTAGATGATCAACTGGCAACATTTTGAATGATCGTATTATCAACTAGATCTAGCTACTTCTATACGATCATCTTATTAAAAGAAGATTTCAAGATCCTCGGCAATCACGATCATTGTTAGTGTGATGTAGACTAAGATAATCTTCAACGTGACGTCTATCATTGCATCCTCATAGACATCTGACATCCACTAATTAATGATTGTGATAAACACCTAACCCAAAAAGTAAGCAGACAGCTGCAGAGTGAATACATAAACAATGTAATAACTAAAGATAACAACAAAAACCTATGGTCATACATTAAGTCTAAGAAAATGGAAACAACAGGCATAGTACCTTTAAAAGGAGAAGATAACTTAACACATAATGATAATGAAACTAAATCTAACATCCTAAATAAATACTTTGCATCAGCATTTTCAGCCCCAGGAGACAAAGACATATTACTGTTATGAACATAATGATAATAAAGTTGAAAACCATGTCCGCTTAGTATGGCTTTAATATACTGAATGACTACACAACACACATTTCGCGAACACATTCTTACGGACAAGCTACAAGCACATGTAAACATAAGAACGACAACCAATACAGCATATAATTTTCATAATATTCACTCCCAGTTTAAATTGTGCTTACTAATATTATTAACATTCAAAGAATTAAGTAAACGCAGAACAATAATAGAGATAATAATAGGGAAGTAAACAAACAATGTAGAATAGCATGACATACTGTAACGTATTGATATAACATGATAAATCAAATAGCTTATTAAAATATAACATGATAGATCAAATATCATATTAAAGTCAAGTAACAAAGTAAAATGAAGATAGTAAAATAACAAATGTCATTTTGGAGACTAGTAATGACAAATTGAATGTTAACTTAAGAGTTCTAGTAAGCTGATGAACTTTAACTCTTTGTAATTGAGCCTAGTTCTCCTTACTCTAAGATTGTATCTATGTGTAGTTTCATCTGCTTGAGCTTCTGACGGTCTTACTAAGTCTTCGGTGGTGCTGGTGTTTTCTTCAACCATCATAGAATCAGTAGGTTGATTCCTGGGAGGCGAGCTTTGGACAGGACAGTCAGTATCAAGCTCTGTTCTACTCTGATTCTCATTTTCTATAACTTTTTGTTCCTCCCTAGGGGCTAACATTCATAACGAGACTGTTTCCTCTCGACCGTTTGGTGTTCGGATAATAGTGTACTGAGGGTTGCATGTTACTAAATCAACTTCTTCTGTTATGGGATCATATTTAGACGATCTAATGTTCTTCTTCAGCAGGACAGGACCCAGACTGGTCAACCATGCTGGCAGAGATGTCCCTGAACCACTTCTTCAGTTGAACCCAAGAAAGTCATTCATGTGGTGTCCTGTTAGTTGCGGTGCATAGTAATGACCGGATGGACTGCAGAGAATCATCATAGATTTGTTTTAACTCAAAGGCTGCACAGTAGCGATAGCCAAAACTGTTGAAGATTTTAATTTGCATACTCTTTGAAAATGACCCTTTTCGAAGCACTGATTGCATGTTGCTTACCTTGCAGGGCAATGAGAGCGGGGATGCTTAACCCTGCCGCAAAAGTAACACTTGGTAGCTTCATGTATGTGTGAATTGCTTGCACTCTGAGGAATCGTTACATTTGACGAGAGTGTGGCCAAAGAATTGGTGAGAGTAGTTGCAGAGCAATTAGTTTCCGGCTGTGATGATTTATATTGTAATGAGTGCTGATAAGCATGTTCTAGTAAGCAAACCTCCTCGAAGGCGACCTTTAAACTCAAAACAGTCTTTTCAAGTAGATGTTTTCGAATACTGTTGGACACTAGTCCATTGATAAACCAATCTCTAATAGCCTCTTCTCTGTGTTGTTCAGCAGTCACCGCTTTGAAGTTGCAATCTTTGGATAGAATTCTTAATTTCTGCATGTAGGTGTCTATCGTTTGACCTTGCTCTTGTTTGCAAGTAGCCAACCTGTGCCTAGCAAACACCTCATTCTTTGGTTGTATGTAGATGCCGCTTAGAGTCTGGATTGCTTCATTGAATGTCTCTTGATCAATTATCATTTGGTATACAGCAGGAGAGATATAATTTATCAGTAGTTTTCTAGTATTAAGATTAGCTACTGACACTACTGATACAAAGCTTTTAAAAGTTTCATACCAGTGCTGAAATGCTCTGCTGCTTGAGATGCTGTGGGTTAGATGTCAAACTTCTCTGGCCGAAATATCCTATCCATTTCGAAATTCTTACTTCACAGTTTTGATTCAGTGTATTAAATTGTTATGAACATAATAATAATAGAGTCGAAAACCATGTTTGCTTAGTATGGCTTTAATACACTGAATGACTACACAACACACATTTTTTGAACACATTCTTACAGACGAGTTACAAACACATGTAAACATAAGAATGACAACCGATACAGCATATAATTTTCATAATAATTACTTAATTTGAACCAAGTAGACAACATAGGAGATATAGAAGTACAAGAAAAGGGAATCCAAAAACTATTAGCCAACATCAAACCAAATAAAGCGTCTGGATCTGATGGTATTCCAGCTAGATTACTCAAAGAAATAAGCAATGAGCTAGCACCAATGTTCAAAATACTTTATCAGGCATCTCTTAACCAGGGCAGAGTACCAAGGGACTGGAAAGAAGATAATGTCACCCCCCTATTTAAAAAAGAAGCAAAGTAGCAACATCATAAACCACTTAGACAAACATAATGTCCTTACTCCATACCAACATGGGTTTAGGAAATATAGATCATGTGAAACACAACTAATAGGACTAATTGATGATTTTTCAAAAGGTTTAGATGACAGTGAGCTAATAGATGCTATCTTACTTGATTTTTCCAAGGCTTTTGACAAAGTTCACCACCATAGTTTTCTTAAAAAATTAAAATATTTTGGCATTGATGGTCCATTGCATCGTTTGGATTAAAGATTTTCTGATACGGAGAGAACAAACTGTAATAATAAATGGCTCTAAATCAACACCAATAACAGTAAACTCAGGTGCACCTCAAGGAACAGTCTTAGGTCCACTACTATTTTTAATTTACTTAAATGATTTACTCAATTGCATTAGTTCAGGAACAAAAGTCAGATTATTTGCAGACAATTGCATAATATATAGAACAATAAAAACAACACAAGATACAGAAATTTTACAAAGAGAATTAGAATGAATTACAGAAATGGGAATCAAATTGGAGCATGTCTTTCCACCCAGAAAAATGGGTAACAAACAAACTAAAACAAATTAATTCCACTTATTTTATTCATAGCAAACAAGTAACACAGACTAAAAACGCAAAATACCTAGGTGTTATAATAAATGAAAAACTGTCATGGAATCCCCATATTGGTGAAGCTATCAAAAAAAACAAACAAAGCATTAGGGTTTATTAAAAGAAATTTCTATAAATCAAATAAGAACATAAAACTAAAATGTTATTTTACCTTGGTTAGGCCAATAATAGAATATGCATCCTCTGTTTGGGACCCCTCAACTCAAGAAAACATTAAGAAACTGGAACAGATACAGTGAGATTCATAACAAATAAATATTAACATTTGACTAGAGTAACACCTTTAGTAAAATCACTAAATTTAGAAAGCCTTCAGGATAGAAAACTTAAAAGTAAAGAAGCAATTGAACCAAACACTGAACCATAATCTTCAAATACAAAAACAAAATTTAATAAAATACTCTGAAAGACACATTCCTTATTTCATATGCTAGGACTAATTTGTACTAATGCTCTTTCTTCCCTAGCGCTATTAGAGCATGGAATGGGTTGCCTGAGCTAACCAGGAAAATCATTGACTTAGCAGAATTTAGGTCATTGGTTAATATGCATGACTAAATGCAGGATGCGTAGGACGTAATCATTTTCATTTTTGAAGTAACTGTATTATATAAGATAAGATAAGAACATACAAACATGTTTGCATTAAAAAACACAAACATTTCTTTCCAACATTCAACTGTTAAAATTGTTTAAAATATATATTTACGCTTTGCAAAACCATCATGAGGGTATATGTCTCTATTGAAGATGTCTAAGATATAGACTTTGTTATTGTCCATAAAATCTCTCTCATGGCCATTACCCTAAAGGTTTTAAAAAAAAAAAAAAAAAAAAAAAAAGGCAATAAAAGAAATTCAATAATTTGATACGCAATAAAAATTAAAACCATTGAACTAAACTAATATATAAATTAACCTACATTCTTTGACAGAAATGGTCATAATGTATGAGCTATACTAATTTATAAAATAACTAAATTTACAATCTATGCATATTCAAATTTTATTAAAATGTTTACCAAAGTAAAACAAAATATTTTTAAAAATTCTTTTTTAAAAAAACAAAAGCTTATGTAAGGGAAAGAACTCTGCACTCACAAACATCTCTCAATAATATATTGATATTAAACAAAATAAATAATGACCAATAATTAATTAACTAATTAGTTGATGTGTTAAAATTAATTTATGTTTAGTTAGGTACAATAAATTATTTTAAAGTTTCAACTTAATCTGAGGATTGGAGAAATAATGAAATCCTACATATTTAGCTGTATCAGTGAAGGCCAAAGGATTAATTCCCTTGTTGTTATCAAACAAAATAAATAATTACCACTAATTAATTGACTACTTCGTTAATTTTTTTTTTATTCATGTCTTGTCTATGCCAATAAATAATTGTATAACGTTACAACTTGATCTGAGAATGTGTGTGGGAGAAATAATGGGTACAAACCTTTTACCAGACAGACAGAGTTGATATATGCTTTGTAAAGAAAAAACATTTAGAAAGAAAAAAAACTTTGATATATACGTTGCAAATAACTATGAAAAAAACTATTTAAAAAGGAAGACAATGTCTTACCTGGTGAGCATCTAGGTCTATGATCATTGCTTTAGAAATATTGAAGTTTTGAAAGGCATACTGTATTGACAGAGTGATGTCTGCATAAGCACAAAATCCTCCACCTCTGTTGGCTGAACAGTGGTGATATCCTCCACCAATATTTATGGCCCAGCCTCTTTCTATTGCCAATTTACCTCCCTTTTAAAGGCAATTAAAAAAAAAAAACCTGTTCATTGTAGTTGTTTTAAAGTAGTAGGACAATTATTTATTACCAAACTAAATCATCTTGTCCTATGATATCAAAGTAAAACATCATGTCCTATGATATAAAATGTCCTACCATAATAGTTCCACTTGTTTGGAACCGAAATGGTCTAAGAACTTTTTTCTGAACAATAAAATTTGGCAACAGAGCAACAGGTGGGACTTCAGTTATTCCAGCAACATTAATACTCCACTGCAATAGTGAGAAGATGACATCATGGGTTATAACAGTGTACAGACATTCTAATTTAGTAAGTCCTGTCAACTACAGAATCAGGCATGCAGTCATTTATCAAACTAACAGCTTGGTGAATTGAAAAACAATACATGGATTAACTTTAACCTAGACTCATGTTAGTAAGAACTATATTAAAAAATTTTGTATTTTAGGCCATTAGAGATTATTGATCACATTTACTGTAAAGTTTCAAGCCATGTCACTGAATTTACTTCATTTAAGAAAGACAAAGGATGTATCCATCCAAATATTTGGAACAGTGACTTGACAACAATCATTCACTTAGATGTAGAAACTAACGCAAGTTGTTTTTTTTTAAATTGACATAGACACTTATGTACAAAAAAAAATTTGTTTCTTTGAAAATTTATATAAAATAATTTCTGATTCTACATTTAAGATAAGAAAATAATAAAAAACAAAAAAAAAAAAAAAACCAAAATAATCAATTTTTGTAATATTCTTTTAATGCAGAACTTTTATCGTCTAAATATAAACATATTGGTAATAGTTTGCTGATTTTCTAACACAAACACATATGTAGTAATAAATACTGGTGATGTTAACTTTAGATAAAAATATTTGTAACTGATCAGAATGTAACTTGTAGTAATAGCATTAGAAAAGAAATAAATCAACATTGAGATCAATGTACTCTTGCTGTTAACTAACAGGACTAGAACTGAAAACCAAAAAGACTAGAACTACTAGATCTAAACAACAAAAACTATACCTCATTCATCCCCTCCACAATATTAGCCAGCTAGAAAAAGACAATGACACACTTACAAGTCAATAGAAGGTTAACTCATTTAGGTTTAGCACATTGGAATGGATACATCCTGACCTAACAATAGTGTCTTAATCCTCTGACTTTTCATTATGCCAAACCTCATCATAGAGTGGTGCTGTTCCCAACCTATTCTCCCCTTTCCAAAAAGTGACTTAAGAAAACCTTGTTTCATCCCTCTTCATTAACAAACACCCAAAGAAAATATTTGAACATAGTCCATAATTACAGACATTTCACTTGAGTGTTGAGAGCAAGCAGGGCTTCGATATGCCTTGAATTTAATAAATGCTGAGTTGAGAGAACTGTCTAATATCACTAAGGCATGCTCTTAGAAATAACTGTAAGTTTAATGATGAAGTCTGACTGTTTCTCATTTACATAAATAGATTAAGATATTATGCTAATTTTAACAAATCTTAAATACACTTTCAGACTAACTATAAATGTGTAGAGTATCCACATTGTGAGGATGATTTTACCTTTAGACTACGTAAATATTTATTGGAGTGCACTAAAAGTAAATCTTCTTCTGTGGCTTCCATTGGTTCTACAACTGTATCTTCTCGTAGCATGCCAGCCACTAATCAAAGGACATAACAATGCATAAAACATTTTGAAACGATAACATGTGCAAAAATGTCCTAGTAATAACTTTAGCATCACATTAGTCAATAGTTTAAAACAAGAACATAATTTACTTTTTAATCAATATTCTCAGACAGTACTGAAAAATACAATGTCTCAAAGTATGCACAAATTATATTTATTGATATCAAGCCATTTATCATTGCAAGTCTAACTTGCTTTCATTAAAAATTATAGATGGTCCTTCTAGAAAGAATAATACAGTCAAAACTTCCTGCAAAATGTCTGCATAAGACAATAGTTTGTTTTATTTAAACTTTGCATTAGCGTATAGATATAATATAAATATATAGTATTTATTGTGATGCTAAAAAACTTTTTTTTAGCACAGCTATAGATTTTATATATTTGTACTATATATATTCATTTATATATAATATTATATTTGTATGTCATAGCATTTCTATTATATATATTCATTTTGTCACGTATTACAAATTGAATTCTACTTTTAAATGGCTTGCCTAGGGGAACGTGACAATAGAAAAAGGTAGTTGTGTCACTTATCTTAAGTCTGAATTTAATCAAAGACTTACAATGAATAACAAACAAAAAATGACACAAGAAATCGGAAGGTAAAATATCAACTTAATGTTTAATAAAATATAACTCGAATACAAAATGGAAGGGTTGACCAAAACCCTTTTACAAAAATGGTATGTAAAAATATTACAATACAAGAGTTTGAAAATATAATTACAAATACAAGCAAGGCCTTGAAAAAAAGAAAAATCTTAACTTACACGATCAATTGGTATACCACGCACGGGTCACGCAATGTCTCCGCTATTCTGTCTCACGGCTGTCTCCGTATGTCTGTCCGTCAACGTCACGCGGGCGGTCTTTATATAATCTACCGCGCGTCGATCTCAAGACAAATCTAGGAATTTCTCGAACCAAATACGTCATCAATTTCCCAGATCTAGAACGCTCTTCAAAGAGACAGAAAAAAAAACACCCTCCTTTCAACCAGAGGTACACACACAGGTCAAGGACCGGTCACTGTCTGTGTGGCTTGACGAATAAAAAAGAAAAAAAAACTTATTACACAAGGGGCAGACAACCTACCCGTCTCTTGACCGCAACAGGTCAAAGAAAAAAAAAAAAAAACAACGCCTAGATACGTAACACCTCCCTCCTAAAAATAAAAAGTTTACATTTCCACGAAATGGAAATCTTTTTAGAACTAAAAAAAAATATTTACATTACAGAATGTATTTATCATGATATATATAAAAAAAATATATACATCAAAATACTTTTTACAATCTAGATAAGGCATCGGCGATAACATTTTCGCTGCCTTTTATGTGTTTAAGATCTAAGTTGTACTCTTGTAAAAATAAACTCCACCTGAGAAGTCGTTGATTCTTGCCAGACATTTTGTGGATAAATGTAAGGGGATTGTGGTCAGTAAATACAACCAGTGGCCATCTAGACCCACTGATATAAAAATCAAAGTGTTGTATAGAAAGAATCAACCCAAGACATTCTTTTTCCACAGTAGAATAATTTCTTTGATGTCTATTAAATTTCTTGGAAAAGAAACAAATAGGGTGCTCTACTTGGAAATTATCTTCTTGGTAAAGGACTGACCCAACACCTGTGTCACTGGCGTCAATAGCTAACCTAAAAGGTTTTCCGAAGTCAGGAGCCATCAAAATGGGAGAGCTAGATAATATCTGCTTGATCTGGTTAAAGGCTTTCTGACATTCATCCGTCCAAGTAAATCGGACGTTCTTTCTCAGGAGGTTTGTTAAAGGACTGGCAATGACAGAAAAATTTTCGCAAAATTTTCTATAATATCCAGACATTCCCAAAAATCTTCGGAGTTGTTTCCGATCAGCAGGGATAGGGAAAGCTTGGATAGCTTCTACTTTGGCCATTACAGGTTTCACCTGGCCTTGTCCTACAATATGGCCTAAGTATTGGATTGAAGCCTGGCAAAAATCACTCTTACTCAGGTTTACAGTAATTTTTGCATGTAACAGTTTAGTAAAAAGACAATGCAGTTGTTTACAATGGCTAGAAAAATCTTGGCTAAAAATTACTACATCGTCTATGTATGCGTGGCAATTCTCCATGTCAGCAAGCAGGGCATTTATCATTCTCTGGAAAGTGGCAGGAGCATTCTTCATGCCAAATGGCATCACTTTGTATTGGTACAGACCATCAGGGGTGACAAAGGCGGAGATTTCCTTTGCCCTATCAGTCAGGGGAACCTGCCAATAACCTGAAAGTAGGTCTATTTTGGTGATGTACTTAGCGTCACCAATACGATCTATGAGATCGTCTATCCTAGGGATAGGAAACGAATCGGTCTTTGTTACAGCATTTACCTTACGGTAGTCTGTACAAAAACGATAAGTCTTGTCCTGTTTAGGTATCAAGACACATGGGGAGCTCCAGCTACTGGAACTTGGTTCAATGAGGTCATTTTCAAGCATATACTTGATTTCTGACCTAAGTATGGCAAGTTTCTCAGGGTTGACCCTGTAAGGATGCTGCTTGACTGGAGTAGCCTCGCCAACATCTACATCATGCATTATAACATTAGTCTGTTTTGGTACATTAGAAAAAATGTCATTAAATTCATTAATGAGTTTCATGATAACTGGCCTTTCTGTCGAAGACAGATGAGACAGTTTTACATCCAAATTCTGTAATACAAAAGAATTAGGTATTTTGTATTGTCCAAATTTCTCCTTTACAATATCATCATCAATAGGAGAAACATGGCTATTTGAACAACTTTTGACTGTATTTAAAACACAATTACTCTTCTCTGAGTGATCTGGCCGAGATACATAAGGCTTCAGCATGTTTATGTGACATAGCTGAGTCTTTTTCCTACGGTCAGGGGTTTTGATTGTGTAATTGAGGTCACTAATTTTGGTCTCAATTTCATAGGGACCAAAGTATCTGGCTTGCAAGGGTTGACCTGGTATGGGCAAAAATACAAGCACCTTATCCCCGGGAGAAAATTCTCTAGCACGGGCCTTTCTATCATACCAGCGTTTCATGCTGGATTGGGTGTTTTGTAAGTTATTTTTGGCCAGAACACAAGCATCATAAAGTCTAGTTTTAAACTTACTTACATAGTCTAAAAGTCCTTCAGTGGCTGTTGGTGACAACAAAGTCTCTTTTATACATTTCAAGGGACCGCGCACCGAATGGCCAAAGACTAAGTCAAAAGGGCTGAATCCCAACGATTCCTGGACGGATTCACGGGTTGCAAACAGCAGCATGTGGATTCCTTCGTCCCAGTCTTTTTCGTGCTCAAAGCAAGAGGTTCGGATCATGTTCTTGAGAGTCTGATGGAATCGCTCAAGAGCGCCTTGCGACTCGGCATGATACGCACTCGACATGCAGTGTTTGATGCCCAACTGAGTCATGACTTGCTTGAAAAGATTGGCCGTGAAATTCGTTCCTTGGTCCGATTGGATGGACTTTGGTAGACCAAATAGAGTAAAGAACTTGATTAAGGCCTTTACAATGTTCGATGCTTTTATGTTCCTTAGAGGAATAGCCTCAGGAAAACGAGTTGAAGCACACATAATGGTCAACAGGTATTGGTTGCCAGCTTTTGTCCTTGGGAGAGGACCAACACAGTCAATAAGTACTCTGCTGAAAGGTTCTTCAAAGGCTGGAATCGGCTTCAGAGGAGCAACAGGGATCTTTTGATTTGGCTTGCCAACCATCTGACAGGCATGACAGGATCGGCAGTACTGGATGACATCTTTCTTCAAACGTGGCCAGAAGAAGTGTGACATAATCTTGTGGTATGTCTTGTGGATGCCGAGATGACCTGACATCGGTGTGTCGTGAGCCAGATTCATGATGTACGCTCGGTATCTTTCTGGTAACACGATTTGATGGCATATTCTCCATTCTTCTTCGTTGGATGCGTCTGGAGGTTTCCATTTCCTGAAGAGCATATCATCTTGGATGTAGTAGCACGTTGATGCTAGCTCTGCCTCTTGTGATGTCATTGCGGTTTCTCGGAGTTTGGCGAGCTCTGGATCCTTCTTTTGGTCCTCAATCAACTGTTTTCGAGTTGATGCCGGCTTTTCAGAATTTGGCGTTGGTTCTTCTTCAAGAGAAGCAAAGAATGTGGTGCTCAAGTCCACATCATCGTGGTTACTGTTGGCCTTGATGACGTTCTCTTCTTGAGATGCTTTCAACCTCATTGCCCTTGTTACTGCACACGCTGGATATAACTCTAGGTCTTCCTCGGGTGTGGCAGATAAGTCGGGTGTTTGAGTGACGATGGGTTCGGCTATCACCTTTCCACCTGCTAAGTCATTGCCTAACAGCAACGAGATGCCTTCCAATGGTAATGTTGGTCGGACACCTACAACAACCGGTCCAGTAATGAGATTTGACTTTATGTCGATTAGATGTAGAGGCACATCTATACATCCAAGCTCTACGCCTCGTAACAGGATGCTCTTCCCAGTCGATGATGATTTTGACAAGGGCAAGATACCCTCTAAAAGTAGCGATTGTGAGGCACCTGTGTCTCTCAAAATGGTGATAGGTCGTAGACTTGTAGAATCACCGAGTAGTGATACGAATCCTTCCGAAATGAAAGGCTTAAAATCCTCTAAGGAAACATCAATTTTGGTTGATGCAGACTGGACTTGGGTCGAACTCTCGCTGGAGTCATTGACATCTCTAGGAGACGCAGTGGAGAAACTCTTTCTTGAGTCAGTAGAACATCTTTTGGATGTATTTGGAGAACTCTTGATGGAGTCATTGGAACATCGGGGTGATGTCTTATGGGAACTCTTGATAGAGTCATGGGAACATCGGGATGATGTATTATGGGAACTCTGGATAGAGTCATTGGAACATCGGGATGATGTATTATGGGAACTCTGGATAGAGTCATTAGAACATCGGGGTGATGTATTATGGAAACTCTGGATGGAGTCATTGGAACATCGGCTTGATGTATTTGAAAAACTCTTGTTTGAGTCATTGGAACATCGGCTTGATGTATTTGAAAAACTCTTGTTTGAGTCATTGGAACATCGGCTTGATGTCTTTGAAAAACTCTTGTTTGAGTCATTGGAACATCGGCTTGATGTATTTGAAAAACTCTTGTTTGAGTCATTGGAACATCGGCTTGATGTATTTGAAAAACTCTTGGTTGAGTCATTGGAACATCGTAAAGATGAATTTGAAGAACTCGCTGTTGAGTCATTTGAACACCGTGGAGACATTTTCGGAGAGTCTTGTACAGTCAATACATTTGAAACAGGTGGTGTCGAGATATTCTTGTTATGACTTGATGATGAGGGAGTAAACCTCGACGACCACTGTACTGTGCAAGCGCTGACTTTTGAAGGAGCTTTTTCGTTTCTCTTCCTCAATTTCCAGCAATCGTCAATTTTATGGCCTTCTCGTTTGCAGTAGGAACAAGTAGCTTTACTTGTAGTAGGTTTTCTGTCATTTGTACTGCTGTTCTTGATGGAGTTGCTAGCAATGGACTCAGGCTGTTTGACTTGTTTTGGCTTGACATCCGTCGTATACTTGGCAAATTGATGTGATATTATATAATCGTCTGCCAACACTGCAGCCTTGTGCACATCTTCCTCGCCACGATCAGCTATATGCGTACGGACGTCCAGCCGCACACAACTCTTGAACTCTTCCATCAGCATTAGGTTCTTGAATTTTGCAAAGTCGGTGCCGATTTCCCTGGAAGTGAGCCATTTCTCAAAGCGTCGCTCCTTTTCCCGCAGGAATTCTACATGGGTTTGGCCATCCGATTTGCGACAATCCCTGAACTGCTTTCGGTAAGCTTCCGGAACAAGTTCATATGCCTTAAGAATTAAGGCCTTAACAACATTATAATCTTTTTGTTGTTCAATGGTCAAAGAACAAAATACCTCTGCAGCTCTACCAGTCAAAACTGTTTGCAGCAAAGTGGGCCACAAAGTTTCAGGTACATTAAAATTTTTCACAGCAAGTTCAAATTGTGGAAAATAATTGTCAATTGTGGCTTCATTAAAGCGTGGAATTATTTTCAAAAATTTTGTTGCTTCAGCAGTATGACTGGCAGGGGAAGAATCTGGTCTTACATTAGCAGCTAACTCTAATTTTTTTAACTCTATTTCTTTTTCTTTTAAAGCTAACTGGGCTTCTATTTCCATTTGTTTTAATTTTATCTGAAGTTCTAAATCTGATTTACCCTCATCGGGTCTAAGGGTTTCTAAAAGGTCTTCAGAAAACACTTCCTCGTCTACATAATGGATTACAATGTTATCTCTGATTTCTTGTTTAAGGGCATTTGATTTTATTTTTAACCCTAAATGTTTAGAAATAAGGACCAGTTCCTTCCTAGTAAAAGCATCAAGCTCTTTCACAGAGGGATTTGCAAGAAAAACCTGAATATCCATGACTAACTAACAACTATTACAAGCAAAAAAAAAAAATGTATACAATGTAAATATACAGTACAAAATCAGTACAACAAAAAAATCTTAAGAGAGTTTGGTCAATACTATTGATACTTTACTTCCGACTCTTTGACACAAAAAAAAATTTTGTTAAAGTCAACTTCGCCTTTACAAAATTACTCAAGTAAGACGAAAATAGGTTCAGAAAAATATCCGGGACGAAAGCCCTCAAAACTTCTTTTGTCACGTATTACAAATTGAATTCTACTTTTAAATGGCTTGCCTAGGGGAACGTGACAATAGAAAAAGGTAGTTGTGTCACTTATCTTAAGTCTGAATTTAATCAAAGACTTACAATGAATAACAAACAAAAAATGACACAAGAAATCGGAAGGTAAAATATCAACTTAATGTTTAATAAAATATAACTCGAATACAAAATGGAAGGGTTGACCAAAACCCTTTTACAAAAATGGTATGTAAAAATATTACAATACAAGAGTTTGAAAATATAATTACAAATACAAGCAAGGCCTTGAAAAAAAGAAAAATCTTAACTTACACGATCAATTGGTATACCACGCACGGGTCACGCAATGTCTCCGCTATTCTGTCTCACGGCTGTCTCCGTATGTCTGTCCGTCAACGTCACGCGGGCGGTCTTTATATAATCTACCGCGCGTCGATCTCAAGACAAATCTAGGAATTTCTCGAACCAAATACGTCATCAATTTCCCAGATCTAGAACGCTCTTCAAAGAGACAGAAAAAAAAACACCCTCCTTTCAACCAGAGGTACACACACAGGTCAAGGACCGGTCACTGTCTGTGTGGCTTGACGAATAAAAAAGAAAAAAAAACTTATTACACAAGGGGCAGACAACCTACCCGTCTCTTGACCGCAACAGGTCAAAGAAAAAAAAAAAAAAACAACGCCTAGATACGTAACAATTTATATATAATATTATATTTGTATGCCACAACAGTTACAGAGTAAATAAGTTTAGTCTCTGCCTAGAAATATAATATTCTTTATGTATTACTGTTCCATCTAAACAAAGAACATACCTTTAAGAAATTCAAATATTTTTCCCCATTTCCCTGAATCAAATGGATGAAGTTTTTCTAATCCACAAAATCCAATATTATATTCTGAGCTGTAAATAATTGACCATTGTGTGGGTTTGACCACTACTTCATACTGCTGGCAGCTCCTCTTTGATTTAGTTAAGCTTAGAACCAAACAAAAACAGAAATAAATTTAATTTAAATAAATAAAATTCAAAAAACTGTAAATTACATCTCAAAGAAATACTAAATTGTCTCAAGGTTTGAAAAAAAAAATGTTAGTTTGTCTTTTGTTCCATAATCAACTCAAATAAAACAGCACCAGGATAACTTAATTCAATATGTTTGACTAAACATAGAGCATAGAAGATTATTTCTCTTAGTCAATTCTAATAAGACAAAAGTGAATACCATTAAGTTAACTTAAATTAGTGTGTTTGTATATTATAAATGTTTAGAAAATATTCTTATCATCGCAGAAACCAATCTAAAAAAAAAATACATTATAACAAAATGGAGAATTCTGTTTTTGAAAATGTTTTAGAGCAAGCTATTCTACTTTACCTTTCTTCTACAGTCTGTGTGTTGAGATCAGGCTCCATTTCTAAGTTTTAAAAGTCTCTTGGGAGTTCATTCAAATTAATTTGTCTAGAATATTGTGTACAGGACCTGATATCTTGATCATATACATGACATTTTTATTTGGTAATTCAAATCCTTTAAAATAGAAGCACATAATAAAAGACATAAAGCAACTAAAAATATCCGTAGCATGGTAAATCAATTTAAAGAAAAAGTTTAAATTTAGAATACATCTGGTTATGTTTAGACATAATATTTACTGATATTTATGACATAACATATAACATATGATGTTTACAATGCAAAATGTCTCCACATTAGATATGGAAAACAAGTGAAAAATCTTCATCCAGCCAGCTTCATACATAGTCATAGTTACAATACTATATTTACAGGTGGATAATGATACTGATAGACAGACATTACTTATTTACTAGATCTAGATTCTAATGATAGTGACAGTACAACACAGTCATTAGTTATCATTAGTATGATTAGTTATTAGTATCAATCATCATTTATTCATTACTTACTACACTCTAGATCTAGTACTACTAGTAGATCTATTTTATAGATTCTATACTTTACTATGACAGAGAGATTGATTAGTATTAGATATCTAGTATGATCATTCAATTCATAGAGTTCTAGAATCGAGAATAATAGAATTTTATAGAATAACTACTAGATCTAGTAAAACTAGATCTAGATAGAAACAGAATTATAGATCTAGTAACTACTAGATTATCATTATGATCTGATCTATCTTATCTTCTTATCTTATATAATACAGACGTTACTTCAAAAAAGAAGATGATTACGTCCTACGCGTCATGCATTTAGTCATGCATATTAACCAATGACTTAAATTCTGCCAAGTCACTGGTTTTTCTGGCTAGCTCAGGCAACCCATTCCATGCTCTAATAGCACTAGGGAAGAAGGAGTATTTGTACAAATTTGTCCTAGCATATGGGACGAGGAATGTGCCTTTATTTTTGTGTCTTTCAGAGTATTTTATTAAATTTTGTTTTTGTATTTGAAGATTATGGTTCAGTGTTTTATGTATAATTGCTACTTTACTTTTGAGTCTTCTGTCCTGAAGGCTTTCTAAATTTAGTGATTTTACTAATGGTGTTACCCTAGTCAAATGTGAATATTCGTTTGTTATGAATCTCACTGCTCTATTTTGTGTTTGTTCCAATTTCTTAATGTTTTCTTGAGTTGAGGGGTCCCACACGGTGGATGCATATTCTATTATTGGCCTAACCAAGGTTAAATAACATTTTAGTTTTATGTTCTTATTTGATTTATAAAAATTTCTTTTAATAAACCCTAATGCTTTGTTGGATTTTTTTATAGTTTCATCAATATGTGGATTCCATGACAGTTTTTCATTTATTATAACACCTAGGTATTTTGAGTTTTTAGTCTGTGTTACTGGTTTGCCATGAATAAGATAAGTGGAATTTATTTGTTTTAGTTTTTTTGTTACTCTTAACAACTGACATTTTTCTGGGTGGAAAGACATGCTCCAATTTGATTCCCATTTCTGTAATTCATCTAATTCTCTTTGTAAAATATCTGTATCTTGTTTTGTTTTTATTGTTCTATATATTATGCAATCGTCTGCAAATAATCTGACTTTTGTTCCTGAACTAATGTAGTTTGGTAAATCATTTATGTAAATTAAAAATAGTAGTGGACCCAAGACTGTTCCTTGAGGTACACCTGAGTTTACTGTTATTGGTGTTGATTTAGAGCCATTTATTATTACAGTTTGTTCTCTCCCTATCAGAAAATCTTTAATCCACTGATGCAGTGGACCGTTAATGCCGAAATATTTTAATTTTTTAAGCAAAATACGGTGGTGAACTTTGTCAAAAGCCTTGGAAAAATCTAGTAAGATAGCATCTATTTGTTCACTATTATCTAAACCTTTTGAAAAATCATCAATTAGTCTTATTAGTTGTGTTTCACATGATCTATATTTCCTAAAGCCATGTTGGTATGGGGTGAGGACATTATGTTTGTCTAAGTGGTTTATGATATTGCTACATATTATGTGTTCTAGTATTTTACATGTGATGCTGGTAAGTGATACTGGTCTGTAGTTTCCTGGATCAGATTTTTCTCCTTTTTTAAATAGGGGGGTGACATTAGCTTCTTTCTAGTCCTTTGGTACTCTGCCCTGATCTAGATCAGGAAATCTAGTAGATCAGTATCTAGAATCTAGATAGTTAAGATAGTATTAAGTGTAGACATAGAATCTTATATATAGACTATAATCACTATAGACATAGACATAGATCATGATCTGGGCCAAGCCCAATCATTAAATCATGCCATCAATCACAGATGAGTAGATTATACTTTATGATACTAGAATAAACTAGATCTACCATGACACCTAGATCTAGATAGCGGAAATTACCTAATGAATAATGCTACCTACTGCCTTATATTGCCAATAATATTAGGTAATCATAAATCAGCGTCTTTAAATAAAAAATCGAAGGAGATTATCATTAGTCAGTTACTAGAATTGTCCGACATGTTGTTGACAAAGTTAGAAATAAAGCAGAATGATCTCCCTTGTCAGTAATACTATTCGCGACGGTAGGAGGCCATAGAACAAAAAAAAAAATTTTTAGAAACTACTCTAACCCAAACCCTAGCCAGTGGCGTAGCATCCATGGCGCGAAGGGGTTCAATGAACCCGGGCCCGAGACCATTAGGGGCCCACATCATGTGGAGTAGCAACAATGGCGCCAAGGGGTTCATTGCATTTGAGCCCATGACTCTTGACTAGTTGGGGCCCACGTGAGAACTTACGGATGACACTAAAGTCCTGATGTTCACGAATTAAAATTTCGGCACAGCTGCTAATTATTCAATTTTCTCAAAGCTCAATTTCTTTTTTTTCTGTATTTAAAATGTGAGGTCTGATATCTTAATAACTCTACATGCTCGTAGAGTGAGTAACTAAACTGTCACAACAGTTATGATTCTAAAACTTTTGTTTCCGAGCCAATGAAGTTGATACTCATTTAGGACTATAACGTCCTCGGAAATCTTCACATTGTTTTACTTTATTTGTATTATGTAAAAACAATGTTAATGTAATCATTACAGCAAAAAAAAAAAAAAAAAGAATGAGATGAAATCTAAAGAAATATATAAAAAAAAATAACATTAAATATTTACCAAGAAAACTAAACAGCAGAGTAAGTGACATCTATACCGTTAAAATGGAAATGCTTGTTTTGTTACTATGAAAGGCGAAAACGAATTGGGGAGCAGGTTTATAAAAAAGATGTGGAAGATAGAAAGATGTTAAAATTAATCATGGAACAGTGTCTCTCTCTGACCAATACTTGGTATTTGGTTTACAGTTCTTAAAGAAAGATAACACCATTATATTTTTACTAACACATGATCATGGAATAGTGTCTTTTGGAGATAAATGCCTGTGTCTGTGGTCGGAACGATGTCGCCCCCCCCCCCTCTACACACAGCTTATCTATCCAAAGGTATATACATATATGAAAATGGAACTCTGATTAATGCTTAGTATTTAATTCATAGTTCTTAAAGAAAGTTATCACCATTATATTTATACAAAAATCTATAACCCGGTTTTATTTAAAATTATTATGAATATTGAAATTTGTCAGGAAAACAAAGTCCCACAGATTCGGAACGATGACGCAATACCTCCGAAAGTAGCAATTAGAGAGTCATCTCTGGGCTTTCGTTTTTATGAGAACCAGATGTCTGAAAAATTGCTGAACAAATGCTCCAAGTAATGAATAATCCCCATTTATCCTTAAATAAATTGCCAGGTTAAAGCTATGATGGTACCTCCAATTAAAGTGTATAGTAGGGCCACAATGGTCTTTGAGTATTGCTTCGCCAAAAGAAGCCGCTTGCGCATTATGTTCACAATGCTAACCACAACTTAAAATTGGTCTTAAATGATTCCGTCAGCTGTGTTCAGATTTCTATGACGGTATGTGTTTTGGCTCATAACACTCAAGATGGGCGCGTCTCGAATCCAAGGTGGTCATCAAGGAATGATTCGGATATTTCGATGAACTAAAGTTGTTTCCACAAATTACTTTGTGTTTCTCAAAGGAAAAAGAACGCCTGGGAGTTGCAGCACTTAGAGGTAAATAACAATTGCTTATTGTCGAGTACAAAAGTGTAAGGGATTTCAGCGTTGTGTTTCATATGTTGAAAAATGAGAAGCAAGATCTACATAAAGCAGAAAGTATTGGAATGTTTTTTTGGTTAACACACCCATAAATTTAGTTTACTCAATTGTTATATCACACTATACATTCGTCTTATTTGAGGGAGAGGGGCCCACCAAGATATTTTTGAACCCGGGTCCACGGAAACCTTGCTACGCCACTGACCCTAGCCCCTAACAGGGCTGGCCTTAGGCACAAGAAAACTAGGCAGCCGTTTAGGGCCTCCGACTGGTGGGTAATTCGCAAGAATTTCGAAAATTCGATCGAATTTCAAACATAGCAGAGCCCTTTATTGGCTCTATATCTAGTACTAGCCTAGCTCTAGTCTCAAGGTTTATTCAAGAATGTGTAGATCTACTTAAAATTGTTACTTGTTAGACAACCTGCGTTGGAAGACCCTGCTGCTTCTTTTCTGTGGAAATGTCGAACAGTTATTTTGAGTTTGCTGCATAGGGCTTATAGTCTAGCCTAGATCTATATGTAATTGTTATTACCCCGCCTTGCACATCGTGACATCGCAAGTTTGTGCAGAAGGTGCGCTTTAACCGCGCTTTGGCTCGTGCACTGGGTACCTGACACTAGTTGGGGGAAAGTAAAGCCGGTTGGTTGTTGTGCTGGCCACATGACACCCTCGCTAAACGTGGGCCACAGAAACAGATGACCGGCGAATGCAAAGTCCTTTTTGTTTTTTCCCGTTTGCATCTGATTATTCAACGGCTTGCCTAAATCAGTGGTGTAGCAACCATGGCGCGAAAAGGTTTATTACGCCCAATAAGTGATTTGAACACTATACCTACTAAGTATACTCAATCCCGCCACCTTACAACATCAAGATGACAGTGCCGGACACATTCTACCTAAATACCTGGCATTGACTTTGGACAACGTTTAAGCTGACATGAACCTTCAAACGATTACATGTTGTAGAAGTCTAGACTGTGTGCGGCAGAACTTTGACATCAACTAAAGACATTTCCATTAAAACAAGTTCAAGGATCTCGTCCGTGTGGAATGTATAGGATCTGTAGGCCTAAGTGTCTGCAACAGGATACAATGGATACTCAAATGATCATGAACAATGAACAATTTCAGAAGTTTTCGTATTTTGTGAGGAACATAAAAAAATAGATCTCGTTCTGTCACCGTGCGTATATTAATTAGCGACGATGAATCCAATGAACAAATTATCATGAACCATAGACATAGTCTCGAAAATGTTGACCGCTTGACTGTGTTGTACAGTCAGTTAACATGTTTGATTTGTGTGTTTTTGTAATTGAAATAGAAACTCATTTTTTTTTTAATGTGTAGGCTTACTGACTGCAAATCATCCACTAGGCCTATAGATCCAAAGAATTATTGTAGCTCGATTCTATAATAGTTGATCAGACAATCCACACCCACATGTTGACGATGACTGGGTCACACTGCGTGTTGTTCGGGACTTTTACTCTTTCAATTATTCAGTTGTTTATTTGTTGGGTTTGTTTGTTTATTTGTTCTTGGAGCTTGCGCTCAAACTGGACATTCTACTGAGTAAAATAATCAAAGATCTGAACTAATGTGTTTAAAAACTTTATTCCTTGTGAATTGGATGTAAAATAGTCAGAGGGGTTCCCGGTCAGTTTATCCCCTTGTCACTTCATCCCCTTGTCGATTCATACTCTGGTGCTACAAATACATTTTAAAAGTATGATATTAACAATATATATGTGTGTGTGGTGTGTGTTTGTGTGTGTGTATGTATTTGCTTGACAAAAGTGTGACACATTAAATAAAAAATAAAATTTACTGCTACTAAACAATATAAAACTGTAACATCTATAAGACTTAGAGCTAATTTTAAAAAATGTGTGTGTTCTTCTAACTCTAAATACTCTACGTAGGCTACTCTCTCTCTCTACAGTACAGAAGACGATCCATTGATTCGTAGCGCTGTACATGGTTTGTCATTTCTTGCCCAGTGATGCATATTTCTTCCTTGAACGTTCTTCAGTGCCACTATTTATAACTTTAATGTTATAACGGGGGATTAAAACAAAGCGTGTTTAGGCAAAATGATTCGGTTCCAGAGGATGGTTGAAATCAGCGTTTAATGGAATAAAAGCTACGCACTCATATTCAAGAAAGAACGATTGGTTAACGATAAAGTGAAAAATGGCCGTCATAGAGAAGTTATCAATGACATTATCCTAAGCATTCTACTCTTGTTCTTCATCTCGCCAAAGATTTCCGCAACTTCCACCACACCTCATTACACAATGCAATAAGCGCAGGATAATATTGACATCCCCTACATCACCGGTTCTCAATCATTTTAGCGTCGCGACCCCTTAATACGATTCCCCACTAAGCTTAGGTAAATGGAAATTTGCTAATGTTATAAAATCGTTATCGTAATGTATATATATATATATATATATATTATGATTTGCATTTATTAAATTTTCTATTGCGTAGTCACCATATTCATGTGTGCACAGACGTGTGACAAGTTGAAAAGTATGGCGAAGCATTGAGGATGATATTAAATAAGGTCAACAAGTTTGTTAATACCTTGACATTAGTGCGAAGGTTGGATTCTTGTGGGAGTCTTTGTAAGAGCACAATGAATGTCATCTTCAGCATCAAGTCTACTTCTTGATTTAGACTTAATAACTAACAGGCTGGAGAACCTTGATTCGCAAAGCTATAAGCCTTCTGTTAGAAATGGAGGAAGGCGCAACGCAATCTCAAACTGGGATAGGACTGCAAACACGGGATCCAGAAGTGTGACATTGAAAAGCAATTATTTTTAACTGCATTGCCTTTGATGAGCTCATTAAACTCTGTCTCCAGAACATCTTCAACTTTAGAAAGTGTAAACAGAATGTCATGTAGATTCTGTAGTTGGGGAAATTTATCAAATGAAAATCAATCTGAGTAACTTGATGTCACTTTGTTTTGTTATCATAAATAACAATGTATAAAAAAATATGCTTGTTAGAAGCGACCAAAAATAAATAAAAAAATCCAATGATAAATAGACTAATAGCCCAAATTTCCGATGGGCAGTGAAATAATTTCATTATAGAATTCACACAATTTGTATACGAATTTATTACGTATGTTAAAAATAAATACTAATTATTTATATTTCAACCTATTTTTAGATTATTTCGCCCCCCCCCCGCCCCCCAGTATGTTGGCCGATTGGTGGGGTCAGGAGAAGGCGATGGTATCAATCCCGCCCCCCCCCCATACACTTTTGAGTGGGGGGGGGGTAGAACTCCCAGCTTGCTAACAGAATCAATTTAATATCTATATCGTGTAGACTTGTTATTGATTGTTTAACCGATCTTTATATGATGTCGTTCCCTGTTTGCGAATGGGGGGGGGGGGGGCGAATACCTCTACTGCCCTTCCCACCTAAACCCTTTGAGTGGGGGGGGGGCGGTCCGTTTTTATGGAGAAATCCTAGTTTGTGAATTAGATGAATTAATAGTTGAATTAATAGTTGAATTAATAGTTGAATTACTATATACAGTGTATATTTTGTCGCTCCCTTTCTGGTATTTTGGCCGATTCGGTGGGGTAAGGGGGAGGGGCGATTGCATGTACTGCCCTCCCCACTATAGCCCCCTGAGTGCTTGGGGGGGGGGGGCGGTCCTATTTTTGTACAGAATCATAGTTTGTGAACAAAATTAGTTGAATATCTATATAATATAAACCTCGTATTGATATGTGACCCATTGTATATTATGTCATACCACAATCTAATCTCAAATAGTATCATTAGTAAATTTAAATGAAAAAGGGTTGTACCAGGAGGGAGGGGCGATATATGCAATCGCATTTCCCCCATCATAATTTATATACATTATAAATTAAATTCTTATATTGAGTCGCCCAACCCATATTCTTTAATGCCAAATGCAATCTCTAGCAGAAATTATTAAAGGAGCGAGGATTAATCGTTTTCACTTTACCGCTCCTCCCATTTCCAGAGAGAGATTATTTAATTTCACATGAATTTATCATAATTATTTTAAGTAAGACTTTGCATTGGAAAAGTTAGAATTCAAACGA
Source organism: Biomphalaria pfeifferi (assembly GCA_030265305.1). Taxonomy (NCBI): domain Eukaryota; kingdom Metazoa; phylum Mollusca; class Gastropoda; family Planorbidae; genus Biomphalaria; species Biomphalaria pfeifferi. Next base: position 154,471 of record JASAOG010000116.1, read on the forward strand.
AATTTTTCAGTATTAGAGCCATGATTGAGATGAGTTATAAACTCAAATAATATTTTCGTAGTCGCCTTTTACCAACCTTTACTCAGTCTGATATTTTTCTAGTTAAATAAATTTGGGACTATAACTCACAATTTATGCACTAATTATATGGAATACTATTTATTGAATAATTTTTTTTTTCCATTGATGAATAATGAGCTGTAGAAGAAGTCAGGAGAAGGCCCTTCTGTAATGAAGAATGCAAGAAAACGCTTTTGGCGTCGGGGCTTCGCCCCGAAATCCATTGATGAATAAAGAGCTGTACTTGTCAGGAGAAAGCGTTTCTGCAGTGAAAAAAGCAAGAGAACCTTATAGCGCTACCCCAGTTGTTTTGTTTTTCGCTGAAGGTTGAGAAATGCTGCTTTTTTAAAATTCTCATATATATATATATATATATATATATATATATATATAAACATATATATATATATTATATATATATATATGTGTGTGTGTGTGTGTGTGTGTGTGTGTGTGTACTGTACGCACGTTTATGCATAGGGTTAGGGTTTACTGGGCGTTAGGGTTAGGGTTTGGAAAACAATCGACCCCCCCCCCCCCCCCCTACAAAGTTCTGGATCCGCTAGTGCATACGGGAAACGTAAATGTGGATGTTGTTTTTATCTCTATTTTGAGGGCCCTCTCTCTGGGTGCATGACCTCTCCCTAATTCCAGCCCTGCAGGGCCCCAACGTCGTATCCCTGAACCCGGGCCCAGGGGTACCCTTCTACGTCACTGCCCTAGATACATATTCTTATCAAATAACTCCTTGTAGATGGCTGGAAACCAACTTTGTTTTGCTTTTTTTTTTCGGGTAGGCCTAATTTAATTTGATGCAGTTTCCTGTCAAGCCTAGACATATGCCTAGATAGATTGTTTTTCTTCTTGTCTAGATTTGTAGGCCTAATCATAACTAGTTGACGATATTGTCACCGTATTCAATTGGGCTTCGGCATCTGGTAACTATAAATGAAGGCTAATAGAAGGTCGTCTAATATTTCAAAATATTTATTATAATGACACCGCAGGTTTCTGTTAGAGCTGTAAACTATTTAATTCTCTTTGCATTATCCCTGCCAATAGTAAACAGTTCTTGTTTTACAAACATTTATGTGGACCAAAATTTGTTTTTACATAAAATATTAAGCCATTAATTCATGTCATGATGTCGAAAGTCCAAATGAGGCTAAAAAAAAGTGAATGACTTTCTGTACAACGCAGACATAATGGGATGCTCCTCTAAATTCCATCTTTCTAATCTGTGACAATTATCTGTCTTCTTCCCCCCCCCCCCCTTTTTTTTTACCTTAGTTTCCTAACTGTCTAATGCCCACACTGGATCATACAGAGTAGCTTGCCCTTTAGGGCGTAGCCTATTGTATATAATTCTAGTGTCTGCTACAATCTGCTACAGCATAGCCTTCACTAGTGTTTGACTATATTTAATTTGAAATCTGTAACGCCCGGTTTGCCTTGTTGTTAGTTTACATTTGATAGGACCCTCCTATGTTTTAGGTTGTTGCTGTTGGTTGCCTTTTTTTTTTCGTCATTCAATTATATATTTTTTTTTCATAATTCAAATTGTTCTTCGGAAATAGCAATACTTTGTTTGCCTATAGATTTATGAGAAACAGATTGGTTACATTTGGTGTAACCAACTTCATGCACAGAAATTGGTACAGCCCAGAATTCACCTCTTTACCCATAAACTACTATAAACACATCAATTACTAAACCTCCCTTGTTCCTCTTTCAGGCTTGTGCATGCCAGTGTGGCGATGGCGGGCTACCGTCTTGTCCGGACAGAAGTGCTGGGAATTTGGCCTAGTCACTGACACCGCTCATTGTGCAACTGTTCTATTTATAAGCCAAAGGGAGGTAATGCCGGTTAAATTCAAGCGTTAAAAGTGTGTACGGTCTTATAAAACCAGAGTGAGCAGTCCAGATTTGTTTATGTTGACTTAGACCTAGATCTACAAAGTTAAAAGGAATGTTCAGTTCTGATAAGCAATGATAGGGATATGAATCAAAACATTGGACTCTCTACTCTACTATTACATTCGTTTACTCTTGTAAGAGCTCAGGATACTAGAGGTCAGGTGAGTAAGGGCGTTAGCTCATCTCTATAGAGTAGAGAGGTCTAGAAATAGTCCTTAATAAAAATATAAAGTTACATTGTCGAAGGTGTAAGGAACTAGTCGATGCATCTGTTGTTTTTTTTTCACTTCGCCCACACGTTATATATATATATATATATATATATATAACGTTATGCTCAATTTAACTCCAAGGGCCCTACCATAATGAAGATTCAATAATGATTATTAGTTTACAAATTATATATACACTGTCATTAATGTGTAGTACATTACACTATACACTGTACATGTACAAGATGCATGTCACTGATGTGCGTGTATGTGTTATTATGAATATACAGTAAGGTATTTATTTTTCTATGGTATTGTGAACTCGATGTAAGGTCTATTCATTTTTTAAACCTTTATAAGTGTCACGGATTACAAACTATTTTCATACAATATCCATTCAACAAGTTGTTTTATCAGTCTGAAACTGTATTGATTTGAAAGTCACCATTCTAAAAAGACTCTTTTTGCCAGATGGTACATGTTTAAAGAGAACTAAACGACAAATCGTTTTGTTTGGTGACTGGATCAGTGCCACACCTTACAAAAATACAAAGCCCTACCGGCCTACCGTACTTAAAAAAAAGGTTAATTAACATTCTGTTGGTCCAATTATAATTACTATTCTAATGGCTTCTGGTCAGATGAGATCATTGAGCTATGATGTGGTCCCTCCCCTTCCTGTGACACCTGCACCTCACTGGAGAGTAAGTGACATGAGGTTCTGACGTCACGTGAAAGTACCGTGACATGTTTCCGCCCACTTCAAGAAAAGGCTACAGATGGTCTGGTCACCAACTGTTCTGTAGTGACCCCAGTGACTCATGCTGAACAGAGCTTCTAGTCTATACTGTATATCGATTAGGTTATGATGACATTGTACGGGTTGATCAATCCATGGCATTATCATCGTTGGCTTCTATTCAAATTGAGCACACACCCAATAGACTTCTGTCAGAGCAAATATGTGAACATTATTTATTTGCTGTAATAGCCAGAAACTAGTTTTATATTATAAAGAAATAAGGAAATAACAGATGATTCACAGCTTTCAGGCATAATTAAAGGACTGATGTTCAGATTTCATTAAAGGATTGACGGTCAGGTTTCATTACAGGACTTTTAGTCAGGTTTCATAAGAGGGCTGATGGTCAGGTTTCATTAGAGGGCTGATGGTCAGGTTATTTCTATCTCTGGAATATTATGAAAACCTTAAGGATTAATCTGTACAAACTCTTATGTCATCTCTCTTTTTTTTTTTTTTGGTTTCCTCCTCTCTCTGTGTCTCTTTCTCTCAATTCTCTTTACCATCTCTCTCTCTGTCTCTTTCTTTTATTCTCTTCACTCTCTCTCTCCCTCTGTCTCTTTCCTTCTATTCTCTTCACTCTCTCTCTCTCTCTCTTAGTTCTCTTTCTCTCAAATTCTCTTTACTCTCTTTCTCTCAATTCTCTTCACTCTCTCTCTCTCTGTGTCTCTGTATCAATTCTCTTCACACACTCTCTCTTTCAGTTCTCTTCACTCTCTCTCTGTCTCTTTCTCTTAATTATCTTCTCTCTCTCTGTGTCTCTCAGTTCTCTTGACTCTTTCTCTCTCCCTCTCTCTCGATTCTCTTCACACACACACACTCTCTCAATTCTTTTCACTCTCTCTGTCGCTATATATATATATAAATACATATATATGTAATAGTAATAATAATAATAATAATCTTTATTGTCCGTAAGGAAAATTGTCTTACAATTTGTGCACTATACCATACAAAACATTGTAACTATAAAAAAAAATGTACATTCACACAAGCCTCACTCATAATTTACATGTGAAAAATATATATATTATACTGATCACTGATCCTTAATCTTCGGAATCGAGGACACTGCCATTATTATTATTATTGTTAGGCTATGTGATGTAGTTGATTTTTTTCCCCTTAGACACCATTCGGAATATTTCTTATGTATCATCCATCTGTCGGTGGCCACCTTTGGGTTTGTGTGATGACAAACTTTATTTGTAATCTTATTTTTAATTGCTTTTGTAAAGCCGCGTATCTTCATGCTATATATAGCATGCTCAGTGCACTGAGTCCGATATCTTTTTGTGGGCATGTGGGGCATAGTGGTCCGGGGAGGCTTTCCATGCTGCCTTTAGGCACTCAGAAAAAATAAAACTCAGCTGTTGGGATTCGAACGTGAGCCCCTTTGAAACCTAAGTGGTAAAAGCCACACATTTCACCTTTTTAATGGCATATTCTCATAGCGCTTTTAGCTTTCATTACGTTAATGGTGTTATAATAAATTAAATAATAATTATTTTTGACGGCAACTATTCTTTCTCTTTCCCGTCTCTGCAACAGTAAATGTTATTGTTTGTCATGAGGACAGTAAATGTTATTGTTTGTCATGAGGACAGTAAATGTTATTGTTTGTCATGAGGACAGTAAATGTTATGAGGACAGTAAATGTTATTGTTTGTCATGAGGACAGTAAATGTTATTGTTTGTCATGAGGACAGTAAATGTTATTGTTTGTCATGAGGACAGTAAATGTTATTGTTTGTCATGAGGACAGTAAATGTTATTGTTTGTCATGAGGACAGTAAATGTTATTGTTTGTCATGAGGACAGTAAATGTTATTGTTTGTCATGAGAAGTTGCATGTAAAGCTGAAGTTGTCCAACTAAGGGACATCACTAAGTATCAACCAACAGGATGTGGCCTTTATTACTATTCTACCTAACAAGAGGACTGAGTTCAAATCTCATAATAAACCAGAAATGTTACATTTGAGTTGAGCTGAGTTGTGTCTGAGCTTACCAAGGAAACATTCGCCCAGATACTTCTACTTAAAGAGATTGGATCACTGCTTATTGTACTGAGCATGAAATACACGCAATGCTAAAACAATTAAAAGTTGGCAGGTATCTGATACAATTCAACCAAACTACTTTCTATTCTTGTTTTTTTCTACTACATCGTATGAGTAATTCAGGCAGCTGCTGCTGATTGAGAATGACGACAGGAGAGAGAGAGAGAGAGATATGAGGGTGTTGATATGGTGCATGAAGGTGCGTACGTTCAAACCAAATACAGTAGTGTTTTTCACTTTGAATATAATAGTGAGTTGTTCTATATTGTGATAATATGTTTTCAATATCTGATCTAAACGAGAGAGAGAGAGAGAGAGAGAAAGAAACTGAAGCTTGAGAACTGTGTGTCTTTAGTTATTCCTAAAACGCAAGTGTGTGGGTATAGAATTAAGACAGAGGGGAGCGAGGAACATTTTATATGTAGACATCGTGCAGTAGAAAGAGAAAAAAAAAGATTATTTAGACAACCTGCTGTAGAGAGACAGAGAAAGTAACAATGAAAGATACAATCATTTGAACAAGTAAATCAGAGAGAGAAAGAGAGAGAGAGGGAGAGCACGTAAAAGAGAGAGTGTGTGTGTGTGTGTGGGAGTGAGTACCAAAAGGTTAATTTTCTTTAGCCTGTAGCAAGACAATGAATCGCATATCGTGTGGTTGAATCTCATATCATGAGGTGTACAATACGAAAATGTCGTTGTAACCTTGACACTGACAGTCTCAATTAACCAGCATGTCTCCTTAACTATTATCTATTTATAGAACCTTGGATTTCTTTCACTGATGATTACTAAGCACCGATAGTGTAGACTCCATTTCACCATGCGCAATACCTGCATGTTTGTTTCATGTCTTATTAAAAAAAAGTGATTTGAAACACATATTTAGACAGCCCATTGTGTAATTCTCCACAATAAAATGTTGTAGACAGCCCACTGTGTAATTTCTCCACAATAAAATGTTGTTGACAGCCCACTGTGTAATTTCTGAACAATAAAATGTTGTAGACAGCCCACTGTGTAATTTCTCCACAATAAAATGTTGTAGACAGCCCACTGTGTAATTTCTCCACAATAAAATGTTGTAGACAGCCCACTGTGTAATTTCTCCACAATAAAATGTTGTAGACAGCCCATTGTGTAATTTCTCCACAATAAAATGTTGTAGACAGCCCATTGTGTAATTTCTCCACAATAAAATGTTGTAGACAGCCCACTGTGTAATTTCTCCACAATAAAATGTTGTAGACAGCCCACTGTGTAATTTCTCCACAATAAAATGTTGTAGACAGCCCATTGTGTAATTTCTCCACAATAAAATGTTGTAGACAGCCCACTGTGTAATTTCTCCACAATAAAATGTTGTAGACAGCCCACTGTGTAATTTCTGAACAATAAAATGTTGTAGACAGCCCACTGTGTAATTTCTCCACAATAAAATGTTGTAGACAGCCCACTGTGTAATTTCTCCACAATAAAATGTTGTAGACAGCCCACTGTGTAATTTCTCCACAATAAAATGTTGTAGACAGCCCACTGTGTAATTTCTCCACAATAAAATGTTGTAGACAGCCCACTGTGTAATTTCTGAACAATAAAATGTTGTAGACAGCCCACTGTGTAATTTCTCCACAATAAAATGTTGTAGACAGCCCACTGTGTAATTTCTGAACAATAAAATGTTGTAGACAGCCCACTGTGTAATTTCTCCACAATAAAATGTTGTAGACAGCCCACTGTGTAATTTCTCCACAATAAAATGTTGTAGACAGCCCACTGTGTAATTTCTCCACAATAAAATGTTGTAGACAGCCCATTGTGTAATTTCTCCACAATAAAATGTTGTAGACAGCCCACTGTGTAATTTCTCCACAATAAAATGTTGTAGACAGCCCACTGTGTAATTTCTGAACAATAAAATGTTGTAGACAGCCCACTCTGTAATTTCTCCACAATAAAATGTTGTAGACAGCCCACTGTGTAATTTCTCCACAATAAAATGTTGTAGACAGCCCACTGTGTAATTTCTCCACAATAAAATGTTGTAGACAGCCCATTGTGTAATTTCTCCACAATAAAATGTTGTAGACAGCCCATTGTGTAATTTCTCCACAATAAAATGTTGTAGACAGCCCACTGTGTAATATCTCCACAATAAAATGTTGTAGACAGCCCATTGTGTAATTTCTCCACAATAAAATCTTGTAGACAGCTGGGAGTGCCTGGCGTTTTTTAGTTCATCTGTAAAATGCAAAAGACTTTTTATCAAATGTTGCAACCGCCCTCTTCCCTCCCATGCTCCATTCTTTCTATGTGCCTAAAAATGTTGATACGTTGTGTTTTTTCGCGTCTTTCTTTCTCCATTTTTTCAAAAATGTTCTCACTATCATCTCTCTTTCATCTACACATGTATTACCTACGTGATATGATATAGAGAGAGAGAGACTAGATCTTTAGAAGTGGATTTAGATATTAAACGTTCTACGTGTAATATAGATATCTTACACAATGTCCGCTGGCCTAGACGCTGAAGGTGTCGACATCACGAATTATTTACCCAAGCTGAGCTAATTGCTTTTTTAAAAATTGATTTTGTAAAATATTTTATTTTAAGTTGTAGTCTTTTTTGAAATAAATTTTATTTAAATATTCTACTTTAAGAGGTATAATTGATGCATTGTTTTTTTTTTAATTAATTTTTTTAAATTTTATTTTCAGTTGTATAAGGGATGTATGGTCTTTTTTTAAATTAATTTTTAAAAATATTTGAATGGATGTATAGTCTTTTTTTTTTGTTGTTTTAATTAATTTTTTAAAAATATTTTATTTTAAGTTCTAGAGTGGATGTATTGTCTTTAAAAAAATGTATTTTTAAAAATGTATTTCTTGTTTGAAGTGAGTAGCTCAGGATGCAGGGAAACGCCTGGCGCCGAGAGAAACACTGACGTACCATGACATTACCAAGAAGCAATAGACCTAAAGTTCTATCGAAATGTTGAAATGACATACTTAAACTTTGGTCAGTGGCTTAAGGAAGACTTTTTTTTATCCTACTAAAAATGTAAAGACTATAAACATTTTTGAAGATAACTATTGAGTGACATTTTTTGTGTGGGTAAAATGACGCCATGCATGATAGACTCCTACCCTCACAAATTAAAATTTCCATTCTCATCATTAGAACTCTCATCGTTTAACCCGTGTGTCTTGATGTGAACTATCCACAGACCAGATACAAGACTTGTTGGTTTGGATAAGAAATTAAATTTACCTTTTACCTGCATTGAGCACCGGATGTTGGTTACAAAGTAGGAGACAGATAGAGAGAGAGAGAGAAAGAGATAGAGAGAGAGAGAGAAAGAGAAAGAGAGAGAGAGAGAGAGAGAGAACAACAAAGAAACCAGAAAGGAAGTGAACATTTGTTAGACGAAATTTATTTTTATACAAAATTGCCGGATTGGATTTCTGATAAAAACATTTTCTATTCGTTTTTTCTAACGAGCCAAATCTGACGTCATGGATTGGAAAGAAACATACAAAGTTGAGGACATGATTAGAACTGACATGTTCCTTGAGCTCTGGATCAAAACAAAGTTACATTATCGCCCACATTTATGTCTATGATTTTTTTTGTCGAAGAATAAAGAAGATTAAAGGTTGTTTTTTTTTAATTCTTAACAAAAGAATCTCCTTGTTAGACTGGAAATGTTTTAAACATTAATATTTCTTTTTCTATTTCTAATTATTTTGGCGTTTTACTTGTTCACAGTATGAAAACATGAGGCTTGGAGGCGGTAGAGACTATATAAGAGAGACTATATGAGAGTCTAGGGTTAGAAACGGTGGTTTCTAACTTTATATTACTATATATTTCTTTCCATAACAAACTTTTGAATATTGATACATTAATATGAACTTTAGAGATAATCTGATATTTCTACTAATATTATTTGTAAGTTGTTTTTTTTAATATCTGTTTATCTTTAGTGTAATTTACAACAGCGAAATTGTTATCAGATTATAGATAATATTGATCTGTATAGTGCATATTACTATAATTGGTAGATATGTGTAGGTCTCTTAACAGGATATGTGTCCTATTTGTTTTGACGAATATCTCTTATTTTCTGTTCTAAATCGTGTGACTTTTACGAGTGTCATCTTGTAAGTTTTAAAATGACACTAAAACTATCTGACAGAACAGGTTTAAACTTTTACCATATCTTCAGAACATATTTATCTACAATGCCAAACAAGGAAGTGTCTTTAATTTTGAAAAAAAAAAAAAGATTTGGTGGAAAATATTAATAATAATTGTTTGTTTATGATTTAAACACAAAAGGGACAAAATTAAAAAAAAAAATTCTCCCTATATCGTTACACTATTACGCTATTACGTATAACATTATAGAAAAAAAATATTTATAATACATTTTACAACTTTAATGTCATTCCTTCAAGCCGTTTTATAGAAAAAGAAATAATTGTATGAATTCCTTCCAAATGTATTTTGAATATATGGTTAGTTTCAAAAGCATTTTGTTTTGTTTTAAATTTAATGTTTCAAATTACATTTCAATAGTAACCTATCTATTTAAAAATAAAAAAAATGTAACCAAGAATTCACAACTATATTTCTCAAAATTGTACAAGTAATTTCCCTTATTCGATGTCAAACTAAATTATTAATTACTAATAATTAATTGACTAATTAGCTAATTGTTTAATGAATTCGTGTTTTGTTTAGTACAATAAATAATTAATTGTTTGAAGTTTTAACTTGACCTGAAAATAGGTGTGGGAGAAAGAACGTGTTCAATTATCTAAGGCAGATGTTCTCAGCCTGTGGATCGCGACCTAAGACCATCGAAATTATGGATTTTTAATTTTTTTTGGTTTATCTCGACACTATTCTAACTTGTAAAACTTAACAATGTACAAAGTTTTTCCATTGAAAGTTGTTTTTTTTTTGTTGTTGTTATTGGAGGATAAGCTGCTAAATCGGAATGATTTCAAACATATTAATTGTCGCAGCATATAAATAATTTTTTTAAGTTAAAATTAATGTTAATTTAAGCATAGCTCAACGATGCGGAATCGTAGTTATTATTTGTATGGTTACGTCGTAAAGAAAGTGGAAAGAGATTGTACTTAATAATAGGTTCTAGTTGAAATAGTCCATGGTATTAAAATGAAATATTTTTATCAGGGAAGAACCCATGGAAATTTAACATTAAAAACAGAATATATTACGTTGATTTATTTACGGTTTAGTTTTACTTCAATAGTATACTCGGGAATTAAAAATCTCCTGTGCATCATTTGTAAGGAAGTTCTATGATCTGATTCTATGTAACCTAAATAACTGCAACTTTATTTTGATATTCAACATCTGAGCTTTGTCGACATGGAGACTAAGTAATGTAGAGGTATGTTTAGGTATAGAATTGATGACAATTTAAAAGACGAGTTTCTCTTCTGCAAACCACTCGAAACGACTACAACACGAGATATCAGAAAGTTTATTCATTTTTGGAAAAGTAGAAAATTTCATTGAAAACTATTTGTGTTGTTTGTACAGATGGTACAGGAAGTTTGCCAGTATGAAGGTCTAGATTTCAACGACTGCTACTGAATGAGTCACCAAAAAGTTAACGGAAGTCACGAGATTGACGAATATTAGTAACGAAGACATAGCCACAAGAGTTACAAAAAGCAATGAAAAACTTCACTACAAGGACCAAATGCAATATGCCTTGATTTGTCTGGAAATAATTCGATCCTTCTGAATAAAATTCCAAATTGATAAACAAACTATCACGAAAATAATATTTCCATGTTGCCAAATTTATTTACTCTCTTAGAGGAAAATGATCTTGAACCTGATCAACAAATGATAATTTGTGAAAGAACAGTATGTGAATGCTTGCGGACGAAATTTCATCATTCTTTCCCAATTTGACCCAGCTTGCACTTGTTAGAAGTCCATTTACAGTCAAAGTTGAAGATAACGCTGAGACAGAGAGATTAAATTGAACTCATTAATAGCGATGCTGCGAAAAATTATTTCATTTTAATTTCAGTAACACAAATCTGGATTTGGTGTTTGCATCCGATTTGTCTTTATTGCGCCCTCAACTTTCATTTTCAATCATCTATTTTTGGGTAACATAAGTTTTCCAGCCTGTTAGTTATCAAGTGTAGTTAAATACAGAAGAAGACTTGATACAGAAGATGACATTCTTTGGGATCTGCAAAGACCGTCCCAAGAATTCCTAATCTGGTGAAACAGAAACAATGTCAAACTGTCCCAACAATTGTAGTGATGTTTACAATTACATTGATCACTGTCCACGCTCCTCCATGCTTTTGAAATTGTCACATACGTATGGAAAATGGATATGGTGGATACCAAATAGAATAAATAGATGCACGCCATAAAATTTTATTTATTTGAAGCAAAGTTACTTCATTACTTAATAATTTTACTGCTGGGGGTCGCCACAAAGTTTGGAATAGTAAAAAGGGGTCACCGAGCTAAAAAGGTTGAGAACCGCTGAATTCTAAGGGGACGAAACTATACATATATAAATGTATCTGTGAATAATAAAGGATTAATCCCCTAGTTGGTATTAAACCAAATAATTAATTGCCAGTTATTGATTTACTATTTTTTTTTTTAAATTGATTCATGTCTTGTCTACGCCAATGAATAATTGTGTAAAATTTCAACTTGATCCGAATATGGGTGAGGGAGAAAAAACGTGAACAAACCTTTTACTAGACAGGCAGAGTGAGTTGATATAAACGTTTTTAAAAGACACAAAATCTTTGCTCAACTATTCATTGGCGTAGACAAGACATGAACAAAAAAATAGTTAATCAATAACTGGCAATTAATTATTTTGTCAGGTATTTTTACATTGTGAAATAAGTGCCGGAGTTGACCCGCGGTTTGTAGTTTGCCTATCACTGGTCTAGGAGATTGTAGACCAAGAAAAATTAAATCATTGATATTTTTTTTTATTAGGTTATCGCATTTTACACAAGGTTTCTAGTTTCCATGGCAACACGTGGGCTTAAAGTAAATGACTGAGATATATTCCATGCAGGGGCAGGGCTAAGAAAAGTATTCCAATCAAATACAGTGCCCCTTTCAGTCTATAGGATAGATGATGTTAAGGTCATGTGTTTCTGTGGCCTACGGGCAACGAGAAGTGGCCAGAACGACGAACAACCGCCTTGACTTTTCCCCAACTAATGTCAAGTATCCATTAGAGCTGGGTAGACTCAGGGGCGCCCGAAATTCCTAAATTACAAATCCCAGTCTTCACAAGGATTCGAACCCCTGTTCGGAAGCTAATCGCTTCACTGCACCTCCATAAATCAAAATACAAGTTAATTATGTTTAAAAAAAAAAGGGAAATGGAGGTAACATCTTCCATTGTTTCTTTAAATTGTCACGGTGACTGGTTGGCGATCAATACTCGGTGTGGGATTGTATTTGAGTGTTTTACCGAGGAGAGGGGAAGGGCTTTAGGAAGTGATCTCACTGACGCGTGCATGTGGATGACTAAGTGTAATAGAGGTGGCAGCCTTCTCACTGGACTAGATCTGCCTCTTAGATGTTTTCATTCACAGCCTGGGACTAACGTGATGTGTCTCCTGTTTTTTACTAGATCTAGTTGTTAAGTCGGTTTGTCCCATATGTAGGTACACTTTAATGCTCAACAATTAACTTAGTTCTACTCTGCATTGTGTTGTGTTGTGTAGACCTACGTTTGACTTTAATGCTAGGCAATTCGTTTAGTTCTACGGATTCAATGTATTTAATTGTATCAGATACCGACCAGCTTTACTGATTCAATGTATTTAATTGTATCAGATACTGACCAGCTTTACTGGCTCAATGTTTTTCATTCTATCAGATACTGACCAACTTAACTGCAGTGGCGTAGCTAGTGTGGGGGAGGAGAGGGAGAATTTGAAAATCCCCCCCCCCCGGGCCCACACTTGATTGGGGGGGGGGAAGGAGTGTTTTTTCACATTAAAAATTAAATATTACGCAAAATGCAAGGCCCCCCTCCAAAGAGGTCAAGCCCCCAAACGATGGAAAATTCCTAGCTACGCCCCTGCTTAACTGACTCATTGTATTTAATGCCCTACCTTTTAGACTATAATAGAAAAAAAAAACTCGAGCCAAATTTTTAGAATAATAGTTAAATAATATTATGATATTACCCTTAGAGATGTTAACAACATACCTACTTTGAAGATCTGACCATACCTAAGAAGATTCTTGTTACCAGTCTTAGGAGGTGCTGCTGCAGACCTGACCTAACTTTTACAAAATCACAATGAACACTGCCAGTTGCTTCCATAAGGCCTTCGCGTCTATACCAGTAAGAATAAGTTAACACCTGATGTGTTTGTAAAGCGCAGCCGTTACGCCCCCCCCCCCCACTTTAAGCTCTCCAAAATAATTGTCTATAACTGCCACACACTGCACAGCTGTGGAACAATAAACATTGCCTTTATAGTGTCTTCGTTGGCATTTACTAGAAAATCACTATTTGCGGTCTATAATGGGTGGACTTGGGTCGTGCACAAAGTTTGTGAGAACCACTGTGTAGTAGATATGTATTTTTTTTTTCTCGACAAAAGATGGCTCCTTTTAAGAAAGTCTAGCTCTAGCTATAGAAACGGAGAAGAAATATTTCCTTTTAAAGAAAATAATAAACATCTGTGTACAATAAATTGATCTAGTCTTGTAGAATATTTTTCAAATCAAGTTTAAATGGTTTGAGAACTTTGGTACGCCATTCCAGATTTGTGTCCTCTGACAAAAAAAATTCTTTGTATTTTAATAAGCTGTTCCTTCTAAATTACATCTAAATCTAAACATCACTAAGGACACAGCCAATGTTAACTCTAAACATCACTAAGGACACTGACAATGTTAACTCTTAAACATCACTAAAGACACAGACAATGTTAACGATAAAGATGTCGAGCAGTTGGAGCTTGGAATCATAATTATCTCTTGCGTAAATTTCTACAATTCCTCCTATTAGATTGCGAACTCTTCAAGAATCTAAAAAATTTGGAAACTGGGAGGGTGGGTATTTCGAAAACGGCTCTAACGATTGTCCTAGAAATTAGATAGCTTATATAATTAAAACCGTTGGTTTCACAGTTACAATTGTTCAAAATATAATCGTTAAATTAAATTTGGCTTACATCATGGCTCGCGCGTGAATTATCGCAAAAGTTTCTTTTTATTGAGTTTAATGCTGAGTTGAATGAATAAATAGATGCTTATGAACAGTTTGCCTACGAGTACTGTCTTATATAGAAACTATTAGCCGGACAAACTTGATTTGGCAAAGCGAATGTATAGATCTTTTTATGTTCCTTTTTTTTTATTGTATTTGTAGCAAATGATGCACATGTGATACATTGGACGCTGAATGCACATCTATGGACAGAGTCTTCTACGTCATTCGTGCACCAACCAGTTGTTCATTCCTCGCGACTGGATATTGTTAACTCAATTCTGTCGTCTGAACAAAAAAATCCTATAAAAACCAATCTGGGGGGTTTGACAATTTTCTGGCATGTTCATTAATGATTGGGTCCTTTAGACTTAGAACACGATCATAGCTATTTGCATTACTATGTATAAGCTCTTTATTACGCGTTGTAAATTGGCACTACTATTGTGTCTGATGTTCACTGCAGTAATAGACCTCATTCACCAATCGTAATTAAACACATTTAGCCACGTCATAATATTGATAAAACAATGAAAAATACGTATCACGATTACATAATTTGTATAGAAGATATATAGAATCACGTGGCTAAATGTTGTTTGTTTACGATAGGTGAATGGGGTGTACGGATTGAAAAATGCTATATCAGTTCTGCTGCTTCTTTTTTTTTTCTCGATAAACAAGTCGGCATTGGTTTCAATAAAAAGACATCTATTTTTATTTCTTTGCCACCCTCAATTGTAGCTGTTTACATCTGGACAAAGCTTCTATCAACTCACTTCTCTGATAAAAAGTTTGTGCACAATTTGTACAAAGCTTCTATCAACTCATTTGTCTCTCTGGTAAAAAATTTGTGCACAATTGTTCTCCCACATCGCAAATACAGACATTTACATACCGGTACTTAATAAATCAAGATTAATAGGTTATAGATGTGCCTCTTATAATAACACTGCACTACTATTTCGCAGTGTTCCCCTTTCAGACCTTGTGGTCTATAGGGCAGGTGATGTAACGAGGGTGTCATGTGGTCAGCACAACGACCAAATGCATTTAATTTTCCCCAACTAATGTCAGTTACCCATTATAGCTGGGTGGACTTAGAGGCGCCCAAAGATCCCGAAATTAAAAGCCCCAGTCTTTACCAGGATTCGAACCTGGTGTCCCGGTTCGAAAGCCAAATGCTTTTCCGCTAAACCACCGCGCCTCCTAAGAAGGGGCGGACTGGATGTTAAAATCGGCCTAGGCATTTCTATACAGTACGGCCCATAAATTGTATATCATATGATGGAACTCCAATTATAGGCCTATCTGTTCTCAAAATCATTATGTTACTTTTTTAAATAATGTATCGATAACTGTATGCATGCTCTATATCTTTAAAAGAAATATAGCTCTTATGTTGCTTTTTAATCGCTAAATTTGTAGGCCCTAAAAAGATGAAACCTACTAAAATGCCCATATAGTCGGCCCACCCCTGCTCCTAAGGGACGTCACCTGCTGTTGTTTTTTTTTTAAAGACAAAATATGCTTTTATCAATATTTAGTAAATTAAATTATTGAATACAGTGACGCTTTTTTCTGCTTCCAAGTAGGACCTCTTTTGAACAAGGCATCTTTAACAAAATTGTACAGTTGCCACCTGGTCATATGATGTGCGCTTTGAACTATCGGCTCGACCGGGTTCAAACTATGTTCTCTGCCATCCCAAGCAGTCCTTCGGAAAGTTTGGCTAAGATTTAATGATCGTCAATTCTGAAGAAACATCCGAAACATGTCAAACAAGCAAACAACTCAAAACGTTTTGTATGTTTCAGCAGGGTTAAATGTTTCCGCTGTATCATCGTTATGTTGGTGTCCTTTGAGTGATTCAAATGTTTCCGCTGTATCATCGTTATGTTGGTGTCCTTTGAGTGATTCAAATGTTTCAGCTGTATCATCGTTATGTTGGTGTCCTTTGAGTGATTCAAATGTTTCCGCTGTATCATCGTTATGTTGGTGTCCTTTGAGTGATTCAAATGTTTCCGCTGTATCATCGTTATGTTGGTGTCCTTTGAGTGATTCAAATGTTTCAGCTGTATCATCGTTATGTTGGTGTCCTTTGAGTGATTCAAATGTTTCCGCTGTATCATCGTTATGTTGGTGTCCTTTGAGTGATTCAAATGTTTCCGCTGTATCATCGTTATGTTGGTGTCCTTTGAGTGATTCAAATGTTTCCAAAGAGCTGTATCGTCGTTATATTGGTGTCCTTTGAGTGATTCAAATGTTTCCAAAGAGTTGTATCGTCGTTATATTGGTGTCCTTTGAGTGATTCAAATGTTTTCAAAGAGTTGTATCGTCGTTATATTGGTGTCCTTTGAGTGATTCAAATGTTTCCAAAGAGCTGTATCATCGTTCTGTTGAAGTCCTTTGAGTGATTCAAATGTTTCCAAAGAGCTGTATCATCGTTCTGTTGAAGTCCTTTGAGTGATTCAAATGTTTCCAAAGAGCTGTATCGTCGTTATGTTGGTGTCCTTTGAGTGATTCAAATGTTTCCAAAGAGCTGTATCGTCGTTCTGTTGAAGTCCTTTGAGTGATCAAAATGTTTCCAAAGAGACATCGTTCTTTTGATGTCCAATAAGTGATCAAAACCCTCCTGCTACTAACATAAACATTCGCGTGCCTCTGGCTTTCCTACCTCGTTATTGGCCCTCCCTTTTTTACTATGACGAAGTGCACGCAGCTCGGAATGAATAAAATCGCTTGGCGCCCTAATCTCAAAAGTCTTAGCTGGCTTCGGGGGAGGCGACGTACCTTTTTTTTTCTGCCTGAAGAAGGGTGTCACAAGTAGAAGGTTAAGAAAAAATTGTTGGAAATATTCAAGAAACAAAAAGCTGCTTTAACTTAGTTAACTTTTTAGTTGGTTTGATATAATCATTAGTTAACCTAGCTAGCATAATGTAATCATCCGATTAAGAATCTAACAATGTCAACATCATGCCCAGTTTGAGCTTAAATTAATTTAAATTAATTTTTGAAAATATTTTATTTTAATTTGTGGGCATATAATCGAGGTATTTTATTTTTTTAAATGTATTTTTAAATGTTTTTCTTGTATGCTATCCAATTCAATGTGTCTAGTCAATATAAATGAACTCTTTCAGTTTATTCTCAGTGTTAGCTCTTCTATCGCACACTATATTGTTAGACTGGTGAAGTGTCCTTACCCTACTTGACTTACATTTAATCATAATCAATGCTATTATTAGGATTATTATTTTGTGTTTACAGAGTGACGATTTCAAAAACCCACGGGAAGTTAGAGACAAGAATTTCTTTGTACCTTGGGAGAACTGTATGTGCCTCTCTCAGGTCATGAACAGACAAAGTCCACAGTGACAAATGGAAAACAATGCCCCTCACATAATAAGCTTGTTGTGGAATGGCTCCTAACAATGACGTTGTTACATGCTGACGGAGTGAGAAGACCAAGCGCGTGGTAACTGAAACGTTTTACTTCAGTCACGAGTGTCACTGTTTCTTGGGCTAATAAAGGCTTGATTTGTTTATGGTCGGCACTTCTTGAAGATATTACCATGGAAATACAAACACTCAATGTCGCACAACTTCAGTACCTTATAATATTTATTTCAACGGGTAAGTTATTACAATGTAGCAGTGGTGTGACAACGGTATAAGATTCCTTGGTGCGGCAACTTCTTTTATGGGACTCAAAAATCAGATTTTTGGGCAAAACAATGAATTTATTGAATTTATTTTACTCCACCAGTGTGAAGCAAATTGCATTTTAAATGACCTTTAATGTGTTATCATTTTGATCGCGATTATGTTTTTTATTCCAAACAAATTTGAATGCACTTGTTTATCTCAGCATTACTACTACAATAAAAAGATATAGATGTATCAAGTACAACATACACAAAAAGGAAACACACATAACCAGCGTTTGATGGTCTCCTGTACTCATTCATTGATCAAGGAAGCTCTAAAATTGTCGCACGAATTCGCATGAAATTTCGTAAACAGATTTCTTTTACCTCCTAGACGCTTGCTAAGAACCTTTTTACAATCGCAACCTGGCAACTGCTCTTCGCGAAAACCCGCAAGCTTTCTATCAAACCTTTGGATCTTATTTTAGGTATTTCATCAAAAAGGCCGCAGAGAGAGAGAGAGAGAGAGCGCAGACAAGGAATGATACTTGCTAACACTGTAAAAAAAAAATCCTAAAAGCATTGAAAAGATAAATCTAGATAGATTGTCATTTCGCTACATTCAAAAGTGGTCAAATAAATAATTACAATTAATAAAACCAATTTGATATTTATTTTTATTTAGAGAGCAAACTACCAAGCGAAATGCAGAAATGGGAACGGGACTGTGTACGAATGACTTTTTGTTGGTGGCGGGGTGGTGAGGGTGAAGGGAAGTACAAGTGTTGCCAACATGAAGCGGGCCCAAACTATGAGAGACTGTAAGGGGGTGCATTCTGAAGCGGGTCAGATCAAGTCAAAAGTCTATGTGGGAGTAATTACGATGCGCAGATTAAAAAATGGGGTGGAGGTCCTGAGAGAGAAGGAAAGAGAGAGCGGACCGTGTAACAGATAGAACTAAACGAAAGAGAGAGCGGGCCGCGTAACAGATAGAACTAAAGGAAAGAGAAAGCGGACCGTGTATCAGATAGACTAAAGGAAAGAGAGAGCGGTCCATGTAACAGATAGAACTAAAGGAAAGAGAGAGCGGGCCGTGTAACAGATAGAACTAAAGGAAAAAGAGAGCGGGCCGTGTAACAGATAGAACTAAAGGAAGAGAGAGCGGGCGGTGTAACAGATTGAACTAAAGGAAAGAGAGAGCGGGCCATGTAACAGATAGAACTAAAGAAAAAAAGAGAGCGGGCCGTGTAACAGATAGAACTAAAGGAAAGAGAGAACGGGCCGTGTAATAGATAGAACTAAAGGAAAGAGAGAGCGGGCCGTGTAACAGATAGAACTAAAAAAAAGAGAGAGCGGGCCGTGTAACATATAGAACTAAAAAAAAGAGAGAGCGGGCCGTGTAACATATAGAACTAAAGGAAAGAGAGAGCGGGCCTTGTAACAGATAGAACTAAAAAAAAGAGAGAGCGGGCCGTGTAACATATAGAACTAAAGGAAAGAGAGAGCGGGCCTTGTAACAGATAGAACTAAATCACGGGCTAAGGGGAAACGTTGACTTAAGTGACAAGAAAAAAAGGCGAGGAGGGGAGGATGTTCTGGCCACATATCAATCAATATAAAGCCTTGGAACAAGTCAACTGCGTATCCGGTATGTAGCCTAATGCTGTTTCCTATAGTTTACCAAATATTTTCAATCTAGTGTTTTTATTCTTTTGTTTCCCCAGCTATATCGCACGTGTCATGCTTCTGTGATGAAACTATTTATGATAGACTCGATTCCTGCATAGAGAGCTTATCCTTTGAGTCTATCGGTTCTAGCAATATAGGAAGCAGCCTATTGGATAGGAATAGCGATTTGACACATTTACGTGACAAGTGTGGGTGAGTGTTGAATGGAGACTTTTAAAATACATTTCATTGGGAGGTTATTATAATCACTCCTACTTCTAGATTACATAAGTATTTGAAATGATTATATATCAACCAATAATTCGTGTTACTACAACCAAGCTTGGAAATTCTTGATTCCAACTCTATGAAATGACTCAGGACCGCACTTTTAAAAGCTCAACAACAGCAAAAAAAAATAAAAAATTATTCAATGGATACCAGCACATATTGAACTAGAAAGAAATGAGAAGGCTGACACACTCGCCAAGTCTTGAAGAACAAACACACAATTAAACATTGCACTCTATCCAGAAGAAATGAAGAAACTTATAGTAAATAAAATAAATGAGAAATGGACAAGCTCTCATCCGAATCACAAGAAAGATGACGCCTACTATGAGCTATCCCGACAAGTCGACTTCTAATCTTTCGCCTCAGAACCGGACACAACACATTGAGACTTATGTTCAGAAAGCTCAAAATTGGAACCAGTGAAATCGTCCTATGTGGAGAGTCACCAGAAAATGCGGACCATGTCCTTCAAAACTGTATTCTTTACCAAGAGGCCCGAACAAGACACTGGTCCCAAAACACCCCTATATGGAGAGGTCCTTGATTTGGAAACCAATGCGAAGTTCATTCCATGTATTGGTCTAGTCATCTGAACGCTCCAACCATTGACTTATATATATTGTATCTAGACTGGACATGGAGATCTTTTAAAACTACACAAAATGTCGTGAAATTTCTTTTTAAAGTTGAAACAAGGCGTTGTTTTGTAAACTGTTATAAGAGGTAAAGTTGTTTTTTTCAACCCTAACCTATGTAACATATAATTTAATTTTTAGATCTACATCTAATAATTGAACATACAAAATAAGAGTACTCTCGTCTCATAATTAATATTTCGAAATTTTTAGATACATAATCTAGAAAGATCTAGGTAATCAATCTATTTAAATGTACATAAGATGATTATAATCAACAGACATGAATTATGTCGATCTAGGATTTTTGAAACATTATCTCAATGGAAATTAACAGGAAAAGGCTTTGTTTCATATATTTGCGTGAAAATATAGTTCTGTGATTAGTAGCCCATTCTAAAGAAAATCCGAGAAATGATTTGCATTATTTCTAAACTTTGAAAACTAAAGATCATTACTTTTCTAAGACAGAAAAGATTGATTGGGGCGACTTCCCTTAGAGCTTGAAAAGGACATATATATATATATATAGTTCTGTGGCATTTTACGTCTCGAGAGACGATCTTTTCCCTTTGCAATTTCTTGTGTGACTAAAGAGGCCAATCCTTGATACACAGCTGCGATCGTTGGGCATATATAATCACCAGGCGCCGTTGCATTTTCACCCTTCTTTCTGCTTCTGTTGTGTATGACATCTGCAATCTTTGACCCTTCTTTTATGCTCGCTCTCCATGAGGATCTGTCCAGAACTACCTCTTCCCAGTTGCCAGTGTCGATTTTGAAGAGCTTCTTGTCGCGTTTGCATATATCCGTATAACGTAATAGTGGGCGACCAGCGGCTCTCCTGCCTTCTTTTAGATCGCCATACAGGATGTCCTGTGGAAGTCGACCTTCTGGCATTCTACGAACGTGGCCAAGCCAGCCAAGTCGTCTGCTGCTGATAACAGAGCGGATGTCCTGGCACCCTGCTCTTTGTAGCACTTCCTCATTTGTTATCTTATCTTGCCACCTTATTTTAAAGATCCGCCTTAGGCATCGGAGGTGGAAAACATTCAGCTTTTTTTCCTGCCATGAGTAGGTTGACCATGTTTCACTTCCGTACAGCAAGGTGCTCAACACACAGGTCCGGTAGACTAGGGCTTTAGTACTGTTAGTCAGCAATATGTTGTCCCAGACTCTTTTCTGCAGCCGTGACATGGTGGCCATTGCCTTGGCTATCCTGTTGTTTATGTCTTTATCCAGTAGAGTGTTGTTGGATATGATGAAGCCAAGGTAACAAAAGTGATCAACAATTTCTAGTGGTTGGCCATTAATGCTTACTTGAGGTGCAGTGTTTGTGTTTTGGACAAGTATCTTAGTCTTGCTTTGACTGATGTTTAAGCCGAACTTCTTGCAAGCAGCAGATAATTTGTCAACCAGGCACTGTAGCTGAATATCAGAATCAGCCACAATAGCTGCATCATCAGCATACAGGAGTTCCCTGACGAGTAGCTTCCTAACCTTGGTTTTTGCCCGCAGCCTTGATACATTAAATAGTTTTCCAGAGGATCTTGTATGGAGAAACACGCCTTCGTTTATGTCGTTGTACGCATAATGCAGTAGACAGGAGAAGAATATGCCAAACAGAGTAGGTGCGAGCACACATCCCTGCTTGACACCACTGCAAACCTCAAAAGGTGCTGATTGGGCTCCATTGAATTTGACAGTGCATTTAGTTTCCTCGTGAAAACATAATATAGAGTTCAGGGAGCAGGAGTGATTCGTTGACTTTCACTACTTCCACTGGGATACCATCACTCCAAGGAGATTTTCTATTTTTTATGCAGTTAATTGCTTTTTTAAGATCACTGAGGCTCGGAAGATCATCTAGGCATTCCAGTACTGGAAGATTTGGTAGAGAAGCCAGGGCGACATCGTCTACTGTGTTTTGTGTGGCATAGACTTCGAGGTAGTGTTCTGTCCAACGTTCTAGCTGCTTGGTTTGATCTGTAATTTTTTCTCCTGATTTTGGATAGAAGGGGGGCTGGCTTAGACACTGTTGGACCCAGGGCCGCTTTAATGCCATCAAATAGAGCTTTGCTATTTCCTGAGTGGAGACTGTCTTGGATTCTGTTGCAGGTATCCCTCCAAAAGTTGTTAGCACATTTTCTAGCCATTTGTTTCGCCTCTTTATTAGCACTTTTGAAGGCCTCCAAAGATCTTGGACTTGGCTTTGTCTTGTGAGCGAGGTGTGCAGATCGCTTTTTCTCGATGCAAGGTTCCATATGTGCTAGATTCGCCTCAAACCAGTCTACATTTTTGTGTTTTTGAGGTCCAAAGGCGGTGATTGCCGAACTGTAGATTACATCTCTTAATTTCTCCCATCTGATAGAGATGTCTTCTTCATCACTTAACGCGGGGATTGAACTGTTCAGGAGCTCGCCAAAGAGTGCACACTTCTCTGGGTCACCTACATGGTTGACGTTAATTCGTCTAGTTCTGGGTTGAGTGGAAGTATAAGCCTTCTTGAGAAGTAGTTTGATTTTGCTTAGCACTAGTGAATGGTCTGAGTTGCAGTCCGCACTATGGTATGAACGGGTGTGGATGACACTTTTCAGATCCATCCTTCGGGTGATGCAGAGGTCAAGCTGGTGCCACCTTTTTGAGCGTGGGTGCTGCCAAGAGACTTTATGGCGTTCTTTGCCAGAGAAGAATGTATTTGTTGCACACAGTTCATGAGATCTACAGTAGCCAAAGGCTACTCGAGTTCTGTAGCTCTCATGAACTGTGTGTAACAAATATATATATATATATATATATATATATATATGGGTCTGTGAATCGATCAATCGCGGATAAGAATTTGTTTCCGGTTTCCGGTCTCTATGAAACATATAAGTCTATGACTCTTAGCATTATAATGAGGAAGAATTTCGTGTTACTAAACAGCTCTATTTGAAAATAGTAAAATGAGTTTAAAACCAATTTATAAATGTTATCAAACTATGCATAATAATCACCTTCATTATTTAATAGATTCCATTGGTTTTGCTAACAAAAGTAAATGGTTTATTTAAAAAAAAAACGGTTCGCTTTCATAAAATTAAAATTGTACCTAAATTTTGTAAATCGCAAAATATCATAAATTAAGATTTTCAACATCCTTTCTAATTTTAGATCTAAATGTGACGGTCAGACAGAACACACAAAACTAAAAGCGTTTTTTCCCCATTTCATGGGCCGCTTAAAAAAAAGGTACCGGTACAAAAATGTAAGTTATATATATATAATTCTCTTCTTCCCTCAATAGTTTAAACAAGAAGTAAAGGAAAGGTCACTCTCTTATTTCTGCGGATAGTCCACGAGAAAACACAAGAATAGTGTTCACACTACGGATTGCTGCCTGAGCGCTTACCTGTCGGTTAAAAATTTATCAAACCCTGCCCGCTCCCATCCCCCTTTGTCCTGAGAAAGGTTTGGACTAGGAAGTAAACTATCTTTAACTCTGATGGAACATTCGAAACATTGTAAAACATTTTACAAACAAACATTTTACAAACACAAATCAGCAGCGCCGGACTTAACCATTGTGACCAAGAAGTCATGGAAAGAGATTAAGTAATCTACTATGTATATAATATATGTGTATATAAATATGTATAATTTTTTTAATCTACTATGTATATATATGTAAATAGCAGGGCCGTACTTAACCATTGGGGGGCCCTATGCGAAACGGATTTCGCGGGGCCAAGTTTGTGTAGGGAAGCGGACAATAAGTGAAATTTAAGAGTTTGTATTAGAAAGTAAATTCGTCTATGCATTTTATCCATTCTTAACTACGTACAGAATTACTTTACGAACCTTGTGTAGCAAAGTCATAGAGTAAAGCATAATAATTCTGTTTCCTACATAGATCACGCTCAATAGCAAGAATTAACAAATGTTTCAATCTTTGAGAATTGTTGACCTCAAGTAATTCTTCATTAGTTTGAGGCGCGAGAAGCTTCTTTCACCAGATTACACAATTACGGCTGATGCATAATGCCGCGCGTAAGAATGGCGTTTTCCATACTGAATGACACCCCAAAATGACAATTTTTGTGTATATATTTCCGTATATTTTAAGGACTTTTTTTTTTGTTGTTTATTTTGCGATTTCGGGAAATTTCCAGGAGCTCCTGGTAAATCGACAGGAGAGCGCGGGAAATCTCTTTTAAGTTATACTATGGTTTAATTTAATAATTTGTACACCTTGAAATAGAGCCCGTCCTATGAAAGTGCGGGTCCTATGAATCTATATAAATAATTCTCTTCTTCGCTCAAGAGTTTGGACAAGAAGAAATAGTAAAGGAAAGATCACTCTTTTATTTCTGCGGATAGAGTTATCCCACGAACTTTACGAGCCTTGCATGTAGCTAAGTCTTACAGTGTATCATGAAAATTTTATTTCCTACATAGATAACGCTCAATAGCAACAATCAATCAATAAGTGTTTCGATCTATCTACGAGAATTGTTGAACTAAAGTAATTCTTCATTATATGAGGCGCGAGAAGCTTCTTTCACCAGATTACACAATTACGGCTAATGCATAATGCCCTTTTTATTTATCGCCCGTAGGTTTTGCGTTTTCCATATTGAATGACACCCCAAAATGACAATTTTGTCTATATATTTCATGAGATTTGTTTGAGTTTTCAAAAGATTTTTAATAATTTCAGGAGATTTCCATGACTTTTTAAAAATATATTTTGCAATTTCAGGAAATTTCGAGGAGGTCCTGGTAAATCAGGCGGCCGCGAGAAATCTGTTATAAGTTATAAAATGGTTTAATTCAATAATTTACAAATAGAATTAGTGAGGGTCCTATGAAAGTTTTGGGCTCACTGCGGTCGGATAGGTTGCTGTGGCCTATGGCCGGCCCTGCAAAATAGCGGCGTATGCTACGTCGCCGGTCGACTAATTCAGAATATTAAAACAACGTTTAAAACAAATATCCAGCGGTTGTAAGTAGATGACAAATCTCTCTAGACTTTATAGAACGTGCGTTTTTATTGCAGTGTTTCACTACACTCAGCCCTAATTGTCATTATTATTACCAGTGGGTTTTTTTTTTTTTTTTTTTTTGTGATGGTACGCACCGGTACGCCGTACCGGCACTTTTTTCAAAGTGGGGAAAAAATTATTACTTTTAGTATTACTATTACTATTAGTGCCGATAGTTCAAAAGTTAGGCAATACATCACTGAGTACCGGTATGTATTTTTTTTTTTTACAAAAAAAAAAGCACTGATTATTATTATTATTATTATATTGCAGAAATGGAGATTTTTTTAATGCTATAAACTGTATGGAGCGAACTATTGACGAATGTAAATATGCAACAACAGATGAAGCCCAGGACGTTCGAACTATGATAAATATAGAGCGTGCTAGGAACACCATCAAATATTTCTGTACACACTTTAAAGGTAAGCTAGAACTAGAGTATAATCGGTGACTTGTTTGTTTTTTTAACTGCCCAGCACTGCAGAAATCTTGTAGCATGTTTCCTTGTGCCAGTAGCGGCCTTTGGGGGTGGCAAGTGGGGCAATCGCCCTAGGCCCCGCACCTGAGGGGGGCCCTACGATCTGAGATTTCATTGTCATAGTCAGCTTGAAAAACCAGATTAGTTCTCATAAACTTGGATATTTGATACGATATGATTAGGTATGATTCGAATTACTATGTAAGCTCTTAACAAGATATATTTGGTTTCAAATACCCAGACCTGCCTACCGTTACGCAAAATGCGTATTCGTTACGCAAAATCTCCCAAAAATGACCGTCAGTATGCAAATACGCGTTTAACCCGTCGCGTTACGCATTTCGTATCCTTTTTTTTTCCCCTCTCTTGACTACCTTACGAGTGGTCACGGAGGTCACGCTAAGCAGTCCTGTTGGGGGGGGGGGGGGGGAACAGAAAAGGTGGGGGAACACATTGTGTCCAGATCTATACGTTGATTGGTTCTTAATAGCAATTAAATTTAGTCTAGACATGAAGAACGCGAGAGTGAGGGAGTGGCGGGTTGGTACCGTCAGTTAGCTGATACACCAACGTGACTTTTTTTTTGTAAGTTCATTAGTAGAAATTAATTATGTTAAATCCCTGATTCCCGTATTCATTTGTATAGAAAAAAATATCGAAGTGCTATCGATTCAAAACACATTGAGTGACATCGTAGATATCTAGTCTATATCTAGATCTAGAATCTAGATAACTTAACTTGTTATACAGGAATAGATCTAGCTAAACATTATTACGTTATGTTATGATTCTCTTTCTAGATCGATAACATCTACTACCATCTAGACTAGATTCTTAGTCTTAGTATAGAATAGATCAAGGATGAAGGTAGGCCTACGAAAGTTTGGAGTAGACCTACGTTTGTAGCGGATCCACGGCATCGGTATCACTCTTGAGCCCAGATCTAGAGTAGATTATATTCATTGTATAGACATAGATCCAGATCTAGTCTAGATATCAACTCTATTGTCGTATTGATCTAGATTTAGATTGCAGATCTAATCATGACATCTAGATCTAATATTATATATATTATATATATATATATATATATATATATATATATATATATATATGACAAAATAGTGGATCGCGTGCCAAAATACGCATTTTGACCATTAGCGCTACGCATTTGGACTTTTTTTGGTAGGCAGGACTGAATACCGTTCAGTTTCGGTAAAGACAACACCTTATGACTTGAGATTCTAAGAGGCTATAAAAATAAAAATGCGGGAGTATTTTTTGTCATTAATTTTTGTTAAACCCTTCCCGAAAGTCATTGAAATGAACTACTGTAGCTCCTAGCTCACATTTTAGACCAAAGGCCAGAGTATTGTATTTTCCTTGTAAATTGTTTGGCACGATTGCTACTGGAGGCCAATTAGCAAACAATGGCTACTGCGCTGGAAGCATCTTTGTAATAAACTTGAGCAGTACTATGTTTTTGTAAATCACGTTAAGTGTGTTTCCACGTGGTTGGATTGAGCTCTGAGAATGTCCAATGGTATCACAATGGATAACATGATGCTAGAACTAATTACAAAAGAAAAACTTCATTGGCGAGCAGTCTTAACAACAAGCATTTCGTTAAACTATATGTGCATGCTGGCCGAATTCGACGTAACCATCTTAGACTTATTAAAAACGCCGAAGCTCACGGCTATTACTTCGGACATAGGATTCAAAACAAGCTTGTGGAACTAATGGTATCAGAAGTAAAAGGGAATATTATTGATAAAACCAATCAAGAAGCAGATATCCCTTGTATTGAATCATGTGGACGTATCAGATAGAGACGTTAAGGTGAAGAACATTTCATCGAATTTCTAGATGTTGACAACTCATCAGGAAAGATTTTGTCAGAGGCTCTTCTCACCGTGCTGGAGAACCTTGGTCTGGACATCGCCGATTGTCGTGGCCAGGGATATGATAATGGTGCGAACATGAAGGGAAAGCACCAAGGATTTAAAGGCGCACATTATTCGCATTAACAGTCAAGCATTTTACACTCCGTGCGGCTGTCATAACCTGAAATTAGTTTTATGAGACATGGCTAAATGCAACTCTCTAGAGTGACGTGTTTATGATCTCATACAGAGAATCTATAAAAGTTTGGCTACGTCGTCTAAAAAATGAAAAATTTTGGAAGAAGCCTTGCCTTTTATAACAACAAAGTCACTGTCATAAACAAGGTGGAAGTGCCGCCTCGAAAGTTATAAATAAAGCACTACTCTATAAAACGAAAGAATTCAGAGAGACACTGTTGACTGTCGCTGACACCGCAAATACCCCACTGGTGAAAAGTGAAGCCGAATGTCTAGCGAACTATGAACAAGGAAGTTTCGAGCTTATTCTCGGTTTAATCCTATACTTTGATATTTTAACGATTATGAATACTGTCAGCAAAACTTTGCAATTTGCTGACATTCAACTCGATGAGGCAATACAGCAAATCTAAGGCCTTTTTGTACTTTTTAGAAAGTACCGGAACGTCGATTTCTCTGGTTCACTAATCACAGCTAAGGAAATTGCTTCCAAATTAAACGATGATCTGAAATTCAAGGAACAAAGAGTCAGACGCAAGATATAAAAACAATTTGATTAAGAGAGTAATGTCGAATCAACATTTTCGCCAATAGCGTTAGAGGAGCACGAGCCCCGATAGCGTTATGTGGTCCCGCATATGACACTCGCCCAGGGCTCCGCGCACTGCTAGGGCCGCCTCTGCCTTGTGCGATAATTCAGCAGTGAAATGATGTCTCTCCGTCATAATGCCCCCCACCAATAATATGTTCATTCATTTCAGTGTACGAAAGACATTGGCAGTGTATAACTGGTCACCATGAAGAGGTGACCCAATGTGCAGGGCCCTTTACAGCTCTTTTTCAAACCCAGTTGGAGGCAACATCCAACAAGGATTCCCAGAACTTTCAATGCAGGTTAGTTACATAGACATTTTGTAACAAGTACCGGTATTTAGAAGGACAAACGCATTCATACGTGACACCAGTTTTAAAATGTCCGACAATAATTAACTTAGTACAAAGAACAGATTAAAACACCAATGCAAACATTGCCTCTAGTGTTTGCTGCACTGACTCTAGCGCACTTTTTTCCACAGCATTGTTTAATTAAGAAGTTAAACTAAATCTTATATAATCTTATCATTGAATACATAAGATCCAGTGAAACTAAACCTTCTATTCTCCATTCTTTCAGATTAAGCTCCTCCATCTTAGATTGTAATCTAAAAGTGTTGAGAGACCAGTGCGCCAGTGAAGCTGTAGACTTTGTACAAACTGTTATGGAAGGATTTCAACCATCCTTTTGTGCCTCACTCAACACTGGCAAATCCTCTGGAACTTATGGCCTGGTGAAGGATGAGAACAAAGCACAAAACATTGGTCCAAGCAGTTTCTTGCTGCTCTTCATTGTCATCTACTGGACCATTGCAACTTAAAGGGGGGATACTCCAAGAACAAACAAATAAGTGGATGGGGAAGTTTGTTATATGTAGCCTAGTTTTCAGTTTATCTGGAGTGAAGTCTCAACAATTTTCCAGTTTTTGTTTTTGTTAAAAAAAATATATATTGTAGAGAAAACATATATAAAGATGAACAGAGAATTTGTGTCTAAAATGACATTGAGTACTGAAAAAAAAATTATCTGGATAAAAAGCAACTTCCCAGTGGGCAAGTTCTTGACAGCTTCACAAGTGGTGTTCAAAAGAATTAGTTTTTAAAGGTGTACTACTGTTCTGTCCATTGATGCAGTGTTATGATGCTATACATCTCCAGTGACAACCACCTTACAGAGAAGCACCCATGCATGATTTAGTTTCCAATAATAATAATAATAATCAGACTTTTGAGGCTTGATACATTCCCATAGACATTTTTACAATGTGTTATTTCAGTAACACAGCCTACATTAAGGTTCATATACCAAAAAAATACTTTTTTTTTTAAAAGATATATATTCCTATATTCTTCGCCCAATTATCTACACTGTGTACCATTATGCAATCAATTTAAATTGTTTTTTTTTTTTTTTTTAATATTACTCTCCCTTTGCGATTTGAGTTTTTTTTGTTGTGTTGTGATAAATTATAAACTTACATTTGAGAATTGTTTCATAAGGATTTTTAAATGATTAATTTGTGATAAGTAGGCATGACACCATCTTATAAATTATCTGGCAAAAAAAAAGTCAATTTTGGGGATATAATAATATCAATGAAGCCAAGAATCATCCAAATGGATATTAAACATTTTTTAATGTTGCTTATTAAATTGTAATATTTCATACTTCTTTAAATTTAAGCATTAGATTTTTTAGCCAATGAGCTAGATTATGTACTATTTTTAATTTGGTAATAAATATTTTGTGAATAAACTTTTCTTTGTTATATGAATATCAAATTCACAGACCAATGAACTTGCCATTAAAAGTAAGATAACTCTGCAGTAAATAATATATTTTTAAGAGGCGCAGTGGCTTAGTGGTAAAGCACTTGGCTTCCGAACCTGAGACTGGGGTTCGAATCCTGGTGAAGATTGGGATTTTTAATTTCAGATCTACGGGCGTCTCTGAGTCCACCCAGCTCTAATGGGTACCTGACATTAGTTGGGGAAAAGTAAAGGCAGTTGGTCGTTGTGCTGGCCACATGACAACCTCGTTAACCGTAGGCCACAGAAAAAGTTGACCTTTACATCATCTGCCCTATAGACCACACGTCTGAAAGGGGAACTTTACCTTACTCTGTAAATAATATATTTTGAGATTCATTTCATTTCTTTTATTTTTACAATACGGAATGGTTTACATGTGAACAAAGTCAAACCCACTTAGTTTCTAAATTCTGAGCATAAAAAAGGTTTTGACAAGCATATTTTCTAATACGGTACGTTTTATATTTTTTAAACAATCATGAAAATCTTTTCAAATGTAGAAACATCAAATATTTTTTGTTGTTTTGAATCCAAAACTGATACATTTGTACCATAACACCAAAAGCTTTAGATGCATTCATTATGATTCATACAACAGAAGCAAAGACTAGAATTGAATAAAATGCTTTAATGATATCTATGTACAATGATAATCATTATGACATGGTGCAAACATTTTTGACACCTGCTTTTTATCAGAACTAAAAATAAAATGAAGTCATAGTTTGAGTCAATAGATTTCCAGGACCAGAGCCAATACAAGTTGTACATCCACAATATGTGGTGGTTGCTTTTTTATATATAGATATATAAATGCCAATTAATAACAATTTATTTAAATTAAAACAAGACTCACAGCCCAGATCACCTACATAGTCCATCCCATTTAGTTCAACACTATAGAGGGGAAATAGCTGATGTTTTGTTTTCTTTATGGCCTAATGAACAAAAACATTTCATGGTCTAGAAACAATTGACAACTTTTCTGTTGATGTGATTTTAAAAAAAACAAAATAATATGTACAAAACCTAACAATTGAACCCGAATGTTATTGATATGAGTGCTGTTGTCCAAACATAGGGCTACCTTCTTGTCCACCTATAGAGCCAGGGTTGGGAAACTGTTGGCCAGCCAGAGCAAGATCTTCTTCCATCATGCGATTGGCTGAAATAGAGGATATTGAAAATAGAACAATAACTATTGACAACCATTTCATTGCATTCATTTTTTTTTACTGAATGATTAGTTAATGATGTAAGAAGCTATTGTTCAAAAGTTACTTTATTCCAGTACACTAATGTATGGTCCAAATGAAACATTGAGGATTAGGAAGTGCATCTTCTACTATTACCTTCACAACCCTATTCACTTGGTCCCAGGAGATTTGTTAAACAGACCAAACAACACAGCGGCTTAATGTGCAATATGGTGAAAAAAAAAGTTTCTTTAAATTTACCTGGATTAAACTGCTCCGCGGTGAACCTTGTGAACATGATGCCGAAGCCTTCAATCATTGCAAGTAAAACTCCACCTAGTGACATACAAAAAAATACAGAAAAAAAAGGGCATCACTTCAAAGTAATAGAAAATAACAAACACATTTTTTTTAGATGGGGCCACATTCGGTTAAAATATCAAATTCTGAAGTCTATAAATCAGTATAATTAACAAAATATTTGTACTTCATCTAGTCAACCAACAAAATAAAAATCACCAGATTCAAACTGCTTTTCTAGATATTTATTGATGAACAAACCTCTATGATACTTAGAATGTCCACACATCTAAGATATAAAGCAGAAAGTAAGGCGTATGTATGTCCCCGCATAGAAATCAAAAACGTTTCACCGATCTTGATAAAACTTGGCAGGAATGTTCCTTGGGTACTAACTTAGACCATAGTGTATGTATTGTAGCCCTAAAACAAACTTAAGACCCTCAAAAAACAAAAAAAAAGTATTGTATCTTATAAAGCTAGGCCACATTTATATGCTTTGTCTAAATGATGAGACAAGAGGAGAGGTCACGAATGCGCAGAGATGAAAATCTCTAGACCTAAATTAGCTCTCATTCAAGAAAACATAATTTTGTTATTTTACACGTGAACATAGAAATACGTGTCTATGCATTTCATTAATTGATGCACATTAATCTTCAAATTTGATTTTACAAAACATTTTTTACATAAAATCGGTCGCTCTAAATGTAAATAGCTTTAAACGTCTTGACATACTTTTCCGTAACTTGCGGCACCATTATAAATAAAATGAACGGCAGAAGTCATAATATGGTGCATTATAAAGGCATATTATTAAACTAATAAACTACTTACATAATACAATTTACTTTCCAATGTGTTTTTTAAAGCATTTAAGCCTACAGTTACCGATTCGGTTTAATTTTAAGTCTTTATTTTCAATTTACTTTTTTCTTTTAGATTTACTTATGCGCAATTAGACCTCTTAGCAACTTAGCTACAAAATGATGAATGAAACACGGCTAATGTATCTAGGTCAACACATTACACCTAGGTCGAAACAAGCTCACATCACAGTGTTTATAGTCTTTTACTATAATAAGCTCAAAGTTTTTATTTATTGACTAGACTACTGTGGCACTCAAATTGTTTAGATTCTAAATCTAGAGCAACATAAAATTAAACTAACAATGTTATAAAAACAACTAGATGAAATGATTTATTTTTTAAATTATCATCTTTTTGTTCACATCATTATTGATTATTCAAACGGAATAAATGCATGCTATTTGTAGAAAGAAAAACCCGAGCAAAGCCAGCTAAAATTAAAGCTAGTATATATATATATCAAAGTTCATAGACCAAAGTAACTTAGAAATACATAGAATTGTGGTGTAGGCCAAATGGACCAAAAAAATTGTCTCTTATTTGCGTTGTCTCTCTTCTCCATTTTCTTAATGGTCTCTACTGTTCTGCCAAATATCCTGTTATATACATTTATATGGTGCCAAAAGTGTGGACTACATGTCAGAGGTGGAGTTTGTCATGGTACCAGTCCCAACTTGGAGGGTTTTTTTTAGGTGAATTTATGTATAAGAAAACTAAAACTTACCTATTATAGCAGATCCAATAATGGCGCCTGTACCATCTTAAAAAAATCAATATAAAAATTTTGTTAATAACCGATACACATGTAATAAATAAGTGTAATTTTGAAACATCACATTAAATATATAACAAAAACAAAGATCAATTAAGTTTTAGAAAATAAGTGTTTACCACTTATTATTAAATAGTAAAATTATTTGAAGTTTCAAAAAATTAAATATAAATTTCACTCATTTCTTCTTAAATACACTTAAACTAAGACATTTTGGCAATCATTTGCAATATCTACAACTTCATTTCTCATTTACTACACGATTTGAAATTAATTTTCAAGCTTCAAATCTTTCATGAATGATATTTTTTTGTAATTTTTAGTTCAAAACTTTTGACTAATTTACATCCAGGCTCACTGCACCACATGACACTACCAACTAGTGCTGGCCTGGGAAGTTTCTGTCAGCTAAATACACTCCCACTACTACCCCTGTATGCGTCACCACCAGATTTATTGAGTTGAACAAAAAAAAAAAAAAGAAGTTTTCATTTTTATGATCCAAAAATAAGTTTTAAGTAAAAATTTGATACAAATTATCTGTATTTTAGAAACTGATAATAAACACATTTAACAGTAAAAATTACCTGTATTTTCCTTATCACATAAGTGAGCAAAGTTTTATAACAGTTTATAAAATTTAATTAATTATCCTGCTTGAGCAAATGTAGTAAATGTTTATATTTCACATACTACTAATAGTATATTTGTTTGTATTTTTAGTTATAAATAAGTACTAACTATACAGCTGTTTGTTCATAATTTTATTGAACTTTTGCTCTTATGGAAAAACATATAAAACTTGGCAATTTACATCTTTTCTTGTGAAAAAAAAACAAACAAGTTGTAAAACATTTTCTGATGAAATGGCTTGTGACATACAATGGCTGCTAATGCAAATGACTAAGTAATTTCAAAAGTAATAAAAAGCACAACCAACTTACTCCTAACAGACAGAATAGCTCCTGTTAACGCACCACTAGTTATGGAATTCCAAGGATCTTCTTTTTTTCTCAAGTAGACCATAGAACAATCAATGGCAGAAAATAATCCACCCCACACAGCAAAGTTCCCTACAATAGATAAAACATTGTCAGAAACAGACAATCAAAACAGCAAAGTTACTTACAATAGATAAAAACATTGTCAGAAACAGACACCTCACACTTAAAAAAAAAACAACAACACATTTCTTATAAACATAATAAAACTGATGACATGCTATAATGCTTTTTTTAAAATGATATTTTATGTGGTCTGACCTCCAACAACTGGAGCTCTTTCTTTCAATGTGACAAAACTGCTGATCAACCTCCTGTAGTTACCCTACAAAAATAAAAACAACATAACCTCAAAAATGGATCCTCATTCCATACCAAATTTTACATTTTCTAGAAACAACCAAATAAGTTGTAGGAACAGTATCATTAATGGGCAAAATATATTATTCAATCAGAATGTGGAAAATAGAGTTAAAGAATTTAAGATTAGTCAACAATTTTTACTCTAATATGTAGTGTATTTGTATCTAATATATAAAGCAAAAAGGAAGGCGTATATATGTATTTCTTCCCAAAAAAATCAAAACAGTTTGACCAATAATGATAAAACTTGGCATATAAGTTCCTTAGATCATTGTGGAGACCGTAGTGTATGTTTAATGTTCCTCCCACAACCGAAAGGGCCCAGAATTAAGAAAAAAAGTACCAAATTGTATCTCTATTAAAAAATGAAACTTATTAACATGCATGTTGTATAATAAAGTTGATAAAATGATCTCATTCAGTGGTTCTCAACTCTTTTTTAGTTGCGCGACCCTCTTTACAATTTCTCAATATGTGGCGACTTCCCAACCGTTAAGTTATCTTTTTCGTTGTTATAGACATCAATTTTCATGGGTTGATCCCTTATAAAAATATGATCTGCAATAACATGATGGCGTATTACTAATTACAAACGGATGTGCTTTTTAATAACATGGGTAAATCTTCACCATAGAAACAATATAGATCTATGATTCTGCAATGGCGCTACGCTGCATTTTGCTGGAGAGTAATTTGAAATGTTACAATATGTTAATGCTGTGACGATTAAAATCATTGACCTGATTTAGATTCAGTTTTTTTTATTATCTAGAATGACAATGCTAGTAATCCAAATAGTAACTACCAGTGGACATTTTTTTTAGACCAAAATTTTGTTTTCCCTAGGGGCCTTATGTGACCCCTGGAAAATTTTCATTTGACCCCCAAATGGGCCACAACCCACAGGTTGAGAACCCCTGATCTAATTAATGGTAATGTTTTTTTTATAATTTTTATTTAGAAGAGGGGCCTAGAAGGCATATCTATTAAATTGGGCACAGCAATTTGTAAGGCCAGCTCTGAGTGGCATAAACAGTTTGGCTACCTAACAAGAGTGCTTGAGTTTGAATCCTGACTCAAGCTGAGTTGTGTTTGTTGAACTCAAAAAGCACCACAGAAACTAATATCCAAATACATAGATTTTATATCTCTATATGTTACAGAGTACATTCCATATTATGTTACAAATAGTAAAAAAAATTATATATGTTTATATACAATATATGAAAAGGGAACTTACACTTGGAGCATTTCTGAAGCCTTTAATTCCATGAAACAGTGAACCACCAATAGCTCCCATAGAGAAGGCCCCCCCACAGTCCTCCATGATGCGCCATGGACTGGAAGAAAAAAACATTTTCATAAATGTTACAATTAAGTTTATAGTGCTAGAAGTCCATAATATAACAGGCAAAGAGACAATTGCATCATGGGCAAGATTTATCACATCATTAAAAGAATCAAGTGAAGTGTCTAGTAATCATGTAACATGAACTGACATTGAAAACTTATGCATTTTAATAGATTTTTTAAATTATTGAAATGTTTCTATTAACATATTAACTATATAAAAAAAAGTACTTATAATCTAAGACTCCTAATGTGATAGAAAGATCATCTAACAGGGTAATTTATATTACTCTTGTGGTTATCACCTTTTTTTTATATTTTTGTTATTAGTCAGGTGTAGCTGATTAAATTACGATTACAAAGATTAAGGATGAGTGCAGTGTTTCACAAGACTATGCAAACCCAATTGCAACCTGCATATTTTTAAGCTGTTGCCCTTCTGCTGTCTATTAACTCTTTCTCTCCGTAATTATTTACCACATTCTGGTGGAATCAACATTGGTATCGTCTGTTAGGAGAGAAAGAGTTAAAGTTTTTTTTTTCTATGCCTGTCTACAATTATAATGGCTTTTCTTTGGGTCTCAAATGTGTGTCCTGCAGCCTTTATAAGAGGCCATCTGGTGCCAGCTACTTTCCTCTATGACGGTAAGGGCAAAACTGCTCTTTATATCTAGCACTTACGGGGACACCTCTGTTACGCCATCCTCATTTAAGATCGCAAAAGAAAATCATCCCTAGCATGCTGTCATCTCCCCTGTGTGATAAGTGCCTAACCCAGCGCAGCTGTCGAATGGTACTTATTAAATATATTGACTAGATTTAGAATTCATTTATATATATATATATAATATATATATATCTATCTATCTAGTTTAGTAATTTGTGGCTTTACTCAGTTACTATCTAGATCTAGAAATGAATAATTTTTAATTTACATTATAAATATTATTTTAATGATTATTTCATCATTAAAAGTTTAACCTGTTAAATTAACTGCTTTAAAACATAGACAAGACAGCACAAGAAAATGATTCACTCTTTGAGACACTCTAACCCTAGAATACTGTCATCTTTGCTTTCTGGGACAATTCATTGCCATCCCCCATTCATTTGCAAGTGTAACTTCTTCTTCTGTGTCCGAGTCTATGTTGTTCTTTGTCTTTGCTTGAGTAATGCTCTATATTTTCTTTTTGCAGACTGAGGCAAAATGATTCTACCCTTTACAAATGTGACACAATTTTCCCCAGGCCGGACATTTTTCCTACTTCATGTATTCATGATCGCCATAGCAAAATTTATGTTTTCCTTTGTCTTGGCCTCTTGTCACTGTTGATATTTCTTTCTGTATCTTGGACTTGACTTAGATGTTGATACTGTTTCAATCGTTGGTTTGTCCAGAAGTTCATTTCCTCCTTCTCTAATATCCTTCATTTGCCTTTGTTATCTTTCACTATCCTAAACATATCTCTATCTATGCATTTGTGTAGAGTTAGTTTATCTTCTTCCAGCATTTTCCTCTTCAGGTGTTCATTTCTGACCACTAAGATAATTCAGTCCCTGATCAGAATATCTTCTAGTTTAAATCAAAATTGCAACTTTTTGCCTATTTCTTCACGGCAGTTATGTACCAGTTAATGTTCTCGTCCTCCACTTTTCTCAAATTGAAAACATTTATTATAATAATCTCTCTGTTTCGTTCGTTCTCCCGATGTAGAACTGTTAAAAACCTCATTAATTTTTTTTCAAATGAATCAAACACATCTGCTGCCTCACTCCCAATTACAATCATTAATGTTGCTACATGTACTTATCTTCTGTCTCTGATGGGAGTTTTGTGGTCTTCTCTATTGGGCAAAATCTGTTAACAGTTTCCCTTTTAGCAACTGTTCTCTTATAAATATTTTTTCTAAGTTTCTCTAGATTATCGTTTACCTTTATTAGTAATTAGATGTGTACACCGCTGCGACCATGTTACGATAGATACTTGAAATGACACTTTCACAATATAAACAAATAACAAGCTTCTGTGTCCCCTACGAATGGGCATATAACTCTTCCTACTATATAGATCTACAATATACTTAAACTAAATGGGAGGTAATATACAATATAAAAATATTATGTGAGTTACTTCAGTTACTAAAGTGAAAGGGGTGTAAAATTCCTTCAACATAAATTTTATTTTTTATATTTCATTGATCTATAACTTATAACTATATTCTATATCTACTTAGTATACTTAAGTATACCGTCTAATACTTCTTGAGTCTAGATGACTTCTGCGTAACTTCAACTTGCGCAGTAGATATCCAAGTAAGAAGTTGAACTTGGAAGTCAGAAAAAGTCAAAAAGATCAGTATGACGAAATATACTAAAAAGCCTAAGCCTTTAGTTTAGTCTAGGCACTTTAGTGAGTCAAATTAACCTTTATCTAAAATCAGGGTACTTAGAGTTAGACCTAAACATATTTTGCGTGGAAGTTTTATACTTTAATAAATAAACAATGCTTTAGACAACTAATTAAATCAAGACTAGATCTAGATCTATTTATTACCATGGTTCACGTGCGTAATCCTCCATGTCCTTTAGCTTGAAAAAAAGAAAATATACAGATGACCTCGCCTTCTATACATTAGCAACGTTTTCGATTAATAATGCCAAATCGAGATCTAGAATTTTAACAAAAATTCGTTTCAATAACAATCTAGATTTACTTTTCTTAATTCATCCAAATACAATCAATATTTTGAATATTAAAAAGCATATTTTACAAAAAAATCCAATTAAATTTATTATAGTCTATTCAAATGTATCAATGATACTATTAATAGTCTTATTTGAAAGAAAAATACATTACAAACTGGTAATTATTATTTTAAGGGGAGACTATTCCCAAATGGTCATAAATCAAATCGAAAGTTGCTCTTTGAAAGCTCAAAATGAATCCTTCCACTATATCTAGTAGTGTTGGCAATAATAAACTAGCTCCAAGTAAATGTACGGTTTATGTTTCTAACATCCCTTTTTCTTTAACAAATAATGATCTGTACAAGATTTTCGAAAAATACGGCAGAGTTGTACGGTTAGTCTTTATACTTAGTCACTTAGATTAGTCGTACCCTAGATTGAGATTTTATTCTAGATTGACTAGATAGACCTGATACTCTTGATTCATACTCATATAATCATTTATAATGTATATCATATAATGATATAGCTTATAGGCACTGATATAGTGACATATACTATGATATACTAGTCTACTAGTAGTAGTGATTGTGAAAAGTGATACTGATAGATGATAAAATATAAAAAATTGATAAATGATATTGATTAAATTGAAACTCTAAGCCTGTACCATAAGTCATGATAAGACTTAGTCAAGTGACTTAGGCTTAGAATCTAATTATCTATCTAGAATCTAGATTCTATTATTATAATTATTACTATATTAGTATTAGTACTATTAGTATTATGAATGAATGAACAGAGCATGCAAGTCTTGTAGAGTACATTATTGTAGCTGTACATGTATATAGATCACACACTGATTGTACCAATGACATGTGACTTCATTTCTACTAAGCCATTGAGCTGCATCTGAACAAAAAAGGCATAATAAACAAAAAAATCAGTGATGAATTAAAGAATTATAAAGGTCATCCCTAATTAATTAAACCAATATTGACGTGATAATGGCATAATGATGGTCATCCCTAATTGAAACCCAATAAAATTTACATTACTTAACCATTGGGGCCAGCATCGGAATGATATTGGCACAATAAGGGTAATCCCCAATTGAGCCCTAAAAAAATAAATATTATTTCAGTTACTAAACCATTGGGGCCAGAATTGGAATGATATTGGGACAATAAGGGATATCCCCAATTGAGCCCTAAAAAAAATAAATATTATTTTAGTTACTAAACCATTGGGGCCAGCATTGGAATGATATTGGCACAATAAGGGTTAACCCTAATTATTATTATTATAGTTGTTACCCTTGTGACTGCTGTCAAATTACAGTCAGTCAACATTGACCAGTGAAGTTAAATGTCGGGATGAGCGAAACCTGCCCCTGTGGAGCATCACCAGAGAATGCTGACCACATCCTTCAAAGCTGCATACTTTTTCAAGAGGCCTGAACAAGAATCTGGCCCCAAAGCCTGCCAAGGACTATTCGGAGAACTGCCTGATCTGGAAACCACTGCGCGTTTCATCTCAGATATAGAATTACTGATCTGAACCCTCCAACATGTAAAATGAGAACGAAGAAGAAGAACTGATGTATGTGTACCCATATAGTGTGAATAGCAGCAAAGTTTTTTTAATTGTGGAAATATAGCTTCTGGCACCCATAAGAGTCCCGTGGAAATACTGACAGGAACTTCTCTTTGCTTGGAGCTTTGTCATCTGGAGCTGAATGGTATTTAAAACTGGTTCTTGACGTCTTAAAATTTGCTTATATTAATTGCACAATTAAGGAATCTTAATAAGCGTTGTACTGTTAATCATTTCACTAGAAGTAGTTTCACCTTTCAGCAAAGGAAAATGACAAAAACTATTTTCTTTTGCTTTATTGTAGAAATGGGAAAGCCTTGTTTGAAAAGATTTAGCATGCATTTACATTTCATATGTAAACAATCAATTGCAATGGACATAATAAAAAACATGAAATCTTTCTTCCACTCTTCATTAGAAATATTGGTAACACAGTCTCAGTCAATGTCCTTCAAGTAATATAACAATTTCGTCCTTAATGTTTTATATTCTTCTCATTTGCCTTGTCCATGCTAAGGTAGCATTAAATTATTTTGTTAATAAATTGGAACTACCCGTGATTAACACCCCTAGCTCTAATAAGCTCGATTGCTAGAGGGTGATGCCTAAAGTAATTTTGAAATTTATGCAGCAGTGTGCAAACTTTCCTGTTTAGAGTTTATGGTTGGGATATTTGAAAAAAAAAAAAAAAATCTTATTTTTCTCAGTGAAAGATCGAGCTCCATCAGTTGTTACACTTGCCATCTTGTTTCAAGCCTACCCAACACTCATACATTGTGTTTTGAATTGAGTGTATTGATGTAAAGCCAATAAGCATAATCTTCGTTTACTTAAAACTTTTTATAATGAGACAGTTTCAATAATTTATGTAGATATAATTTTTAATATTTGCATTTTTATATGTATATACTGTGGGCACACCTGATTTCTGTAGGTGTTGGTGGGCCGCATGTGGCCCGCGGGTCGTAATTTGCCCACCCCTGATCTAGATCTATAATTGATGAATTTTTCCTGTGGACTGTGGAGAAGACAAAGACATTTTATTAATTTATTGTTATAAAGTGCTCAGCTTATGCAGAAGGCTTTATCCTCATGATGAATTGTTGTTATGATTTAGACTGATTAACTAATTATGTGTGTGTGTGTTTAGGAGGAGGCATCTATGGAGGGGGCAAAGCAGACGCTTTTTATCCTTTGATGGGCCAAAGAAGTGTGAGAGGGTGAATGACCTAAGTAGTGGAAAGGGGTTTCCTGTCAGACTGTTCTATAGGAGGAGATAATTTCATCTATAGAGGCTATAAATGACTATAAATAACCAAAGAAATTTGCATGTGTGTATAACTATATTTTTGTTTTTCTATCTGAAGAAGGCAGGAATCAATAATATTAGTGTGCATAAATATTAAAAAATGCATTTTTACTAGTTCTAAGTTTGGAGGCCATAATTTGTCCTTCCCATCTGGCTGAACCAACAATCAATTTAATAGTTTGAAAAATAACATACATCTCTTTTACAACAGTGTCACAATAATGAAAGACAAGTACACACGCAAAAGTAAAGGTGTAGCCTTTGTGTTATTTCTGGAAAGAGATAGTGCATACACAGCTGTGAGAGCTCTCAATAAGACCAAGGTTAGTAATTGCTTGAGATTGTGTAGTTCCACAAGTTGATCTCCAATAAATAGATGATTTATTAAAATGTAGTTATATCACAAATAACTTCTTTAAATTTTTAAAATTAAGAACATGCTGAGCTCAGTAAATTATTTTATTTGACAGATGTTTGAGAGAACAATATCTTGCAGTATTGCTAAGGATAATGGACGAGCACCAGAATTTATTCGACGGAGAGAGTATTTGGACAAATCCAAATGTTATGAATGTGGGGCAAGTAAAAACATCCACTAAGTCATGCAAACAAACAATCTCTAGTTAGTTAGGCAGTGTAGTCAAGTTTGCTTCTAAATTGAATTTAGTACTTTCATCTACCAAAGGTTCTGAACTAGTTCTCTTTCCTGGTTTTACAATTTAAAGTCATGGAAAGCATGTACAATTATTCTCTTCTTTGTTGGAATATATAGGAAGAAGGCCACCTTAGTTACAAGTGTCCCAAAAATTTATTAGGAGAAAGAGAACCACCACCAAAAAAGAAGAAAAAAAGAAAATTTGAAAATGAAGAAGAAAGGTGAGGATACATACTTTTAACAAAGTTTATATTAACTCACTCTGTCTGTCTGGGGGGGATGGGTTCTTGTTTTTTTAAACGATTTTTTCTCCCACTTCCCATTCTCAGATCAAGTCGAAATTTTGCACAATTATTCAAGACAATTATAAAAAATAAGCAATTAGTGGTAATTAATTTTTTTATATTGAAAAAAGGGGGAAATAAACCTTGCAATATTGAGATGACAGTGATTGTGTGGTGCTTTCCTTGATATAAGCTTTATTTTTTAAGCCTTTTTTTATTTTGCTTATTTTAAAAAAATATTTTTGATTGTAAATATTTGTTCAAGTCTTTCAAAGATGAATAATTGTCCTATGTTTATTTACCAGCAATGACAGTGACAGTAATGATATGGGCACCGATTCTGTAAATGATGAGTCTTTAGCCATGGCTATTAGATACCAGGTATTGATAGACTGAAAATTGGTACTTTTATTTGGTATAAAATAAAGTTGTACCTTCTAAGAAATAATAAATTGTTTGCTTACATTGTGGTAACATGAAAATAAGCCACTTATTATCTTCTATTTTAAATAACATTAATTTCCTCAAAAGAGATGTTGAGTATGTCCTATGCTTAGTGTTCATCTAAGTCATGTTTGTTCATTAGAGATTGAAACTGACTGTTGTTAGCCTAGCTTAAGTTCTTGTTTGTTTTTCTTGCTTTAGCAATCCTTGATAGATAGTGATGTGACATCATCAGGGGAAACCAGTACAAGTTCAAAAAGAAAAAAATACAAAAAAGATTCCTATTTTAGTGATGAAGAGGAACTGGATGACTAAGGAGCTACCAACAAGCATAGTTTACTAAAGCAACATAATGAAATCACTCATGTACATGTGTATATAGACCAAATGTAAATAAAATTGTATAACATTCCAACTGAGATTAGTTTGACTGCCGTCTTTGTTGTTTAATATTAGTACTTTGGGGAATAGCTATTAAATTGCTATTCATTTGTTTTGAATCTACATTATAATGCCAGTAAAATTTTACCCCCAAAGAAAGTATATAAAAACATTTATAATATGAATTTTGTGGCCACTACAAATTGTTTTGGTCTATTCAGAATTCCTAGTGTTAGATTCACATCTCGTCATATAATTTCAATCATGTTAGTAAAGCACACAAAAAAAAAAAAACACTAAATCTTTAATGATAATACATAATCATTTAATCTTTGACCCAACATACTGGCCAATGTTCAAAATGCAAGTTTAAAGAAATTTTTAAAAAATTATCACAATTAAAAAATATGAACAAACTTCAACTTTAAGAAAACTTTGAGAACAATGCAACATTCATATTGCTCAAAACACTCTAATGAAAATACATTAAAATTGTTTTAACAAAGGCACTTTTTGAACATTAAATGACTTGGATCTTCTCATTCTTAATAGTTTGGGGGACAAAAACAATCTCTTGTTTCAAAAGATTGAAGATTTTATTATTTTTGTTCTTCTGAATCTCTTAAAATCTGATTAGATTTTTTTATTTGAAACAAAAATATTGACCAGGTTACAACTTTTTTTGAAGTTTT
Source organism: Biomphalaria pfeifferi (assembly GCA_030265305.1). Classification (NCBI taxonomy): domain Eukaryota; kingdom Metazoa; phylum Mollusca; class Gastropoda; family Planorbidae; genus Biomphalaria; species Biomphalaria pfeifferi. Next base: position 198,942 of record JASAOG010000116.1, read on the forward strand.
CAAGTTAATTTCTCTGTTGATTCTCTCAAATGTAAAATTGACACATGGTGACACATTTTCTTTTTTGGACTGGTAGTAGAACATTTGTTGCCTGCTAGAACATTTTGTTTACTAAAGGATATACATAAAGAAAAAAGTTTTCACGCAATCATATGGAAGATTTATCTAGTGCAGATACTATACACAGTTGAACATTATTTTACAAAATAAATATTAATACCGTACTTAAAATGTTTCTAAATCAAAGTTTTATAGGATCTATTAAATTAAAACAAGGGAGAACCACTGTTCAATGTACAAGTAACATCAAAGATAAACTATCAGATTTAGCCTTACAATGTACAATGCTTGTGGAGACATGTTTACATCATTGGATTTATTTTAGTGTATGTTATGATCACCACCATATTGCTTATTTCCAAATGAAGTTAAACATTTCACTAACTACTTATTTTTAAAAGACATCCTATAGCAGTTACAACATAATTTAATAGTAAAAAAAAACAACACAGATCTAGTACAAAAACCAAACATTTGTTCTTGAACTTAAGTTAATATTTTGTGCTTGCTTTGCAAATAACTGAACAATAATTTGAATCGGAAACTTAACAATTATGATAAGCTATAAATTCTTTAACAAAATAGGTTCTCATCGCGTAAGACAGGTTTATCACAGTCAGGGCTAGATTCTGTGTTTTTAACACTAACTGATTCTAAAACATGAATGTCAGTGCTGTTATCAGGAGGCAGCTGTCCAGAATCTCCACTGCCTAGTGTAGTCTCCTGGTTAATGTTGGCAGCAGCCTCATTCCAGGAAGTCAAATGTGACCTTATGGCTGTTGCAGTACGGGTTAGAACAAAGACAACACCAGACAGACCCCCAATATTAATATTTAACATGAGTCTGCGCTGCCAAAATTTGCTCAAATTATTGACAGCCTGACATGGAGAAAAGATAAAGAAACATCAATATTATAAGCCGCAATAATGACATCTTATCGTTTACCCAAAAAAATTATGAAAAACAAAAAGTTATCTCCCTGAGATTAACTCTAGCAATGACAACATACATACTGACCAATAATAGTTTTATTTCAAGCGTCATTTTCTTAGAGGATTAAATTACTGTTAAATTTAAAGGTAAAGTGTAGTTAATACATAGCTGAAATAAACATCCAAAACTTAATGATGCCTTATTGGAAAAAACATTTACCTTGATAAAATTTGCCTTATCTTCAGTTAGTAAACAAGCCCTAGCACCAGTGGTGGCTGTTCTAGCCATTTCTGTTAACAAATTTGGATAAAGTGTCCGATTAGAAGCTCTGTTCCCAAGTCTAGAAAGAAAATTGTTAAAATATTTTGTTAAACATCTCTTTGACTTGATCAAATCCTATTAGAACTAAAACATTTTTTTACTAAAAAAAAATGCAAGAAAATTTTTTTAATGTAATCTTGTATTCAATGGTAAGTAAATAAATAACAAAACAAATTAATCTTTTAACTTAATTGAAATCAGTTTCAGATGTTTATACAGAAAGTTTAGCAAGACTTGGACAGACATGCAAAAAAAATTCTTGTAAGGGACACCATCAATCCAATACCAAGGAAATACAGTCAAATGATGGCTGGCTGTACCAAGCTGTAGTTAAAAAATTAAAAATTATTCAAAGCATTACAAGGAAACTCTGATATGGATGAAGATAATCAGAGACACATGTAAATAAAGTGGTTGCTACATGTGCAAAAAAAACAACAACAAACCATTGGATGATGTCTACACTGACATAAACATACGCAAATTTAGTTGTTTGTTGATGAGAGATGAATTTAAGTTTCTGCTGTGACCTTTTAGAAATATTTGAATCATGAAAGTTATGTAAAATACTGGTATCTAATTTTAATATTTTCTTCCAATTATAAGCTTTTTAAGTTTTTAAATAGGATTGTTAGAAAGTTTGTAACAGAGATAGTCTAGGTAGTTTCATAATTTTTATAACATTTCATTTAAAACATTTTCAATGTTAGGTTAGAAGAGAAAAAAAAATATGTATAAACTCACCTATGTCCAAATGGCTGCAATAAAAAAGTCAAGAACTGAAAGGCTATAATGCTTCCACAGGCATTAATTTGTGTCAGCTAATAATAATGTAGGTATGTAGGATGTTTTAAGAAATGTTTAATTTTCAAAACTTTGTTCAACTACCCTACAAAAATCTAAGATGACTGACCAAGTCTGAGATGAACACATCAACACTTTGATCTCTTAGAGGCAAATGTTCAATACTCCATTGAACAACATCCAGTTTTAGACCATTTCTACTGGAATAAAACAAGAAAAACATAAAAAATATTTTTAAAAAAAAAAAAAAAGCTTATACAAAATGTAATAGTATCAATTAGTTTGGATTAGTCATGTAGTTAAATTTTATAATAGATCTAGAAAAAAACAACAATAAATTCTGCAATGAATAATATTTCTACCAGACAGCTTGATATAAGCTTTGTAAACAGTAAGTATTACATTATTCCAGTCTCTTACTTTTCTAAATGTATGTTTGTATATAAACATACTTCAGGAAAAGCTCTCAAAAAATAATTAATTACCACTAATTGATTTTTTTTTTCTATTGATCTATGTATTGCAAAATTTCAATTTGATCAGAGACAGGGAAATGGGAGAAAAAAATGTTGACAGGGGAAACAACTTCCTATATCCTGCCTTCACCTCACCTTCATCTTTCCCTTAGTCCGTTGAACCCTTGGTGAACCACACAAGATCTGTCAACCTTCTTTCTCCATTCCTCTCTGTCCTTTGCCTTAGATTTTCATTCAATGACAGGCCTGTTCATTCTTTGACGTTGTCTTCCCATTGCTTCCTCTGTCCACTTCTCTTCCTGGCACTGTTCTCTGAAGGAAGGTCTTTGTGAGGCCTAAGGACCTTGTGACGTGGCCAAAGAGTTTAGGTTTAGTTTTTTTTATCAGCATGTGATGATGGGGTCCAACAGCTGTATTAATCCTGTTTCTAATCTCTTCATTTGTGATATGGTCTTTGTTGACACCTATGATCTTTCTTTAGCATCTTAGTTCCATTGATAGACTCGTGACATCTATGCACTACGCAAGACATCAGGGTTTCTGTCCATGGCTTTTGCAAGAAAGGATTTAAGCCTTTCAAGCCCTCACTCAAATGGAGTTTGATGATGATGATTGCTAGGATCCTTTTCTCGAGATCTGCAGTCAGTGTCCAAAATTTGCATACATAAAAGAATGTGACCAAGGAGAGCATCAGTCTGATTTTAGTGTTGAGGGCTATGCCTTTGTTAGTCCAATTTTGCAAGTGCTGCTTAAGAATGCAATTCTGGCCATTAGTTCAGGTTTGGTTCCTTCATCTTAGACAATAGCTCCAAGGTATGTAAAGCTACTGACACTTGTCAGCTTATCACCACCAATGCGGATGTCCCTATTAAAAGCCCTTTTGGCTATTGGTCAAAATTTGTGGGGGTTTTTTAGGAATTGATTTGCATACCATATGCAGTGGAAATATTGTCTATGTGCATCACCAAGTTAGCTAATTATTCTTCTGTCTTTGCCAGACTATCTATGTTGTCTGCAAAGCACAAGTTAGTAATTTTTCTTCCTCCAATGCTTACAGAACCTTTCTTAGCCTGAAGAGAAACCATGATTAGCACACCCAATCTTTTCATCACTCTTCCAAAGAAAGGCAATTTACAACTCTTGTCAAGACTACCAGACCATCAGCATCATAAGCCATCCAAACAAAGTCCTGTGTTATATTATACTAAACCAGCTAAAACCAAAAGCTGAGAACATTATATCAGAAGAACAAGCTGATTTTAAACTAGGTCGCAGCAGAACAGAACAAATCCTAAACTCAGGATGCGAACAAATTCTAAACCTCAGGATGCTTTGCGAGAAATACCTCCAACAGCAATAGAACCTTTTCCATGTCTTCAAGAAAGCTTTCAAAAGAGTTGGGCATGGGGCACTCTGAGCGAGAATGGAAAAATACAATGAAAATCAAAACAAAATAAAACAAGATTACAAAGACAGTTTGTGTGGAAACACAAACTCAAAATCGGCCCCCCCAGTGGTCCACCCAGGCAGGCTTCAATATTTTCAGAAAGAACATCCAAATGAAATTATATCAAAGACAAATGAGAGATAAGAATGGGGAAAGAAGGTTGACAGATCTTGTGTAGTGCCCCAATGGTACAACAGATCAAAGGATAGGTGCAAGTGAATGCAAAGTTAGATGTGAACCTGGCCTAACTAGTTCCCCTTTCAGACCTTGTGGTCTATAACGCAGATGATGTAAAGTTCATCTGTTTTTGTGGCCTACGGTTAACGAGGGTGTCATGTAGCCAGCACAACGACCAACCGCCTTTACTTTTCCCCAACTAATATCAGGTACCCATTGGAGCTGGGTGGACTCAGAGGCGCCTAAGGATTCCGAAGTTGAAAATCCCAGTCTTCACCAGGATTCGAACCCGGGGCCCCTGGTTCAGAGGCCAAGCGCTTTACCGCTCAGCTACCGCACCTCTCCTGGCCTAACTGAACTATTATAATTGATGTAATTGTTTTGAAAAGGCCCAATCTCTTATTTGAATGCTCAAAAAAAAAATAAAAAAAATTTCGTAATGAAGAAAAAGTTCACGAAAATGAAGTTTACAAGATTACTATTCGTTTTAATTTAGGTCTAACTTATAATGCATACTAATTAGCTTTTTCTCTTTAAAAAAACTGCTTGCATAACTGATTTTAAAAATTAGATTTTTCACTTTCAGAAAAAAAAAAGTAGCCGTTGCATCAGAACTTTGAATGGTCTAAAATATTGTGATGTCGGATTTTCAATATCTTTTCTAGTTTACGAGATCTAAACGGGACGGACAGACATTTCGCACAAAACTAATAGCGCTTTTCCCCTTTCGGGTACCGCTAAAAATATCCAAAAGCACTATACTTCAACAACAACACTGGTTTAAAACCACGGCTGCCTATTCTCACCAACTCTTTTCAATATCTTCCTTGAAAGAATAATGGACAATACAAAGGATATACTGCCACATCTCTCAAAAAGTAGCATTTATTTTCCTTTTTCAATACATTGCTAAATAATTCATTACCAATAATTAATTAATTAATAACTGTTCAATTTTGTAAACTGATTCAGGTTTTGTATGGTACAACAAATAATTGTGTTATGTTTCAATTCGATCCAAGAATGGGTGTGGGGAAAATAACATGGTAACAAAATTGTACCAGACAAGCATGAGTTGATGTAAGCTTTGTACAAATATCTAGATAGATAACTTACTTCTGCTCAAGTTTAATTTTGTCTTGTAAAGCTGAAACATTCTGACATGTTCTTTCAATTGCTCTGCCATGGTTGTCTCCTCCTAAGTGATAACAATGAACCCAGCTCATAGCACCTTCAATTGGAAGAGCACCAGATCCACACATGGGGTCGCAGATAATATCACCAGTCTTGATACGGCACAATCTAGTTAAGGTTTTTATTTCTTTTAGTATGGCTCATTCTATAGCCAATGGGCTATTCTAACAATAGAGTGAAAATTTTAGCCACTAGTTTTTTTTTGTTTTTTTTTAAGAAACACAATGAAGTAGCTCACTTTGTTTTAATGTTTTGTTTCCATTCAATCAAATAATTAAAAAAAAAACTTAATGTAAAGATAGAACTTGAAGATCATTTGATGGACAGAATAAGTTATCAAACTAAAACCATACTTTCAATCAGTACCAACCTTAACATATTGTAACAGATTGTTGCCCTCAGAGTTGTAGGTCCAAATGCAACCATATTGCGTTTATGTAGACTTGTTTTAGTCAGACCCAAGCACACTGACACTTCATCGTGGTCTATGTCCAGTACAACCTTCCAGAGGAAAAAACATTGCTTGAAAATGGCTGAGAAAATTGATGTGGTTAGATCACTGGATTCACTGGAAAAGATCTTCATTTATTTCTTACATCATAAAAAAGTCATACAAACACAAGTTGAATTATTGTCAACCACAACAGTTCACACCAATAAGCCAACAAGCTGAAAAACGTACCTCAATATCATATTTAGACAGATCAACAATCCACTGAAAAGATTACCTTAATATCATAATTAGAAAGATCAACAATCCACTGAAAAGCTTACCTCAATATCATAGTTAGACAGATCAACAGTCCACTGAAAAGCTTACCTCAATATCAAAATTAGACAGATCAACAATCCACTGAAAAGCTTACCTCAATATCATAATTAGACAGATCAACAATCCACTGATGGTACTTGTTAACAGCACTTCCAAAACTTGCTGCAGCAGATGGAGAATCAAAAGGATGAGATTCCCCATTCCTGTTACAAGTGACACGAAATGTTGGTTTAGTTGGATCTCTGGAAGCTGCCTCGACACTCATCACAGGAACTGCTCCTGTCTTTGTAGGGGAGCTCTTTAACAGACTAGAATCATACAAAGTGTCAAGGTCATAGTCACTTCGAGCTTCATAAGCTGAATCAGTATCAAGTTTATTCTTAGTTGCTGGAGAATCTAAGACAGTTGAATCTTTTGAGGAAGCAACATCTGCAGCACATTTATTTCCAGTTTGCATAGAATCCAAGATTGTATCTTTCGATGAGGAAAGATCTGCCAATGATGTAGCAAAGAATGTGGGGGTGGGTGGCGGTGTGCTCGTACTTTGAGGAGAGTTACTACCTTCAAATGTTCTCAACTGTTCACTTGGCTGTGATGTTAACTTTTTTATCACACTTGAGGCAAACTCAGTTTCACTTAAACTTGACAGGCATTCTTCTGACAAAGCTCTGTTAACTGAGATCTCATTATCTCCCCTTGGTTTCATCACAGATATATCTTTAGCAAAGTTCAAAGCTTCCTCCCTAATACTGGCATTAGACAAGGAGATATCTACATCCATTGGCTCCACATTTCTGTCATCACTTTCTGTTAATTTGGCAGGAAACATATTTTCATCAGGATTGGGTAATAAAACTTTGATATCAATCTGAGTATCCTTATTCCAGTCTTCACGACGTTTGATTATGACAGTTTTAGGTTCATGGAGTACAGTCATAGTTTTCTTGTCTGATTTTTTCACTTCTGGCTCTACAATATTCATAACATTAGGAACGCAAATCTTTGATTCATCAGGACATTTGATATCATCATTAATTACTTGTGTTTTAGGAGGATAAATATCTTTAGTTTGTACTTTTGGTTCATCCAGAAATTTATCTTCTACACTTCGGACTTGTGATTCACAAAAAAGTTTAACATCAACATTTTGTACTTCAAATTTAGATTTTACATTGGACCATTCACCAGGAGAAGGAACACTTTCAATAACAGGTTTAACTACATTTCCAACTTTTATATTACAAAGGCCTTGAACTTCAAGAATTTGAGATTTTTTTTCAATAAGAGATTTAACTTCTAGATTATGCAATTCTGTTGTATCAATAAGTGTTGCTTCAATGTTTTGCAATTCAGTTTTACTAATAGGGTTAGCTTCATCATTTTGCAATTCTGTTTTACCAACAGGTGTAGCTTCAACATTTTGCAATTCAGTTTTATCAACAGGTGTAGCTTCAACATTTTGCAATTCAGTTTTATTAACAGTTGTAGCTTCAACATTTTGCAATTCTGTTTTATCAACAGGTGTAGCTTCAGCATTTTGCAATTCTGTTTTATCGAATGGTGTAGCTCCAGCATTTTGCAATTCTGTTTTATCAAATGGTGTAGCTTCAACATTTTGCAATTCTGTTTCACAAGCAGGTGTAAATTTACTTTCTATTTTATCAAGAGGTTTACCATCATTGTTTTGAACGTCTCTATTTTCACTAGATCTAATCTCAAGCCTAGAAACTTCTGTTTCATTGAGAGCTTGGTCATTTTGAATGTTGGTGCTTGTGTCACATTCTGATTGATGTTTGTAAGATGATAATGTTGTCTTTGTATTACATCTTATCTTATTACTTGTCTTGTCATTGTCCCTATTTCTTTCACTTTGAATTTCTTTTGTTAGCTTTTTGTCTTTCTTTTTTTTCCAATTCCCTCCCTTTTTATACTTTTTTTCTTCCTTTCCTTTTTTAGCCGGCAGATTTCCCATAATGATAACCTGAACCAGATCATCTGGTGTAGGAATAACTTCAGGGTGGGGTGGGATGGGGTGAGAAAAGTTATTGAAAAGTCTCCAAACACTCAGTCCATTCTCCCAGTCTACGTCTGCAACCATTTTCTGCAAGCGAGATAAGCTGTCATGCTAAGTAAGAAAAGAAAAAAAAAAAAAACTATTGAAAATGTTTTTTATCCTCAATAAACACAACATTGAAAAAAATATTAAACTAATCAATCCAATCAAAATATCACAATTGGCGGTTTGAAGAAAATGTTTGATAATAAAACAAAGAACAATTTGTACAGACTTCAAAATAATTTATAAGAGATTAGCATTAGATAAAAAGAGCATAAAATGATTTACAAAACAAAAAATATCACTACTATGTTGTTTTACTCTAATAAAAAACAAAATAAAAATTATTACCTGATCTGTAAAATGAAAGTGAGGTACACAGTGCATCACAACTTTGAAGTTGTCTATTGATCCCATTTTCAAAACCTGTAAGAATTTTGTTTTCAATTTATACTTATAGAAAAATCAATATATATGAATTATGTAACACAATTCAGCCAAGTTCAGCCAACCTAGTTATGATTGGTTTATTTGTCATCAGAAATATTATTTAAATGGCACTTTAAGTTGGTTATGACATTTCTCAGTTTACAATGACAGAAACTTGACCACAGCATTGTTTCCGATGTGTCTAAATTGAGAACATGAAATCCTATGAACCACTTCTCTCCTGTTAACATCCTTCACCATACACTGCTTTACATTACCCTACAATAAGAATTCCCATGGTAAGTAGATATCTAGAACATTGTGCAGCACTGCACATCACCTGGAAAGATTAAAGGACCTCCACCAATGCAGCCAAACATTAAACTAAATAATAAAGGGCATCTTGATATGCCCGTTCCCCTGGGGATTTTTGTTTTTGTCCATAAACCCTCAATGGTTACTTCCCCTTTATAACTCAGGATTTAAATGTTAAACAGCTGAGTTATAAAAAAATAAGGTCCATTCATAGTTCAAATAGTAAAATGCAATGGGAAAACAACATAAAGAATAGACAGAACTATCACTGAAAGAGACTTCAGTCCTTTCAAAAGACAGATCATGTATCCAAATTACTAAGGGATAGCGGAAACTGAATATATAATATATATTTTGTGTTATTTCTTATGACTAGTTGTTTTTTTTTTAAGTTTCAGATTTAAAATTAGGCCTCAACTTGTGAATTAAAATTTAAATGCGTCTGAAGTATAATTATAAAGAAAGAAATGGTACATGCAGGCAGGGCCGGCCTTAGCCACTGCAACTGCCCCGCACTTTCATAGGCCCTGCGCTAATGCTATGTGTAAGCTATTAAATTAAATCTTATATATAAAAACAGGGTTTCCAAGGCCTACTAGAAATCTCCTGGAATCGCAAAAAAAAAGTCTTGGAAATCTCCTCAAAAATCTCAGGAAATCTCACAATTGATATAATTAATTATTAATGTATTACCTTAAGGAAATTTTATTGCAAAGAAGAATGTATTTTGTTATACAAAATCTAAATTTTGAACTTATCCTTATCGCTACCCAGGGTAGGCTCAGCGCAATCCGTTTCGCATAGGGCCCCGCAATTGTTAGGACCGATTCTGCATGCAGAATAGGAAACTAGATCTAGTTCTGTCATAACCATCAAAATAAAGGCACAGTTTTAAAATTTTTTAAAGTTTTAAAAATTATGGTTGGGTTTTCAGACAGTACATAGAAATGAGGGTGTGGGGGCAAATGATGCAAATTACTTTATGTTCTGATGATTCTAAGTCAGACAAACTCTGTTACCGTACCATTGACTTGAAACTCTCAAAAAGGTTGAATTCAATTGAATTTTTTATTGGATATTTAAATGGATTATATTTGATTAGATCTGCGTGTTATGTCTTATGTGGTGTTTTGATACTATTTTTGCACTCCCTAGTCCTAGTGACCTACACAAAAGTAAAAAAGCATGGCTGCCTGCTTCCTCTCAGTATAATATTATAGACACCACTGAAGTCTACAATATATAGATCTAATAATATATAATATAGAATCTAGATCTACTAACTCACTGAATAACATTAATAGCAGTACGGTGTGATGACAATAAAACTATAAGTCACAATTGCCAAATCATAATGGTAATGGTCACTAGTACTACTAGATCTAGTTACTAGATCTAATTTTCATGAACTTGTCACACTAGTCTGTAGTCACTAGACTCAATGGACGGTGGACCACTACTTACTAACTTAGGACATTTAGGTGACTAGTCACACTCACAGTAGTAGAGTAGTCACAGTCAGTGACACTGACAGTGTCACGTGTGTATGTCTTTCTTAGATTAGTTTAATTAGTTACTTATTAGACTTTAGAATACTACGCTCATTCTATGTTATGACGTTATGTATAACTTTAAACTTACAAATACTAGATTCTAGATCAAATAATTAATAATACTTATTAAGTTATAACTTACATCTTGAATTCTATTGTACGGAATAGCCCATTTTATTTTGCCTCTTGCAGCTTTAACTTCTGTATTGAAAAGTTCTTTCGCTTCCCCTCGAGCTGTCTCTTCAAAGCCAGTAACCACTGAAGCTTCTATGGTATACAATTTTTCTTCATGTTTATCAACATGAGAACTCATACCGTTACCGGTATCATAATCAACTAAACTTGAGGCCATGCTGTGATGCTTCTTTGTTTGCGTTGAAATATTCGTTAAATTATTATGGGTCGTAATTTTAACTTATTGTAAGAGGAAGAAATAATCGAAAATACAATAAACCTAACCCTACCCCTCCCCCCCCCCCCCCCCGGCCGTTTTTTTAACAGCTTCCAAAACAAAACAGATTCAAAAGTAAAAACACATGAAAATAAAGAAAAAATATTTTTAAAAATTTAAAAAGATTATATTAAGCAAATTTGTATCAAATTAGTTTAGCTCAGTCATGTAATAAAATATGTAGATCTAATACATCTAGACTAGAAATAATAAATATTTGTATCACTTGTTTTAGTTTAGCGCTATTTCATGCTTTTAGCTTTCTTAACATTCTAAGATCCTTCGTATAACCTTTTTTTTTTTTTTTAAAGTATTTTTTGTTGTTCTTTTTTTTAAAAAGTATATTTTCTTTTTCTTGTTGACGTTAAATTGCTACCCTAACATTATGTTTTTCTTCCTTCTCATTTTTCATGTCCACGGGTTCAGATCAGTAATCCTAGTTTTAAATTCTTATCTTATATAATACAGACGTTACTTCAAAAAACATGATTACGTCCTACGCGTCATGCATTTAGTCATGCATATGAACCAATGACTTTAATTCTGCCAAGTCACTGGTTTTCCTGGCTAGCTCAGGCAACCCATTCCATGCTCTAATAGCACTAGGGAAGAAGGAGTATTTGTACAAATTTGTCATAGCATATGGGATGAGGATTGTGCCTTTCTGAGTATTTTATTAAACTTTGTTTTTGTATTTGAAGATTATGGTTCAGTGTTTTGTGTATAATTGCTACTTTACTTTTGAGTCTTCTGTACTGAAGGCTTTCTAAATTTAGTGATTTTACCAAAGGAGTTACTTTAGTAAAATGTTTCCAGATCAGGCAGTTATCCGTATATCAGTATATTTTGACGACATGGTACCACAGGATATTAGGCCTATTATTACCACATTATATTATTATTGTTATTATTAACTACATTGTTAATATGTATTCCATGTACTAATTGTAATGAAGATATGGTTCTGTGTGAGCCTGTCAAATCTCAAATTGAAGACCTCAAGCCTTTCCCTTTGTGCAAGAGTCATATAGGCCCATGGGCGTAGCCGGGGGGGGGGGGTTGAGGTTCAACCCCCCCCCCCCGAAATGAAATCCCCCTGCGGGGGGGGGGGGGGGATCGGAATAAAGTAACTGATTATTTCCTTTGATTTTGTTTATTTTAGGTGAGATTTTAATACTAAACCATCACTTGCCCCAGCACAGCGAATGGTTTTTTAGTTTAAAACCCCTTACCTGGGGGTTTTGAGTTTTAAAACCTCTTCCATGGGGTTTTGAGTTTAAACCCCCCTACCAGGGATTTTTGCAGTTAAATCCCCCTCTTCTAGAAAACAAAACAAAAAAAATGCAAACGACAATCCTCAAATTCCAAGAGCACAGTTAAGGAAGATTTTGATTTTAAAACCCCCTCCAAAATGTACGATAACCCCCTCTTCAATATAAAAAAGCTAATTACGCACTCAAAATCTTATGAGCGTTGCTAAATCGGTTTTGACTCAGTTTTGAATTTAAACCCCCCTTCAGAGGGGTTTGAAGCTAAAAATACCTCTTCAATATGAAAAAAAAAAAGCAAATTATGCACTTAAAATGTTATGAGCGTAGTTAAATGGATTTTGACTCAGATTTGAGTTAAAACCCCCTTTCAGCGGGGTTAGAAGGTAAAAAAAATACATTTTCAATATAAAAAAAAGCAAATTACACACTCTAAAATCTATGAGAGTAGCCAAAGGGGTTTTGAGTTTAAACCCCCCGCCAGCGGGGTTTGAAGATAAAAATACATCTTCAATGTAAAAAAAAAAATAACCAAACTACGCACTCAAAATGCTATGAGCGTTCCCAAAAGGGGTTTTGAGTTTAAACCCCCTTCAGAGGGGTTTGATGCTGAAAAAATACCTCTTCAATATAAAAAAAAAAGCAAATTACACACTAAAATTATTTGAGCGTAGCCAAGCCCATTGGGGGTTTTGAGTTTAAACCCCTCTCCAATAGATGGCTTTTCTTAAAAGTTAAAAACCCATCCATATAGTTTTGAGTTTAAAATCCCCTTACAGAGCGTTTTGAGGTGGCAAACCTCTATCTTCAATATTATTCTAAAGCAAACTACAGTTACCAAATTTTATGACCGTAGTTAAATGGGGTTTTGAATTTTAAAAAAAAACCAATAATTCCAGAGATTTTTTAGTTTAAAAACCCCAACAGATGATTTTGACGATAAAACATCCCTTTTCGATATAAAATCTTAAGCAAACTACCTAATTCCAAGAGCGTATTTAAGAGAGGTTACACATTTCTACCAGTGATGGTGCTCCATTAATAAACTGCAGTGAATAGTCATCTGCCGAAATTGAAAAACACTAAATGTGGCTCAACAAAGATGGCTAAGACAGATTTTAGGAGTCAGTTATAGAGATCGGGTCTAAATCAAGGAAATCCTATGACGAACTGGAAGTCGACCCCTTAATAAGATTGTGACAGAGCGTCGCATGAGGTTTGCGGGACATGTTCTCCGACAAAATGAATTACGCATAAAAAGAGTTGGGATGACATCCTATTACAGATTGGCGCCACACTTGCATGGAAGTCCTCACAGCAAGAGGGAAGAGGCTTCAGACATTACCAGTGACAGATTTATGTGGAAACAGCTTGACGACAAGTGCGTAGAAAGGCGCGGGAGGGTCTTAGTCAATAAGAATAGCACATTTAGTTTTTGCAAAAAAACTTTCTAATTTCAGGAAAATGCACCTCAGAATATGCATTTTGTTGGCTTTTAATAACAGAAATAGTGCATGGCGGCGAGGCTTCGCCCCGCGCTGGGGGAGCTCCTATCGCTCCCCTAGAGCCCCTTTCTGGCAATGACGGAGAGTCAACAATTTTTCCACTGACTCCTATTCTAGGGCACAATAAACGTCTTACGAAAGAATGAAGGGTCAGAATGTAATAAAGATTATGTACACACACACATACATACATATAAATATATTTGTTTTCGCGGGGGTGGGGGGAAATCAATCCCCCCCTAACTCCCTCCCCCCGAAAAAAAATCCTGGCTATGTATAGGCCTATACATTATGATAGAGGGTGAACTCCACTTGTATTGTTTATTACATGTTGTTTTAAAACATATTTGTTTTATATAGCCTAGGTATTGAATGCTGGGCGGTAACGCGCTTGGCTTCCGTACAGAAGTCCGGGGTTCGAATCCTGGTGAAGACTGGGATTTTTAATTCCGGGATTTTATGCGTCTCTGAGTCCACCCAGCTCTACTGCGTACCTGGCATTAGTTGGGTAAAAGTAAAGGCGTTTGCTCGTTGTGCTGCCCACATGACACCCTCCTAGAACTGTGGGTCACAGAAACATGACATTTACATCATCTGCCCTTTAGATCGCAAGGTCTAAAATGGGAACTTTCTCTTCTTAAATCAAAAGTAAACATTTTATTTTAAAAGTAAGAAACCTATATAACAGAAAACACTTAATTTAGTAAGACACATCAGGACAGAAGGAAAAAAAATAGCTATAATAATATAAGCAGGCTTGTCTTCGAGTCCGAAGATTAATGAGGAATGCAGCATTTCCCGTGGCTACGCAGCCACAGATGTGACCTACATATTAGCCATAACCAAGGCATGCATAACCATTGTTTGCCGGTGGTCGATTAAGATTTTCCTTTCGCCGTATGCGTCTGTCCTTGGCAGCGGATTTTCTTTTGGTCTCAAATGTGTGTCCTGCGGCCTTTGTGAGTGACCTCCGCCTGTCTCATTCTGAAGCCGCATGCAGCCAGGTGCTCTCTTCTATGTCAACTAAGGCATGTTGGCGCCTAAACTGGTCTTTAAAGCGTTTCCGTGCGGCACCTCTCTTACGTCGACAACCTTTTAGCTCACTAAAAAAAGACTACTTTTGGCATACGTTCGTCTCCCATACGGGATACTTGCCCTGCCCAGCGTAACTGTCGGACCATAAGAAGTCCCTCTTTACTGTCCATACCAGAGTTCGCAAGGACATCGCTGTTTGTAGTGCTGTATTGCCACCGTATGTCCATGATGGAGTACATTAAACACTAAACTATAATTTACAAATAGAAAAGCAAAACCTAATGAAATACTCATAAAGACACAAGGACAGAGGCACATTTCTTATTCCATGCGCTAGAACAAATTCGTACACGTGTTCCTACTTCCCTAGTGCCATTAGAGAATGGAATGGGTTGCCTGAATCAGCCAGGAAAACTAACGACTTACCGAAGTTTAACAAGATTAACATGCATGACTAGAATGACACATGAAATGCGTATCTCGTTTTTTTGAAGAAACGTCTGTAATATATAAGATAAGAACTAATAGTGGCATATTCACTTATTCCCCTTCTTTCGGGGCCGGGCGGCTAAAAAAAGGAGGGGGGGGGGGATAAGTACTAGCTAATTTGTTTCTGTTATCAAACGAAATTAACCATATCCCTGGGCTCTTCTTTGAATCAATGGATGCTGGGCGGGGTGGGGGAATATTGCCCTGTATGCTTTACACTATTATAGCCGACATCGACCCCGGATTTTTACGCCCCTGTCCTTGTATATTTCTGCGGGACTTACTAGTACTAGAATCTTAGAGACGTTTTGTACCAAAGTGGAAAGTGCTTAAAACCAGATTTATTGATTACCTTCGCATTGCATGCTATCGATAGTACAAAGTGTTTATAATGTAGACTATGGATAAATTTACAAGAGATACATTCCGATTCTGTTTTTGTTATGGTATTGGAGTCATTCTAATATTATAATATATTATTGCTAGATCTAGAATAGATGTACCTGATTTTTTTGTTATACTACATGTTACATTGTCATTATTTAAATGCCAATAAATGTAAGCTTGACCGTATACCGTAAGCTTTTACTTTTACAAATGAATGACAGCTGTGCGCAGCCCTGTCGCTAGTGTCACCTGTGCGGGGTATACAAAATTTATTTTGCTCGTAAATGATAAACTATCATAAACATACATAGTTAACATAGCAATATGAGTATTAGCATAGGATGATAAGAGGCTTAGATCTAGATTTTTATCATAGAATAATTTTATAATAAGAATAGAAGATCAGATCTAGACTAGATCTTCATCAAGTTCATCTAGATCTACTATCTAGATTATTATTTTTATTATTAGATCAGATAATATCAGGAGTAGATTATATATAATATGCTTCTAGAATGCTAGATCAGATCTAAATTATTCTAAATCAATGTAAATCTAACAAAGTAACATACACTACAGTGACTACAATACTAGATCTAGTAATCAATTGTGACACGTTACAAGTTCAAGTTGTAACAAGTAAGCTACTAAACTAATTTGGTGATACCAGTAATAAATCTAGCAGAATCTTATCTAGCTAGCCCTAGGTCTAGAGATATATCTAGATTTAGATCTAGATCTTATAAATTATTATAAGACTTAAAAATCTAGATCTATAACTACTTGGGGCTAGATCTAGATATCTAAAATAGACTAATGATAAATTAATAATTTGGTAATTTCTGCTTTTAGCTGTCGTATTTATGTCTCTAGGCAGCCATCGCAACCACTAGCCAGATTTCTTGCGGTGTCTAAGCGCTGAATCAATTTCAAAAAAAAATATTTCTAGGGGGAGATAACAGTTGATTTTAATATCGACAGCTGATCTTACCAATAATTTTTATGTAATACTCAAATAATTCTCTAGTTACTGGAGAAATACTCATAATCATATATACACTACATTACTACAACACTAGTAATCAATTGTGACAAGTTGCAAGTAAGCAACTAAACTCATTTGCTGATACCAGTAATACATCTTGCAGCTAGCAGAATCTAGCTAGATTTAGATCTAGATCTTATTTAATAACTTATTATAAGACTTAAAGATCTAGATCTATAACTAGCCTACTTGGGGCTACATCTAGATATTTAATGATAATCAATTAATAATTTTTAACCAAATGTAATACTCTAATAATTCTCTAGTTACTCTAGAATCTATATAGATCTACTTTATACAAATAAAAAGTAGATCTAATCTAGAATATTAGATCGAGACAAACTCTCTCTATATATTAGTATATTAGAGATCTACACCATAGGTTTGAAGGGCTTGTTTAACCTGAAGAAATATGTTGAAAGGACACATGAGTCACATGCATTGGCAGAAACTGACCTTTAGAAAAGTTGCATACTCCATTCTCGGAATATATGTTCTTATTACTTGCTATACTGGTTTTCATCTACTGAGCCGCAAATTGCAGAATGAGTTTAAACAAAAAATTATTCAAGAAAGGATAAAAACATTGTCAGGTAAGAACATTTTTATTTATTTCAAAACGATTATAATTTAAATTATAATAGTATTTAGTCTTATATCTGACATAAAACAGAATTTGTGGAAAATAATTTTCAGACTATTGGTTTATATCTAATATAAATAAAATGAAGTTGTTAAAAAAAGTCTATTCATCAATCAAAATTGTTTGATTTCAGTAAGACTGGCATGAAAAATCTTTAAAATGAGTTGAAGGTTGTTCTGCTTCTGAAAGCAAAACATTTTGTTTTTAAAATCAAGTATATATATATATAATACATTTATAGCAATACTTCAAAGATTTGTTTAGAGTATTAAAAGAAGACTTTAGAATGAAAGTGATTGGATGCAATTTTAAGAAAAAATAATTACGTATAACATTTATGATTATATATAATTTTTTTTTGTTTTACCACCTTTACTAAACTTATTAAAATGTGTTTTCTGATGTATTAGCTAGATACCATTAAATTACAGACACTAATCCTAGGTAACCATTCTTTATGTAAACATTTTATATGGATGAAGATAGGACGAATGTTTTATAAAATAATAATCTATCTTCATTATCTTTGAGGATATTTGTCTTACAAAATTTTTACAATAGAATTTGGTTTTTATTCAATGATTTTATTGCCAAGGGAACAAAAGAGTTTCTGTTTCTGTTTGATTTGTTATATGACTTTTTTTTTAAAGGTATGCTTAGCTTTTTATATCAAGTTTCTGCTATAATACATCCCGTTTGACATTCATCTGTTAAAAAAAAGGAAAAGGCTTTTGTAATCTACCCTATAGAGTACAAGATGTAAAGGTCATCTGTTTCTGTGGCCTACATTTAACGAGGGTGTCATGTGGCCAGCACAACAAACTAATGTCTTTACTTTTCCCAAACATTAGAGCTGGGTGGACTCAGAGGCACCCAAAAGGTCACAAAATTAAAAATTCTAGTCTTCACCAGTATTCGAACCTGGGACCTTAAATACAAGCTGTTAATAATCTTGTTTCATAAAGGTGGACAGTGCTTTAAAAGATAGAAAAAGTTTTTTTTTTAAACATGTAGATTTAGACAAGAAGTCTTAATTAGGTATCTTAAGTACTATTTTATTACAATAAACTATCTTCTGTTGAAAAGAATGTAAAAATACAATATAAAGTTCTTGTTCCTGGCCACTCAGCTTAATCCTAGGACAATTAAGCCATTTTCAATATAAATTTAACAAAAATAAATATGTAGAAGTAAGACATTTTCAATATTAAATTTAACAAAAATAAATATGTAGAAGGTGGACTAAGTGGCAAATGGTAATGTTTCTTCCTTTACACTGCTCGGCCGGGGGAAAATATTGTGCGTATATGTGCAAGGCTTTATAGTGCAAGGAGATGGAAGGCTACAACTGAATGGCCTATGAAGTTTGTGCATACTCCATAATAGAGGTTTGCAGACTGTTCCATTGAAGGATGAAAGAGAGAAACATAAAGGGGACTAATAGAATTTAGGGCTAGAAAATTGTGTCATTTGTGGGGTAGCATTGTAATGTGGACCGTTTTATGTTCAACTTAGAATTCTAGGACAGTCATTTCATTAGAAGATACAATGGCTTGTTTCCTAAACAAGATGCCTCTCTAGATTTAGGGGGTCGGGGTGGTTGCAGCCTATTTTTGACAGTAGATGAGAAAAAAAGGGGTTTAACTGTGTAAAAAGAAAACAAGATATATATTTAGGGAACAAATCAATGGGCGTAGCTGGTGTTGAATGCTAATATATCTATATAGTTTTAAAAATAATCAAAGGTTTAGCATTGATTTTTTTTTTTTTATGAGCTTTTTTAGAAATGTTAAGACATCTGAGGCAAGACAAAATTACCTTTATTTTATCAAGTGCTGCTATTCAATTTTGTATGTTTGTAAATCCTTGATCGTAATATAATAAATGTGACAGACAAAAACTAATTTTTTTTTAACAATGCTTTTTTTTATTATTTTTATTTCTATGATCTTCAGGCAGTTATCATAGCTCTTATTTAAGTGTCTACAGATCTCATGGGTCATTCTCTCAAGTGTCTACATAGCTTATGGGTCATTCTCTCAAGTGTCTACATAGCTTATGGGTCATTCTCGCTTTTAAGTGTCTACATAGCTTATGGGTCATTCTCGCTTTTAAGTGTCTATATAACTTATGGGTCATTCTCGCTTTTAAGTGTCTATATAACTTATGGGTCATTCTCGCTTTTAAGTGTCTACATAGCTTATAAGATTTCAGGTAATAGAATGAGTCAAGTCAGACAGACAATACACTATTTTACTAGCTAGTTGTTTGTTGCGTAATGGAAAGAGTTGCGAGCCAATCATTTCGTAGATGAAACACTTCCTGTCACTTCTCCTATGAGTCTAGTCCTGAGATACACACAGCAACAAACGTCAACAGAATGAGTCAGACTTCCTGTTTCATTATACAAATAATCATTTCTCTTATTTGATTTTGGGAAATGAGTTTTTGACGTTGCCACCTTCTGTCTGTACCAACACCCCATGTAAGGATTCGATCAGTTCCCCATTCAGCCTTTGTGACCTCACACAGACCATGAACTAGAGGTAAATGATAGAGTTTTGCCCACCTCCTCCTCCTGTCTCAAAGTGGTTGTAAGACGACAACATACAATTAACCAGCTCCTTGACTTGGTACAAGGTCCTTACATCGAATATTGATTCCAACTAACAAGAATGGTAGTAGTACTTCCAGGAGACGGTTACATAGTTTGTCTTCATGGTTTTTAGTCAGTAATATCCTGCCATTGATGGACAAGTGATTGGTTAACTCTCAATAATAACAACACTGAAAAAAAAATCAGATGAGAACAATTGTTCCTTTATTAATCAATAGCCTAGAACCAACAAACGTAAAGTTAAACTAATTGATTGGACCATGCAACATGAGCCAAGTCCATTCTATTCTATCTATCTATCTATCTATCTGTCTGTCTTTCTGTATCTATTCTAGTGTATTCTAGTATATGTTACTTTGAATTAAAACAGCCCGCTTTAAATCGTCCCTTAAAACACACTCACTTGAACTCTATATCTCTTTTCTCTACCCCCCCCCCCCCCACACCCATCTTTTTTTTTCGCCCCGTCTCTCAAAACACTTGAATTTTAGTATCTGTTGCATCTATTTGTACGACCTGCTTTATAACGGCCCCCTAGCATATGTTTTCGCTAGTGAATTGGATTACTCATATCACTTCTCGCATTTCCTTCCACTCTACGCCTTAGAAAATAGTCCTACATACAATAGATGAGTAATCCTTTACCTTTCAGCTTTTCATCGAAATATTTGAAAGGCTCTTTGACGCATTCAAGCAGCATCAGTTTTTTAAAAATCAAGTGTTACTAATCTTAAGATCGAGGTTAAGAATTCCGTCACAACAATATATATATATATATATACGTGCGATTAGCAACTTGAACCACTGAGCCTCAGCTGTCTGGTCTGATACTCTAGCTACTTAGCTAACCGATAGTTATGAATGTAAGTGAACATTGAGCACACCCAAAGTAAAGGGACAGCAGTCTAATCTAGCACAAGACGATTCCACTTTTCAAACCTTAAGCCTAGAGAAAAGAAATGTGTAGTTTTAGAAAGCGACAAAAGCACGGATAGTCGCTTGTAAATGTGTATCGTACTCAAGAAAAGTAAAGAAAGCTGTCTTGTCAGCTAGCCCTAGGACAGTTGCATATACATGCACGAACTGTGACAAACTCAAGAATTGGCTAAATCAGTCTCTCCAGATTCTGCCCGTCTCAAGACGAAACCAAAACTGATGGCGCATCCATGTCTTTCGAGACAGAAGAAGCCATACACACATACACATTTAATAAAATGTTGCGCTTAGCGGGCATCATTTGGATATACAAAGCAACATAGGTACAAAGGTTTTTTTTGGGTTGGGGGAGGGGTAATATTGTTTACTATGAATTGGTTGGTTGCGCGTCCGGGCCACGACGGCGCTGTAGAGGTGCATGCAATGTTTGAATTATTCTCTCCACTAATAGCCCTTCATAGAGGCATTGGATGAGACGTTTGAAAACAGTTCGTTTCCCTGTTAACTGAAAAAACATTTCTTCTTGAGAAAAGTGTTCAGTAGGTAGAATGGAGCCAAACATTGTAGTTCATGGGGGATGTTACTTCACGTCTAAATTAACTTCATCCTAAGTTACAAGGAAAATGAGAAAAAAATAATTTTCTACAAAGTTATATTATCTCACTCTGTCCTTCGTATGGTAGAAAGTACATGCACGTTATTTCTCCCAAACCCATTCTTGGATCAAGCTGAAACTGCACAATTGATCATCGGCGTAGACAAGGCGTGAATCACTAAAAAAATTGAACAATTAGTCAAATAATTACTGGTAATGAATTATTTTGGTTTCCAAAGGCAAGGCCATTGTTACATCCTTGGAGTAGTTTCAGATTTTTTTTTTATAACCTATACATTTCTTATTATTGAGGTTTTATTGTTTCTAAAATAAATCATTTCTCTATATAGGTCTAAATATTTTAATCCTACTTATTTCCATAAAATATGTATCTACTAACTTTTGACAGATGGCACTTTGAATCAACTTTGATTATATAACTAATTAAATTTGGCTCGTTTGGCGACCACAGTCCGTGGCATACGAAAAATAATAACAGGTTAATTTTTATTTATTTCGTCCACGTAAAGTTGAGTCAGTCAAGCAATCGGGTCCACGCGCTTGTGTAATGGCCTCTTTCAGTCGTGAAGCTACTATAGATCAGATCATCTCATGGAAATGAGTTGAATGCGTGTGTATTAGCTGTGTTCCGAACGATGTCACCCAAACATCAGTCTCCCTCCATTTCCACGCAGCTGATGTATCCAATGTATAAGGTTTGGGGTCAGCGGCTCCCGATTTTGCCTCAGGGTTGACTCCCTAAGCCTTTCCAGTGATTGAGTATAGCTGCATGCAGCAGAGGTTTGAATTCAGGCTTTTCGTTCTCCTTGGTCGGTAGCTAGCCATGGTTAACAAGCCTCTCCTGCCCGAAGCTTACTGGTTTAGAGACGCATGCCATTAGGAAGCATTTTATAGGTAGTGGAGTACTTTAGCCAATAATCCATTACCACTTCTTGCAATGACAACCGTGCGGAATATATATATATATATATATAAAGAGAGAGAGGTAGTTAGGTAGACGGATAGACCTAACAACGAAGCGTATTTTTTTTTTAAATTAAAAAAAATAGGAGTCTGAGCTTTTTGGCAGCTCGTGTTTGTTCTGCTATTTGACTTTCTTGCCAACTCACCCCAGGAAGTGCTTATCAACGTGTCTTTCGTTTAGTTGAAGAGCCTGGCACTACACTATGTAACAACATCTTGGTGAAGCCTGGCACTACACTATGTAACAACATCTTGGTGAAGCCTGGCACTACACTATGTAACAACATCTTGGTGAAGCCTGGCACTACACTATGTAACAACATCTTGGTGAAGCCTGGCACTATGTAACAACATCTTGGTGAAGCCTGGCACTACACTATGTATCAACATCTTGATGAAGCCTGGCACTACACTATGTAACAACATCTTGGTGAAGCCTGGCACTACACTATGTAACAACATCTTGGTGAAGCCTGGCACTACACTATGTAACAACATCTTGGGGAAGCCTGGCACTACACTATGTAACAACATCTTGGTGAAGCCTGGCACTACACTATGTATCAACATCTTGGTGAAGCCTGGCACTACACTATGTAACAATATTTTGGTGACTTTGATGTCTTAGCTCAATAGACTCTCTTTCCCCCACCCATCCATGCCTGTCCTTCAGATATGTCATAGTGTCATTCATTCATAGCTCCTAGCAACCAAACTACTTCCTGGCAGAGATGTATAGATGGGTTATCCCATTGGGATGGGGGGGGGGGGGGGAAGGGCTGAGCTAAACGGACTGGCAGATATTGGGAGAACAGCCGGTAAGTTCACACATCAATGGGAACTAACTCGTGTACGATGGATTACTTGGGACTCGACGACCCTAACAACAGTTTAATAAACCGTTACGGGCCATGGCTAAGTACAGCCCAATAAATCCCACTGACAGACCAGTAGATCTTCAATGTCACAAACTTTTTGGGCAAATTGTGTACAAAGTTACCTTATCGCGATGTCATCAAATATTGTATTTATATTTATGGAGCTTTTTAATTAGAACAAATACATTTCTAATTAACTAAAAACTAGCTCTGAATAAAAAAAACAACGCTACATTTTATTTGCTAGAGCCGTATTTTTGAATCCTTTTCACAGCTCTAAAATTGATCTTTTAGTTTATTACGAACTTGATTCATGACACAGAACATTTACATTCAAGCAGTGCACTTAAGTGCTCTTGAGTAGAACTACGAGATTTAAATGACTAGTGCACTTAAGTAGATCTATTATAAATAACTGCAGTGCACGAGCAGGTCTATGAGATTTAAATGGCCGCAGTGCGCATGAGTATATATTGAATGAAAAACAAATAAACAACAAATGCATTTTTGAAATAGGTCCTTCGACTTATATTACATTTACATTATATCCAGAAATTTCATGATAAATATTAAGTTATTCCGGTAGTTTTACAACCAAACTTTAACGCTAAATGATTATTAGAAATCTTCAAGTACTACTTCCTAAAACGTCGACAAATTTATGTTGGAAACATTGGTGCAAATGTCATAAGAACTAGTTAGCTAATGCTTATTTCCTGGTTTTATCTTATCTTATATATTACAGACGTTACTTCCAGCCGTGTGACGTAAACGGAAAGATGTTTTTTCTTTGTGACGTCTTTCGAAACTATATAAAAGACGCAGAATCTTTGAGTAATGTTACAATAAATGTTTGGCCCTAAGTTTCATTATCTTTCAGAACCTTGATTTCTCACTCGGTTAATTGGAGAAGTAGGAGAGATGAAAGTGTTACTAGCTCCTGGTGAACACATTGGCGCAAATGCTATAAGAACGCGTGAGCAAATGTTAATTATTTAGCCCTCGTGATTCATTACAACTCGCTCGTATTTGTAATGAAAGGTTTTACTCTAATCCGTGTGGCGTAAGCGACTAGATCTGTTTCCCGTTGACGTCTCTCAAAACGAGTTAATTCATAAAAGACGCATTAGGACCTATGAGAAATTGAAAGCCAAAATAAAATAAACCAATGTCGTGTTTTTTCGTCTCTCGTTTTGGAGGATTTTTGTGTTGCTATTTTCTAGAGCTAAGTGATCTTTCTTATACCATTAGATTTGTGTAGATTTCGTCTATAGATTGGTGTATTTAGTTCGATAGATTTAAGTCACGTTAATTAAATTTAATTAGTTTTTGTATTCATTTACTATCCTTTAGTTTAACAAGCATCTATATAAAGTGACAGAGTGATACTCATAGCCCGAGGGATTGAAGTTCTTGGTAAAACCGTGTACCGTGGCCACTACATAGCAGTCGCAGCGCAAATCTGTGTGTCATCAGTCCTAGTGTGTCAAATCGCCGTACTGGAGTCATGGACGCTAATCTACTACATCGCATAGGACGCACATGTGTGTTACTCAAATCTCGACTAGATAGCGAGATTTTCCGAAATATTCGTCGACTTGGCATCGGGCGTAAACTGCCGAAAGTTCGTGGGTCTAGGGCTGGGCGTCTTATTCGCCTATGGTATAGCCCATCGCAATTCAATTCAACAGATACATGTCACACAGTTTCAAGGACTCTTAACTGTGTTGCTAACCCCACCCCCACCCCTGTCATTTCTTCTACGACAGAGTTCAGCAGTTCCCTACTAAACTGTTTTATTAACACCACCCCCCCCCCCCATTACTCCTCACACGATAGAGGTCAGATGTCCCCATCAAAAACCTGTAATTCGTGATATTACTCCTCCGGTGTCTTCAAAATGTGCTACGCCCCTGGTGACTATATCCTCCAGTCTGCTTAAAATAATGCACCTAAACGCCCAGTCATGCAGTAACAAAGCTCTTGAGCTTGCAAACACCATCACTGATGATAGCTACGACATCGTTTTCCTTAGTGAGACATGGTTTCAAGAAGTTGGTGATGAGTCAAAAACCATTGAGCTAACGCCACCAGGCTTTACTTTAAAGAGTCTACCTCGAAAAACAGGCAGCGGAGGGGGCTAAGCAATACTGTACAGAGATAGTCTAGCCAAGTATGTAACAATAAGTCCTGACAGCTCAACGTACAACACCTTTGAGATGTGCGAGTTTCGCCTTTCCCACCACAGTAGAACACTGACTTTTTTTTTCCTGTACCGCCCACCACCAAGCAAGAGAAATAAATTGACAAAAGTTTTCATCGAAGAATTTCAAGACCTCCTTGACAGTCACATATCAACAAAAGATCTATTTGTCATAGGTGATGTGAACTTGCATTTTGACAGTGAAAATGAGACATACGCGATGTCGCTGAAAAATGCGCTAAAGGATCGCAACTTAGACCAACTGATAAATGTTCCGACACACGTCAAAGGCCATACTCTTGACTGGATTGTTACAAATGCAAGTGAGCTTATAGCCAAACTCACCAATGTCTCAGAACGCGGCTTGTCAGATCATTTTCTTGTACACTTTGAAATGCGCCTATCAAAAGCAAAAAAGCCAAAGAAAAACGTGACTTCCCGTAAACTTAAAGCCATAGATATTGCCTCCTTCAAAATGGACGTGACCTCTTTGCTGTTGCAACAGAGCAACACAGACGTTCTCAGCAATTACAATTCTTGCTTGAAAAAGTTGCTGGACAGCCATGCATCTTTGTCACTCGTACAGTCTCAGTTAGGCCATCTGCATCCTGGTTGACGGAAGACATAAAGACTGCCAAACTTATTCGCCGACGTGCCGAACGTACATTCCTAAAGACAGGTCTGACGATACGTCGACAAATATACATACTAGAAAAAAAACAAGGTTAACCGTATGATTAGAGATGCAAAAGCTAGTCATACTCGACAAAAAATCGAAACTTCTGATTCTTCAAAGGAGCTATTTAGGATCACCGCTGAAATGTTAGGGGGAGCAAATTACGAACGTTTGCCGTCATCTATCACAATATCTGAACTTTCTGATTCCTTCAATAGATTCTTCATTGGGAAGATTGAGCAGATTAGAAATGACATGCCATCCCTCTCATCACAGCTTGACCACTCTCCAATTTTTCAAAATTCTCCTTTTTGCGAGTTTCAGCGTGTATCTGAAAATTATGTCAAAAGTACTATTTTAAAGATGCCAAATAAGTCATGTGACCTTGATCCCATTCCAACTTCCTTGCTACTTGAATG
Source organism: Biomphalaria pfeifferi (assembly GCA_030265305.1). NCBI lineage: Eukaryota > Metazoa > Mollusca > Gastropoda > Planorbidae > Biomphalaria > Biomphalaria pfeifferi. The sequence continues at coordinate 225,611 of JASAOG010000116.1, forward strand.
TTTAGATGAGCTTGCACCCACAATTACTAACATTGTGAACTCTTCACTGACTTCAGGCATTGTACCACAGCAATTTAAGCATGCACTTGTCAGGCCCTCATTAAAGAAATCCAGTCTTGACCCGGAATGTCTAAAAAACTATCGCCCAGTATCAAATCTTCCCTTCCTGTCAAAGCTTCTGGAGCGCATCGTGTTAGCGCAAATTCTTTCAAATTCATCTTGAACAGTACTGTCTCTTGGAAGAATTTCAATCTGCATATAGGAAGTGCCGTAGCACAGAGACAGCAGTGGTCAGGGTACTAAACGACTTACTTCACAATTCCGACAAAGGCCACATATCAATTCTTTCCATGCTGGTCTTGTCCGCAGCCTTTGATACGCTAGACCATCAAATTATGATGGCCAGATTCTCTGCAACTTTTGGTTTAACAGGAGTCGTCCTAAAGTGGCTTGGATCCTACATGACGGAACGCACCCAAAGTGTCGTTGTTAGCGGGACGGAATCAACAAGGAGTACGGAGTACCCCAAGGATCATTTCTAGGCCCAGTACTGTTCACTATGTATATATATCCACTCAGCGGTGTCATACGCCAACCGGCATCTTATATCATTTCTTTGCCGATGACTCACAGTTATACGATTCATCAGTATCCTCAGAGGTGTCGCATCTGGCAGAGAAAATCAGTGGTACCGTTGCAAGGGTGAGCGATTGGATGGTTGAAAATAAACTCAAGATGAACGAAGACAAGACAGAAATAATTAATATTGGCACTAGGAACAATGTCTCAAAAGTTGAAAGCACAGATTCTCTCTTTATCACGAACTGCCATGTTCCTTTTGTCCATGTAGTGCGGAATCTTGGGGTTTTCTTCGACTCAACACTTTCTTTCGACCCACACATAAGTCAGCTCTGCAAAGGTCTTTATCTGCATCTGCGCAGATTAGGCCAGATCCGACCATATTTAACAACGGAGTCAACAAAAACGCTAGCTGTGGCATTCATACTCTCCCGCCTTGACTACTGCAACGCCGTGCTAGCAGGTATACCTGATGAAAAAAATAGCCAAGCTGCAACGTATACAGAACAACGCCGCTCGAATAGTCCTTAAAAAAACTAGACAAGATTCTGCTACTACGCTCTTGCGCACGCTCCATTGGCTTCCCTTGAAAGTGAGAATCGATTACAAGGTCGCCACACTTTGTCATCAGTGTATATATAACAATGAGATGCCCTTGTACCTTAGAGAACTGATTACTCCATATGTCCCCCAGAGAGCCCTGCGCTCAATGGACTCTACGCTTTTAGTAGTGCCACGTTTCTCCCTCAAAAGCTACGGTCTACGGGCTTTTTCAGTTCACGGACCAAAGGTTTGGAACTCACTCCCCATTGATCTCAGACAGACAACATGCTACACCACTTTTAAGAAGAACATTAAGACCTATCTGTTTAAAACTTTTTTAGATTAACTGTCATTTTAGCTTTTGTGTTTATGTTTGTAATGTTACAGCGCCTTGAGCCTACATTTTGTTTGTTAACAGCGCTTTATAAATAAAATTATTAATGTAACGGTTGGTCTTGAGTTGTTCCGATGTAACCAATATGCTAAGATCTTTTTCTCATTGAATTGAAATACATAGACCTTGAAATTTTCAATGAAATCATACGAGTAGTTTTTGAAATTAAAATGTACCTGGTGACGGGCCTCGATCGGTCTATTGGTTAAAGAAGTATTAGAGATGTCACATGAACTCCTTCTGGCAACTGAGCCAATGGGAAAAGGAATAATTACCAATCCAAAGTATTGTTCTGTTAATGTCAGTTTACATATCGATTTCTATAGAAAGTCCGTTAAGTGCCCCTCCAGTCTAGAAAAACTTTTACTCACATTGAGTCGTTGTACATTGCGAGATTTTGTGTGAAACTGTTGGTCTATGCGGCGTAACTTATCAAATGGTTACTTTCATACAGTGAACATTGCAACAGAACTTATGTAATGCTCTTTATGACATACACCTACAAGTTCTTAGCTTCACCTACACCATATGCTACGAGATCTCTTCTTTATATGGATTTCATTTTGGCTTGAATATTTCTTATCCACGAGTGGCGGGGGCCGCCTGGGAGTGTGTGGTAGTCTGATTTCACCATATTTTGTGACTTACAAAGATTAGGTGCAATTTTCAAGGTAGCAAAGCGTTCTTTTAACCAAACTAATATTAATTCACTGTCTGTGTGTCTCTAATAAATATCAATTCACTGTCTGTTTGTCTCTAATATCAATTCACTGTCTGTTTGTCTCTAATATCAATTCACTGTCTGTTTGTCACTAATATCAATTCACTGTCTGTTTGTCTCTAATATCAATTCCCTGTCTGTTTGTCTCTAATATCAATTCACTGTCTGTTTGTACACGTTATTTGTCTCACTTTCAAGCTGAACTCTCGCACAATTATTTTTTTTTACCTGACAAAACCAGAATCAGTTTTAAAATAGCAAATTAGTTCATTAACTATTGGTAATCAATTATTTTGTTTGGTATCTCGAAAAGGAGAAAGAAATAGTTGACTTGACTGATCTGTTGGTATAAGTTGAATTAGCCCCCTTTTATTCTTTGTCGGTCGCCGCTTTAAAGTTTGAAGCCATCAATAGATAACTATAAAACTTTATATTTTCATAAACGATTCTCTGGCTAGCCCACGAGTTGGAATTCTCCTACCCCTTTCCAACTGGTCCAGACAAGTGATAGCATCATAGCGTATTGAGAAAGCTAAAGGCATGAAATAGTACAAAACAAAAACAATTGGTCAAAATATTATTAATCGCGCAGATGTTGTTGTTTTTTTTAGTCTAGGTCTAGATCTATTACAAATTTAAATATATGACTGATCCAAACTAATTGACACAACTACGCTGAATATATGCTTTGCTTTTTTTTTTTTAAAGTATTTTTATGTTTTTCTTGTTGAACTGCAATGCTAGCCCTCCCCATAAAGTACACCTCTTTTAAACTTTGTGTATCGAACTTGAGTTAAACAACACACACACACACACACACACAATGCAGTGGTACGCGTTATTAAAGATCCAGGACTAAGTCTCATATCATTTCGTCGCGATATTACTTCTATCAACCAAAATGACCATGACTTAACTACTCCATGTGATCTAGTTCTAGGTATATATAGTTACAACCCAAAACAGTTACCACTTTACATTTATGAGCTACGAGTTTACATGCTCATGAAGGACCGACTTGTTCTTCCTTAGGGCTATTCGTGAAATAGGAATCTCTCGGCAATTACTCGAATAATGTAGCACTAAAATCATGTTTCTTTTAAAGAAGCAATCAAAACAAAACACTGCTGGAATAGTCTTTGTATTCAAAATCTAGAGAGCTAAAAAAAAAGGTTTTACTTCAATTTTAGTAGCTAAAAATGTAGGTCTAAGATATATCCTTCAAGCTTGCCCATTTAGGACCCAATTGGTTTTTGTAAGAGCTATTGGTTCGCCGTCAGAAGTCATCAAACAAAGTAGAAAGCGACATAGAGAAATAGAAGGGTAATGTCTTGAAACCTAAACACAAAACAAAGTAAACCCTGCCAAGGAGTCTCTATTTCAAACTGACTGTTGCCGACTAAAGTGCTACGAGAACTTTGGTTCTGCAATGTACACAAGTGTACACAAATAGTCTATGCTTTTGAAAATACGGTCCATTGCTTATCAATACTTTTGTATATTGTACACCGAATGTACCAACAAATCTGCTTTCATTTCCTTATACATAAATCTAGCTGCTCTAGCTGTTCCTGATGACGAGGTCTGGGCAAGCAAAGGACATACATCTCACAAGTTTCTTGGACTCAGAAAATCAATAAAACGGAATAAATATATAAAAAAAAAGCAAGTGAATCTGTCACTATTAGATCTTTACTAAAAGCGCCTTTGAATATCCGATTTCAATATTACTCTCTGGTGCTGACAATAGACGTAGGTGCAGCGGATACAAATTGTTTTATTTCTAAAAGTAAATTTACAAGCTGTTTTTTTTCTTTTTCATGCATCTACACCATTTCTATAACACGAACTCTATAAAGTATAGTAGGATCTTAGTTATTACATTCAACAGATCATGAAGATAGCTAAGGGTGGCCAACCTTTTTGTTCCATGCGCCAATGTTTTTCACTTCTGATTCAGATGCACCACTTTTAGTTTTACAAGTTTCAGTTTTTTTAAAGTATGGTCATTTGTACATATTTGGTTTGTTATACACAATTTATAGTGGAGGAGGAGTTTAAGACAAAATAAGTAAGTCTATCTTTGTTAACATTTTTAGTTTGCATTTATAATTTTAATTTATTATTTCTGTATGACCTATAGACTAATTATAATTTATGAACATTGTTAAAAGTTTTAAATTAAAAAAAAATAAGCATACAGGCAAGATAGAAATATATAACCAACTCTTAGCCGATCTTTCAATTTGCTTTGCTTTTACCAAATCTTTAATGTGAAGAGCAAATTTCTTGACCTCAGTTTGTTTTTGATCATTCTCATGTGTATGAAAATGCTTGCTGGCATTAGTATCTGACAAGCATAAGCAAGACTACAGTTCCAGCAACTCTACCAGTCATTGACGGTTTAGTTTACTTTAGTTAACTTTGTTTAATTGATGATTTCCTAGACATGACTTTGCTTCCTCAAATACGTCTTGATTATCTGGTTTTTCCTTAGAGTAACTTAAGGCCAATAAGGTCTTTAAAAATGTTGAAATTATCAACATTTTTTTCTCTAAATAACGAGAAGCTTAAATAAGTTACATAAAAATGTCCAAGGCAAACGTAAAGAAATAACAAACATATTCACCCAGATGAAATCCAATGCTTACAATTTCATTCATCCAACGTGTTGTCTGTTTTTTTTGGCCCGATTAGCTTTATAAATATTTTGTCAATTTGGCGCCGTACATTAAATTCCATTGAAACCTTTTTTTTTCAAAAAATGAATTATTATCATGTTTTGCGAGTAGGTATCATTTTTCTTGATTTTTTTTTTGGGTGGGGGGTGAAATGCGCCACTTTTGGCGCATGTTCCATAGGTTGGCCACCCGTGCTCTACACTCATGATCGTCCGTAAGTCTCGTCCATTGGAGCGTCCGAAATGATCATGCTCCCCGCCTCCAAACTTTTTTTTGTTCCGTATATTTGTGTAGCCATTAAGAATAAAACTTTTTGTTTCTGCTCTCATTACATACACATTCATTATCTCCACAATTTTTGTTTCATCAAAGTCATTAGAGAAGATTGAAACAATCAAATAGAGTTCAGATTCTGTGCACCACGAAAAGCAACCCACACGCAAATCTTTCAAGTTCATGGTTTGAACACACTACCCACCCCGTTCAATTGCTTTTTTTCCCCCAAAGGTCCATTTGTATTTGAGCCACACATCAATTTGCGATATTTATGTGTCAATGAGAAGAGAACGAAGAGCTCATTGTTTCACTATCTACAGGAAATGATACATTTGTGTGTATGCATTGGTGTTCAGTTTAGCACTCTAGAAATTTGATAACTGAATCTTTGATCAATTTCAGAAATAGCAGACGACCCAGACTGGAACCCTTGGGGTGAAGAGTTCGAGTCTGAACAAAGGCCACTACTCCAACACAATGCGCCGGCTCTTTGGGAGGCTCAGCAGATGGAAATGGGCGCCCAGCGCGCCCCTGTAGCCCAACGTAGCCCTCTGGAGAGGCGTATTAGTAATAGGACGGAATCTGCAGAACACATCGTGGAGATCTGGGGGAAGGCAGCTATAGGTAAGTCATACGAAGTAAACACTCCATACATAAACTTTCTAAAACCTGTTCATTCAGTATGAAGATAAGCATACATTTGAATTCTTTCAAATAAATTGTGCACAGCCCTAGATTCCATGAACTCCCTGAATTTGTATCTTGATTGACAGGCTGGAATATTATCTGTATGGATGTAGAAGATACGTGACTGGCTAATGAGTTTATTAAGGAAAACATTGGACGAAAGGAGTTCTATTTTTTTTTTTCTGCAGTATTGAAATTCGAAATGTAGATAAATCCATTAGTAATCCATAAGTCTAACTCTCCGAAGGCTACAAAGTAGGCGTCACCCTAATTCAGTGTTTCTCAACTTGGGATTTGCGTGTACCCCATGGGTTATTTGTCTGACCGATTGAGACTTTTCGAAAGAAATATTAATAGTGAATATTGCTTAGTGTACTGATGAAATGTCGAGGAGGGGAGTACTTTAAAATGGAATGGAAAGGAGAGCAGTACTTTGAAATGAAAAGGAGAGCAGTACTTTGAAATGAAAAGGAGAGCAGCACTTTGAAATGAAAAGGAGAGCAGTACTTTGAAATGAAAAGGAGAGCAGTACTTTGAAATGAAAAGGAGAGCAGTACTTTGAAATGAAAAGGAGAGCAGTACTTTGAAATGAAAAGGAGAGCAGTACTTTGAAATGAAAAGGAGAGCAGTACTTTGAAATGAAAAGGAGAGCAGTACTTTGAAATGAAAAGGAGAGCAGTACTATGAAATGAAAAGGAGAGCAGTACTATGAAATGAAGAGAGAAAAAATATTTAAAAACAGCTCGAGATAAAGATTACGATACTCTCTAACTCACGTCAAAGACTTCAAGCTAATAAAGGCTTGACTCCCCCCCCCCCCCCAGCCACACACATGGAGTTGAAATGAATCCCCCCCCCCCACATACACACACCTGGACATGTTTGCTGCGGTGTCATGTGGCTGGTATTGCACTCTGAGCATTCGTGTAATTACTAAATGGAGTCGAGATCCCAACTAGGATAATGTCCAGTCATTGCCCAGGTCTCTCAGTGGCCTGTATCTTAACTGCCTAACCCTAACGCGCCTGGCTGCCCAGATAAAGCAGCGCTCTAGTTCTTTGGCTGTTATATCTCCTCTTTGAACTCCGTCTTCTTTGTTCGCCCTGTCCATGAACGCATTCAACACACACACACTCCTTCACTGATACGCACTATGGTGTTGAATAATTAGAGGGAAAACTACAGATTGTTGTGTTCCAGTTTATGTTGACATTGAACTTCATGACTTTTCTAGTCGGGGAAAACAATGGACTAGTTCCAGATCACTTAGTGAGATAAACCATTGAGGGAAATGATATCTCAATCCATACACTATTACGCAGTACATTAGTTGAGGCTGTAGAACCCAGTACCACTTTTTGTTCAAAAGTAACACAAGCATTCCCCAGAGAACTTGAGTCGTGACTTTTGTGGATCAACTGTGTCTGTGTCTAGGGAGCAGACAATGGTCCAGTGACTAGAGAGATTGTGTACAGTGAATAGTTTCCCTTTGTTTAGACCGATGTTAGTAGTGGCCAATATAGTAATGAAGTCTTGTGGTAGAGCTACGAAGTATCTGATCACCTTACAGTTGTTTCGAAATGTCTAGATAACCAAGTGATGCATCTTGGTTATACATAGAGTAATAAGATTCTATACAGATACGCATTGATGGCTAATTTTTATAATTATAATTAAAGATTAAAAAAATTGCGCTCGTTAAAAACCTCGTTTCATGATCTATCTTATACTATAAAGTAGAATGTAAGGTGTATGTATGTATGTATGTGCCGAATAGGAATCAAAACTGTTTCACCAATCTTGATAAAACTTGTCAGAAATGTTCCTTGGGTACTAACTGGAAAAGGAAAGTATGTATGGTAGCCCTAAAACAAACTTAAGACCCTCAAAAAAGTTGCTCAACTCTATTACACACACACACACACACACACACACACACACACATATATATATATATATATATATATATATATATATATATATATATATAATTTTTTCCGCGGGGGGGGGGGGGGATTCCCCCTTAACCCCCCCCCCCCCCCCGAAAAAAATCCTGGCTACGCCCATGATCTACACTATTATGCAGAAAACATTTCAACGTCTATTGGTAGGTACTATTTGTCTACATATAGCTTACATAATTGAAACAAAAACAAACATCAGTGATTAGATCTAGAAAGTCTACTTATTAACTGAGAGATTTTATTCTAATTCTAACTTCACATTTGTTTTCGCAATTCTCCAGTTCTTTCCAAATACTTCTTGCCATCTCATTCCATTTCATGTATGCTCAGAGTCCACATCAAATTTAATTAGAAGTGAAGATGAAGTGAACAAATGATTTTAGTGCTAATGTCTCAATCTAGATCATTTCTTATAACTTGTGTCATGTTTGATTCCCATTTCCGTAATTTATCAAAGTCTATGCGAAGAAAATCCAGTATTTTTTCTTGCTTTTAGTTCCTTATATACTATGTGGCCCCTGACTAACTTTTGTAGCTTTCTATTTAAATCATTGAATGATTTCCTATAGTTGTTGTCTTTTGTTTCCCTTGTGTATTAAATGTTTGCGTACAATGTCATAAAGCAGAAAGTGTTGGCCTCAAAGATGGGAACGGATGGAAAGTATTTAGAGCCGCTTTAGAGTTTTCTCTCTTTCATGAAACTCAAACCGTTGTTGGTATTTTCATGACTTTGAATTGTCCCAACTGATGATATTGTTTTTCATATTCAATTTGCAGCTGAGTTTCTAGTCTTGCTCCAGACTTTCTCTCTGTACTCTTTCTATAATTTGGTTGATGACGGACTCTTGTGACATAGAAGTTATTCCAGTGAGAACAATTTGTATGGGTCATCAGTAATGCTTTTATTTTAGCACTAACATGGTCACATAAGTTAGAAAAAGTTTTTCTTTTTCACTCGACTATGTCTGATAAGTTCGGAAAAGATAACTACTGTCGATTTGTGGGAGAGAACTAGACAAAAGCCCATAGCCCAAGACATCACAAAACGAAAATGGAGCTGGATAGGACACACCCTGCGAAAACCAGCTACCAATGTTGCAAGGCATGCACTTGATTGGAACCCACAAGGAAAGAGGAAAGTGGGCAGACCCATGCAAACCTGGAAGAGGTCAGTCTTCAGTGAAGCTGAGGGTACTGGAATGACATGGGAGCAGATGAAGAAAGCTGCTCAGAACCGAGTTCGGTGGAGAGATGGGGTTGCGGCCCAATGCTCCCCTGGGAGTACACAGGATTAAGTCAAAAAAAGTAAAGTAATGTCTGATAACTTAGGAATAGATCAGTGAATCATTTCTAAGCAAGTTCTGTTAAAAACAGATCTAAGTTCAAGTCTTATCAAAATCACCAGCGATTTATAAAAACAATACATTAGTATTAATGTAATATCCATATTATAATATATATATATATATATATATATTAGGGGTGCACTGGATAGTTCCTCCGGCTTCTGGCGAATATCCGGCATTTTTTACTATCCGGTGCTATTCGGCTCCGGTTGGATATCACTACCGGATAGTAAAAAATACACCTATTTAATATGCATAAAGTGGACCTCGTTCCATTACTGTCTGTTATAGAATGTATTAATCTTTATATGAAAACAAAATAATGTGCTTAAAAATAGAGCCATTATGAATATGCACCAAACATCGTTTATTATAAAGACAAGGCATGTTAATAACTTAATATAAATAGAGATGAAACTTTACATCATAAATGCGCTTTACATACAGAGATGCAATGGCTGGCACTTTTTTCAATTTGTCTTGACTTTTGAGTAAGTTAGTTAACATGTTAAAATCTTACATTCCTTGACTACGTCATGCTGACCAGACGTCTGTCTAGCTGTGCAGGTATATCTCCAGAGGTAGAGATGAACAACTCCCACCCCCTTTTATTTGTTTAGTCCATCACATTGAGTTTTTTTATAGGCAGGTAACCACAAGTTAAATACGATGGACGTAGGTTTAATGTCAGCGTATAGACACTCTCTAGTGGTCACACCTTTCGAGGGGACTGAGTTTGTTTACTTAGTAGTTAATCTTTATTTGGGGGGGGGGGGGGGGCTGGACTACAAGAGCCACACCTCTAAGGTAACCAGGTATATTTCTAGATGAACAACTCCCTCCCCCTTTTATTTGTTTAGCCCATCACATTGAGTTCATTGATTGACAGGTGACCCCAAGCCAGATACGATGGACGTAAGCACTCTCTAGAGGTCACACGAGGGAACTAGGTTTGTTATTGGGGGGGGGGGGGGACTAGACTTTATAAATTCGTATTACATACGTAGCAGCGATGTCTGGCACACTGGCTTGTCTTGACCTTTGAGTGGTCTAGTAAACATGTCATATTCCTTAGCTACGTCACGCTGATAATCTGTCTAGATGTGCGGGTATATTCCAGAGGTAGAGATGAGCTACCCCCACCTCCTTTTGTTTGTTTAGTCCATAACATTGAGTTCACAGATAGGCAGCTGACCATATTAAGCCAGATGTCAACGTGTTGACACTGTCTAGAGGTCACATCTTATGAGGGAACTGAGTTTGTTTACTTGGAGTAGAATTTTTATTAGGGGCGGGACTACAAGCCAAATCTCTATAAGGTTAATTTGGTATGAGTTTGTTTATTATGAGATAGGTTGTCAATCAAGGGTCTGGACCACAAACCACACCTTTATACTATTGGACGGGTAATAAGTTTGTTTACTTTGAGTTAAGTCTCAATTATGAGTCTGGACTACAAGCCAAACAGACACTGACCAAGGGTATCTTTAAAGGGAGGGCTCAAGAGACTCAGCACCCCCAACTTCTTATTTGTTTAATCCATGACAATGTATTGATAGAGAATATAGACATTGACCATTCTTAAGCCAGAATGGATTAACGCAAATTGTTAAGACATATTGACACTGTCTAGAGGTCACTAGATGATGACACTAAGATTGTTTACTTGGAGAAAAATGTCAATTAGAGCGCTGAACTACAGAACACACCCCTACAAGTATTTTGTTACACAAGCCACGGGTATAAAAGTGGCTTGCAAGGGCATTTAGTAAATTGAAAAGTAGTAATAATGGCTGATAAAAAGTCATCACTTATATGGCGTTACTTTAATGTCAAAACAATGGACAACTCTAAAGCAGTTTGCAATGCTTGTAAAATAGTTCTGTCACGTGGTAAACTAGGCAAACCTAAAGACTTCTCAACCAGCAATATGATTAATCATCTACGCTCGAAACACCCAGACTTATTCAACGAAATGACTGCATTGAAATCAGCATCAAGTAATATCACTGCCTGTGCCAGTACGTCTACGAGCTCCAGTGATTCGTCAAGCCTCATACACAAGCAGCACCAGGGATTAAAGAGGTCTTAGACATTGTGATTCCATTAGTACGTGTTCTGAAGATAATACTGGTATTAATTAAGATATTTACTAAGCCACTATCTGTATAAGGTACAAACCAGAAGCGGTTTGTGGCCTTTAAAACACGAGCCTAATGACAAGTTGATGGTGTAAAACACATAAATTCAAACATCTACCCACTATACAACTTAGATTGTACTTATGATACTTAAGAGAGATTTACGCTATAAAACCAAGATTGAACTTTACCATTGAAAGATTTACATTAGTTACATATAAGTTTATATATTCTGCATGAGTTATCCCACATTCTACTTTACAATTAGCGGCCTCATACATACGCACACACCATCTCATGTTGCAAAGATTAGTTTATGATAAGCATATGTGTAAAAGAAAATACTGTTGATTTTAATTTATCAATCAGTGATAGAGTTTAAAGTAAGAAAGTAATAACAAAATAATATGAATAAAGGTATGTTATATAGAAGGTTTGCAAAAACTTCAGTAAAACGAGCTGTTTGAGTCATGTAGGTATTCGGCTCCATCTCCGGCCGGATATCAAAAAGTACTATCCGGTGCACCCCTAATATATATATATATATAGATATAGATATATATATTATAACCCATATAGGCTGGTGATGGAATATTTTGTTTAAATTTCCTCTAGGCTTGTATCTGTGGGAACATATCATTGAAGGAATATTGGAAGAACGTATGAACGGAGTCTGGAGTTATGGAGAAAAATCACTCAGTTCTATTAGCTTCAGGTAACACATTTCTTCAGTTCATGTTGTTGAGTTACACAATCCTTATTCTTATTACCTATAACATAAACAGTAACTTTAAATTGTAGGCTACTACAAGTAGTGGTGCACAACTTATACTACGAGTAGTAATTTATTTGTAGTGAATTGTAGAGCCACGCCTAATCTAGTAAGTTATTTCTTGTGAATAAGGCTTATTGATTTTGAGACATTTTCTGCAAGTCAGAAAATTAATTCAGAGTACCGTATGGACCCAGATGGGACCTACATGTAGAGACTTAGTGTAAGAGTCATTCATTTCTTTTTTATTTAACTGTAGGTCTAAGCTTAGTAGTAGTAGTGTCGAAGCAGGACGTTTTGGCGCCGCAATTTTGGCTCTAGGGACGTTTTGGCGCGAAATACATTATGCACGTTATTATTTCTTTAAAAAGAATTCTGCTTATTTATGTTTTGCATGAGTGTTTGTGTTCAGACATATTTTTCACCTAGAGAAGAAGAAATATTTTTGTCCGCTATTTTTGGTATTTAAGTTTGTTCTGTAATTATTGTTCAATCTCTAAATAAGCAAAACCTTTATATTTAAAAAAAACAACAATTCGCTGGACGGTGTTAGAATTCATGCTATACATACAATATTATGGTAGAGGGAAATAAATTCGCTATAAATACGTTATAAACGCTATGTGCTTATTAAATTTTCGTCAAATTATATCTCGCACCAAAACGGCGGCGCCAAACGTCATGTACCGTAGTAGTGTTTAGTTGACCTACCAGAAGTGATAATTTTAAAAAAAAAATTGTTGCACCATCACTTGAAATGTCTGAGTTCACAACCTCCCCTCAAACAGCAGTGATACCCAAAGTACAGCCCGCGGGCCAGAACCAGTCCGCGACGTGTTCCATCCGGACCGCCGAAACGTCGGTCCAAAAAGTAGAAAATCCTACCCCTTCAAAAAAGTTGAAAATGTATCTTCAACTTTGTTAGGGCCTTAACTTTTTTCTCTGATGGATTGGTACCAAGTCATTTAACATTTGTGCGTTTATGAGTTTATGAACTGGAACTCTAAATGTAGAATCTACCAGGAAAGGTGAATGGATCTTTTTTGTGGAACATGATAATAAGCCAACATATTTGTTTTGTAAAGAAAGTCTGGCTGTTTCAGAAACAATAACATCTACAGCGACATTATAAAACAAATATGAAGGCCTTCTTGGTTTGAGCCACGTATAAAAGATTGGTTAATAAACTATGGCTAGAGATTTCACCAAAAAGAGACAAGAAAATAGTTGGTGGTAAAGGTAGCTATGATGTTGCTCACATTTTAAGTAGAGAAATGAAGCCATGTTTAGACGCGTAAAAAATGATAGACTTCAAATATCCCATTAATTAATGTAAGTACTAGATCCAATAGTTTCGAATAGTTGAGGGGAATTTTTATTTCATTTTTTTTTTTTTTGCCTTTTTGCTGATGTGACCCGCGACACGCGTGTCGAAAGTTAAAATGGCCCGCAGGCCGCATTAGGTTGAGCATCACTGATTTACAGTATCAGAGAAAGAACATTGTAAAACTGAACAAAATACTGCACCAGCTGAATATTTGGAAAGGAATGGATTAAAGAGAGACTCAGTTTGCTATGAAGTAACTCTCTCTCTTTGTTGGACGAGATTTAGTTGATGTATTGTTTGTTTGTTCGATGAGACGGCTCAATTTTCGATCTATCAGTGAGGAAACTAGTCACATGATCTCTGATGTAGTTACATTGACTCTTTTAGACTTTGTTTTTGCAGACGTATCTAAATTTAACTCCCTTCTTGGTAAGAAAAACATGTTTGTTTTTTTTGGGAGGGGGAGAACTCTGTTAGATTGCTATTAGGTTATGATTACATTACATTACATTAGGTTTTGGATCGATCCGCTTTTCTGACGTCGTCTGGAGGAAGGGAGACAAACTCCCTAGACGACCTTTTCCTTCCTGCTATCACACGGAAATCGGAAACAAGTCTGAAATATTTTTTTTGTCTTTAGTCCTTGTATTATTAACTTGTAATCATAACTTATAGCCAGTCGAAACAGTTTAAAACATTGTGATCTTCTATTATTAACTTGTTTGACGTAATGTTTTGACTTGTTGCTTGGCCTGTTGTATGACGTAATGTTCTGACTTGTTGTTTTGACTGTTGTATGACGTAATGTTTTGACTTGTTGCTTGGCCTGTTGTATGACGTAATGTTTTGACTTGTTGCTTGGCCTGTTGTATGACGTAATGTTCTGACTTGTTGTTTTGACTGTTGTATGACGTAATGTTTTGACTTGTTGCTTGGCCTGTTGTATGACGTAATGTTCTGACTTGTTGTTTTGACTGTTGTATGACGTAATGTTTTGACTTGTTGCTTGGCCTGTTGTATGACGTAATGTTCTGACTTGTTGTTTTGACTGTTGTATGACGTAATGTTTTGACTTGTTGCTTGGCCTGTTGTATGACGTAATGTTCTGACTTGTTGTTTTGACTGTTGTATGACGTAATGTTTTGACTTGTTGCTTGGCCTGTTGTATGACGTAATGTTCTGACTTGTTGTTTTGACTGTTGTATGACGTAATGTTTTGACTTGTTGCTTGGCCTGTTGTATGACGTAATGTTCTGACTTGTTGTTTTGACTGTTGTATGACGTAATGATTTGACTGTTGTTTGACATACTGTTTTGACTTGTTTGAATGGCTGCCTATTGTGAAAGTAAAAGAAGTAAACTTAAACTAGTTTGAACATCCTACCAAGAAAGAAACAATTGTGCAAATTACACCTCATGCTAAATACCTATATGAGTTATACATTATATAATCCACCAAACTTTAAAGGTTCAATTTATTCGAATAGAATGTCCTATTTATTTAGAATTCGACCCCTACCATTAGTTCAGAGATCAACTCAGCTCTCTAGCCACACACTACTCTATGTGAGCCTCCAATCAAAGATTCCATCCATGAACAATATGCAACGCTCTAAGAGTAGGAATGGTAAAGCTTGTACCGATACACACACACACGTGTTACTGACTAGACTGTGTATCGCTTTCTTCCAATTCATCAATGTATTTGGAGCTAGTAGCATCTTGCTTCTTCCACTCCACTCCACTGTTCTGTTCAGTGTGCACGTGACTTCCTGTCACTGTGTGGACTCACGCTGACTTTAGCCTTGAGATTACTGCTGGAGTGTATACAATATATTGGTGGAGGCTTTTATTTTTTGGTCAACTCAAATCGTCTGTTATAATACTTTCTCCTCTCACATATATTCCCAGTTTAACATCATTGGTTCTCTTTCTCTGTTGACATGATTCCATATAACATCACCGCGGAAAGAATGTGTTCCAATCAGTTATTTTATTTTCTTAATGCTTAAAGCAATATAATATATCAATCTTGCATGTGATATTTGAGAAGCGGGGGGGGGGGGGGGGAGTAGTTTCAAGTATAATGACAAATGTCAATGTATTATTTGATTGGCGCAGAGGGGCTGAATAAGTGTGCGTGTGTGAATACGTAGAGGGGATTTATTCCTAGAACTGTGCAGGCAGCGTTACTGGTTACTGGTTCATCTTTTCTTGCATAACCAATTGACGATTTCTTTTTTAAAAAACTTAGTGAAACGTATTTGTGAAAGTAAGACAATCACAAGGCAAGAGATGTACACATCAAATAATTGTTTTGTAAGAACACAAGGCTAGAGATGTACACATCAAATACCTGTTTTGTAGGAACACAAGGCTAGAGATGTACACATCAAATACTTGTTTTGTAAGAACATAAGGCAAGAGATGTACACATCAAATACTTGTTTTGTAAGAACATAAGGCAAGAGATGTACATGGCAATGTTTTTATAGTAATTCTTCTCTGCTTAGCATCTAGTCAAACAAGTCGGTAAAGCCTGAGCAGCCTTCTTTCAACTGAAAAACACTTGGGTTTCTGCAAAATAATCAACACCAAAATCAGACTCTTCAGGACCATCATACATCATAGAGCCAATACTACATGGATCAGATTCCTGGAGAACCACCATCAATACCATGAAGAAAATCTTCACATCCCTTGGGGAAGCCAGACAATATCACTAATCAGGAACTGTGGCAAAGAACAAACAGCAGCCCAATGAAAAAGGTATCACACATCGCAAGCCTGCTGTAAACATCACAAGACAAGCCCTAACCTGGAGCAAACATCACAAGACAAGCCCTCACCTGGAGCAAACATCACAAGACAAGCCCTCACCTGGAACTAACATCACAAGACAAGTCATCACCTGGAACAAACATCACAAGACAAGCCCTCACCTGGAGCAAACATCACAAGACAAGCCCTCACCTGGAACAAACATCACAAGACAAGTCATCACCTGGAGCAAACATCACAAGACAAGCCCTCACCTGGAACAAACATCACAAGACAAGCCCTCACCTGGAACAAACATCACAAGACAAGTCATCACCTGGAGCAAACATCACAAGACAAGCTCTCACCTGGAACCTTCAATGAAAGTGGAAGTGGACTGACAGAATTATGTGCAAATGCCAAGTAGATGGACAAGACTTTTGGACAATTGGAGATGCCTGGAGGAAGCTGGTCTAGACCAGTCCCCAAGCAGAGAAGAAAGAGATGATGATGAACTAAATGCCAACCTTGAAGCTTGATTCTAAAATCATGGAATCGTTCAAGTAGTGTTGGTATACTTGCGGCTCTGAGGTGTTTAGCATCTTCTGCCTATCCCAAGTGAGTAAGTTGTTTATTTAGGCTGTCAGGAATTTCTCTTTATTGAGGTTGATCAGTTTCATTCTTGTTAGTATTTCATAACTAAGAGGCATGTTAGATTGTCTTGTTACACGTCAGTAGTCTCTGTGTTTTTTCTGATTTTTACTGACAAATCTTTTTTATTGCTATTCAAATTAGCTTCTTTGTCCATTTGCCACAACTGCTGTCCTTTAAAATTCTCCTTGGTTATCAACTATATGTTTTCTATCATCATGGCTTCTACTATCCCTGACTGCAGTTGTCTTATTGTGGTGGATTTGGCACAGAAGAAATAAATAAATGATGAAGGCAACTAGATGGCTGATTAGAAATGTTTATTATACACTAAAGACCTGCAGCCCTATGACAACACATGATGTATAACCAGGCACAAAAAGGAAGTGGAGATAAAGTAGGTCCAGTAACGTACAGACACTAAAGTGAAAAGAGATGCCGGTAGAATGGACAGTGTCCACATTGTTTTACATTTTTATGCGCGGACGCAAGACGCCATCTAGGGGATAAAGGTCATGTGGATATCAGGGTGGCCGTTGTGGCCTGAAGAAATATCCCATGTCACTACATTATTATCTGGCAACCTCTATGAAATTTAAAAAAACTAAAAATCATTCATTTTCTCAGAGCGTCACTTCAGGCACACATTTAATTGGTGTTTCATTTTTTGCATATTGAAAACTTTAATCTATATATATAATTCTCTTCTTCCCTCAACAGTTTAAACAAGAAGTAAAGGAAAGATCACTCTCTTATTTCTGCGAATAGTCCACGAGAAAACAAAAGAGTAGTATTTACATTAGGGATGACTGGCTGCGCGCTTGAAAGTCGTTTAAATTTATCAAAGCCTGCCCGATCCTATCCCCCTTCGTCCAGCGGGAGCTTTGGACTAGAAACTAATCTAAGTAATCTACTAAATAGCAGGGCCAGACTTAACCATTGTAGGGCCCTATGCGAAATGGATTTTGCGAGGCTAAGTCTGGGTAGGGAAGCAGATAATAAGTGAAATTTAAGAGCTTATATTAGAAAATAAATTCATCTATGCATTTTATTCATTCTTTACTACGTACAGAATTACTTTACGAGCCTTGCGTGTAGCAAAGTCATACAGTATATCATAATAATTCTGTTTCCTATATAGATCACACTCAATAGCAAGAATTACCAAATGTTTCAATCTATCTTTGAAAATTGTTGACCTCAAGTAATTCTTCGTTAGTTTGAGGCACGAGAAGCTTCTTTCACCAGATTACACAATTACGGCTGAGACATGATGGCGCGCGTAAGATTGGCTTTTTCCATATTGAATGACACCCCAAAATGACAATTTTTGTCTTTATATTTCCGTATATTTTAAGGACTTTTTCGTATATTTAGCGATTTCGGGAGATTTCCAGGAGCTCCTGGTAAATGGACAGGAGGGCGCGGGAAATCTGTTTTAAGTTATAAAATGGTTTAATTTAGTAATTTATACACCTTGAATTAGAGCGGGTCGTATGAAAGTGCGGGGTCCACTGTGTTCGCATAGGTTTGCAGTGGCCTAAGGCTGGCCCTGCAAAATAGCGGCGTATGCTGTCTATCTATCTATATATATAATTCTCTTCTTCCCTCAATAGTTTGGATGAGCAAGAAGTAAAGGAAAGATCACTCTCTGATTTCTGCGGAGTCACCCTAAGACAATAACAAGAGGTTGGAGGGGAGAACACGTGGGTATTCACACGTCGCTACGGATGGCTGCGCGCTGGACTGTCAAACCTGCCCGCTCCCAACCCCCTTTGTCTTGCAGGAGGTTTGGACTAAAAAGTAAACTATCTTTAACTCTGAAGGAACATCCAAAACATGTAAAACATTTTACAAACACTAAATAGCAAGGCATTGTGAGGCCCTATTCGAAACGAATTTCGCGGGGACAAGTTTGGGTAGGGAAGCGGACAATAAATGAATTTTAAGAATTTGTATTAGAAAATAAATTCGTCTTTGTTATTCATTTTTACTATGTACAGAATCACTTTACGAGCCTTGCGTATAGCAAAGTCATACAGTATATCATAATAATTCTGTTTCCTAGATCCCGCTCAGTAGCAAGAATTACCAAATGTTTCAATTTATCTTTGGGAATTGTCAACCTCCTGGCAACATGAGGGCACGGGAAATCTGTTTTAAGTTAAAAAATTGTTTGATTTAATAATTTATACACCTTGAATTAGCGCAGGTCCTATGAAAGTGCGGATCCTTTAAAAGTGGGGGCCCACTGCGGTCGCATAGGTTGCAGTGGCCTAAGACAGGCTATGCAGACAGACTAGTGAACATTAAATCTTTACAAGAAAATTGATGTCCAGTCTTGATATAATATATTTAGGTCTGGGATTGTATCTTCATGAGTGCTAAGAATTTTTTTTTTACCATTTGTTTCAGATTCCGAACAGGTCCTGGTGTGGTTCCAAGCAAAGTTCCTAGATCCACTGAGAACTTGCTGCTGGTGTTAAATGGCAGGGAGACTGCCAAAGTGGAGGTCAGCAAAATGTGGTTGGAGCTTCTTGTAACACTGCCCCATCTACATAATGCAGCAGTTGTTCTGTTGGGCAATGAGCAGTGTAACAACTCCTGGATCCATCCTTACATGGCTCACAATGGTGGCTTGGTCAAAGTTGTGTTTTTAGTCTATGACAGTCCAGAGATAGACAATATTCATTTCTATCAGTGGCCACTTGGAGTTGCTACGTATGTTTTGTAACATTTTATAATATGCTTTTCCCTAATAATATGATATTTTATGGTCTTTTTAAAGCACACTTTAGAGGGTTATTTATCAGTATAGCATACAAATCTATATGGTCAACACACATATTGAATATTTGACTGTGAAATATTTTGTCAGTTTGTGCTATTTTTAACCACATCTTAAGTTTGTGATGATTGACCTTTTTTTTTTCATGTAGTTTTTGATCATTGGTCAATCTTTCCAAGTAGAAAGGCAGTTGGCCTATTATTATTATGTTCAAAGCGGCTATGAAAATAAATGAGGATTTTTTTTCTTAATTTTACAAATTATATTATATTATAATTTTAATACCTAAAACGTTCAGAAAGGTTAGACTTGACCATTTATTTTGTCTTCACTATTTTCTTTTTTGCTATTCTTCATATTCTAATTTTTTATTCAGTATTAGCCTTCTGTAGTCATTTTTGACATGGTTTTAACCTCCCTTGTATCTCATTCAGCCTTTACTTTCCCCTTGCTCTGTAGTTGTTTTTTTTTCTGAACAGCTACAGAAGCTTTCCAAATGTGAAGAGTTCTGATGTACAGATTGATCAACGTAGGCAGTATTTATTTAATTTTCTTGGTACAGTTTACAAAAACTCCTCCAGAGAAACTCTTCTTCGTCAGATCAACAACAGTTCTTATACAAATTTAGGTTTTATTAAACCAAGACGAGAGTAAGTTGTATTTGTTTCTTTCCATGAGTCATGCAATCTCTTTAGACTACTACACTGCCAGGTTTTATTAAGGAGGAGGAAATGGTGTATGAATGTGAAAAATCTTTTTAAAATCAGTATTAATAAATTAAAAACATTATTTTAAAGGGAAATTCCAATGGTTTTGACAATGTTTGATAGAATATATATAGATATAATATTCATTTTATTTTAAAAAGTAACTCATTTGCTGATGCTTTTCTGGCATAATTTTTCTGCTTTTTCAAAATGGTCAGATTTTCTTCAGATTTTCTCCAGGTTCTATGTGACGTGAGAAATCTCTAAATGTGTAGGATTTATCTGACCAGGTTGCTTACACCAGTCAGACATGCAGCTTATTTACTTTTTGGGCTGGGAGAGATGTGGATGGAAATGCTATTTTTTTTCCCTAGATTTGGTTATCCTAATACTCTGACTGGATCTATATATTAGATCTGAATTTAGATCTTAGTAATACATAATTCTATGCTATGGCACCATCTATCTATGGAAGATGTGTATTACAAACATTCTTCTTGCACACAAAAATCGTTCACACATTCTATTGACTTTACTCCTTACAGTAAAGTTTAAAATCTTGTAAAAGAAATAGAATATAGATTGAAGTGTTTTGAGTTAGATTTAGATCTAGTAAACAAAGAAAAAAAAGGTGTTAAGAAATATTTGATCTGTGTAACTAGTGAAAGGACCAATCATGTCAGTGTTTTTTTTTTTGTACCTGACCACTCAATATACAACCACTATTGTGTAACACGTTAGGAAAAAAATGCATGGTGTTATATCTATCTATATTATATATAAAGTTCTAGGCTAGGCCTACACCGACCATTTTGTTAAAATCAGTTAGAAACACAGTCTATTTACTTTTTGGGCAAAAGGGGTGGGGATGAAATTTTTTTTCTCGCATTGGTTTTCCTGTTTTTTTTTATCTATATAACTGTACCAATGACTGTCATAGCCTATAGACTAGGCAGTAACTAGACCTATCATTCATTCACTGCAAGAATGAAGCAATGCTTTGTAAGATGTAATCCCCTTTAGTATTGTAGAGGAAAAAACAAAGTATCATATAATCCCGTTATTTTTTTGAAATGTTAAGAATTTACTCTCTAATTTATTAAATGTTATAGATATTTTTAAATATCTAAATAAAAAAATGGTATAATTTTTACTGTTAAAACTTTTTACGAAGACTTTAAATAGATCAATAACTCAAAAATCCACATACAAGTTTTGTTAGAAAATCATTTTTTATTTTTATGTTATTCTTTTATTTTTATTTCTACTATTTTTAAATTGTTCATTTCTTAGAAGTTTTGTTGTTTCTTTGTAGATGGATGCCTAGTGAGACAGAGGAAAGTAGAGAAGAATATGTCCAAGTCTTGTCCAACAGTGAGTTGACCTTTAACCCTGTTGGCCTGAACACAGAATGTTATCGTATCTATGAAGCTATGTCCCTGGGCTCAGTTCCAGTCATTGAAGATGTTCTAACACCTGGACTTTGTCAAGCCAGGTCTGGAGACTCACATTTTTTGACCAGTCCACTAAGGCTTTTAAAAGAGTTCAATGCTCCTGTTATTTATGTGAAAAATTGGACTCAGGAAATAGATTTGTTGTTACATAAAGAAGCGACCCTGAGTGACCTTGAGCGAAAAATGCGTAGAAAAACATTAGTTGAGTGGTATAGTGGATTTAAGATGAGGATGAGAGATAGACTAGTCAATATTTTATTGTCAACATTTTTTACAAGTAGCGTCAGATAGCATTAGTTAAATGTATGTACAAACGGGTATAATATGAATTGGTATTATGTTATTCTTATTCAATGATGTGATGTGTTCATAAAGCATTAGAGTTGATTCTATGAGATTTATACATAGAATAACATTAGTCAACAGTGCATTGATCAATAGCATTAGTCATTTATATATTGATTGACTTAGTATTGTTGGATTTCATTCTAGCATCAGCTGATAGGTTAAAAAAAACACTCAAACCTGATTATGTTTACCTGTTAGATTTCTTTGAAAGATTTGTGAATTGCATTCTCCTTTCTGGAGCACAATCAATGAGGTGAAAATGTGTGGCAATATTATTTGAATCTTTCATAACAATTTATATCATACTTTGTTCACATTACTCTCTAAATCATAGTGAAATAAAATAAAATGCTTCTAGATAGGTCTATGTCAAAGAGAAATAAAATAAAATACTTCTAAATAAATCTGTCATAGTGAAATAAAATACTTCTAAATAGATTTAAATCATAGTGAAATATAGACCTATGTCATAGTGAAATAAAATACTTCTAAATCGATTTAAGTTATAGTGAAATAAAATAAAATGCTTCTAAATAGATAGATGCATATCAAATTTTTTTTTTTTTTTTTCAAATCTCACTTTACAAAAAGCAATAATTAAATAATTTTGTTAAAAAATAAAATCCACATTTAGCTAGTACCAGTACCAAATTCTATTACAATTTTTCTTTATAAATAATATTTATTTCCTATACAATATGGTAATGTTCAGAAGGAGTTTGTATAATTTTGCTGCTTTTCTTTATTACTTTCATCGCTAACTTGATTGTATAGCAGGTGCCTTGGCGGAATGGTAAAGCACTTGGCTTCCAAACCAAGGGGTCCAGGGTTTGAATCCTGGTGAAGACTTGGATTTTGTAATTTCAGGATCCTTAGGTCACCTCTGAGTCCAGCCAGCTCTAATAGGTGCCTGACATTAGTTGGGGAAAGTAAAGGTGGTTGGTCTTTGTGCTGGCCACATGACACTCTCATTAACCATGGGCAACAGAAACTGATGACCTTTATATCATCTGCCCTATAGATCACAAGGCCTGAAAGGGAATTAACATGATTGTATACCCTCTAATGCATAGGAAATCTCATGGTCTATGTTGATTGTGAGTCTGTAATTTAAAGAAACAGAGTTTGTTGAGTTGGGTCATGTACAGTTAATTGAACTTCAGTTTAAAAAAAACAACAACACACTTTTGATATGACCATTGTTAATATCTTCCAAAGAGGTAAAGTTTAAACTGAGTTATGTTTTGTTACTCCAGAGAGATAAATTATTGTAGACAATTAAACATAACAATTAATGAACAGAGACTTTGTGTTGATAAAAGTAGACATTGAAGACTATCATTTTATTATGTCATGTCCTTTTAAGTACTTTCACAAAAACATTCACAATAAATAATGATATAATATAAACATATTAGCACATCTTTACTTTTAAAGTTCTTAAGATTGATATCTACTTGCAACTTTAACAACTCGACCACTTCTGGTAGTCTTGACTGGCACAACAAGTTCTCTAGACATAAATCTACACATCTGTTTCTTTCGTTAGTTTTAACAGATTGTTGTTTGGTGTCTTCATCTGTATTGTAGTTCCCAGAGAACTACATCAAAACTCTTGTTTAGAAATCATTGATTTCATCCTTATGATGTATGATCTTGGTGAAGAATACTGTTGTGATGGTGCAGAAGGCAGTCCACTTATGATACCAATATACAGCTCAGTTTGACCAATGGCTGACCTGGAGCTTGATTTGGTTATCTTGAAACCCCATTCAGTAGAAGACTATATTTATAGCTGTTGAATGGCATATTGTGGCTCACTATTTCTTCTGGTATGCCATGTCTAGCAAAATAACTTTCAGTGTCCTGATAATATATTCCGCTGTTTTGTTCTCAAGTTCAGGGTATTTGGAGAAATAATCAACTACTAGCAAGTAGTCATTGTTCCGCCATTCAAACTAGGGGTGCACCGGATAATACTTAAAATATGATAATCAGCTAGAGCCGAATATCTACATGTCTTGTGTTGCTGAGCATTTTGCAAAACTGTTAAATAACATACTTATATTCATAATAATTGTTTTCTTTTTATTTACCTACCTTATTGCTTTAAACTGTTAATGATTGATGAATTAAAGCTTAACAGTATTTATAAACAGATAGGCCTATCACAAACTACTGTGTGTATATGTACGAGTCCACCAACTGTAAAGGGGTATGTGGCATGGCCAATGCAAAATACGTTAATATATATTGAACTAGTTACTTATGTAAATCTCTCAAAGGTAAAATGCAATCTGGCTTTTATAGTGTTCGCATGTATGTGTTAATGAATTTCAGACTAACAACTGGTCATCAGGCTTTTAATTTAAAGTCCAAGGACCGCTTCTGGTTCTGGCTTCAAGGGCTTAATACTGATAGTAACTTAATTAGCAGTTGGAATCTGAAGCGTTGTAGGTCAATATTTATTGTTTTAGATTAATTCATTTGCTGTAAACGATATTTTATTAACCTATTTATAACCTTAGATGATGCCGAATGACGGCGCTTGTATACTACGTGTATGAGTGGCTTGTTTGGTGTCTAGCCAGAAGAGGAAAAGGTGGGGTTTGGTGGTGAAATTGGGCCTAGAAAGGGAAATAATTGAAATAAAAAAAATAAATGATAATTAATGCTTTGATAAAATTGAGTGACTCAACAAGCTTTTAGGCTGTGACCTGTCTATCTATGAACACAATGTTATGGACTAAATAAACAAATGAAGGTGGGGGTAGTTCATCTCTAGCTCTGGAGATATACTTGCACATCTAGACATATGTCTGGTTAGCATGACATAGTTAAGGAATATTACACGTTTAACTAGCCCATTCAAAGGTCAAGACTAAATTTTTAAATGTGCCAGCCATCACTGCTTTGTATGTAATGCGAATTTAAAATGTAAAGTTTTATTTCTATTTAGATGAACACACCTTGTCTTTGTACTAAAAGATGGTGCATAGTCATAGTTTTAAAGCATGTTCTTTTATTTGAAACATAAATGTTAATGTAATTTAGAACTGACATTATTGAATCATGTCCAGTTTATGATTATTGGCGTAGAGATTTAGTTTGACGACATTTGACTGTTCCCTTCATTAAATATTAAACTTCTTCGACATCCTTTATCAGCGTTGACTACTGTGGTGATTATGTTTTGTATATAATATTGTAAATGGTACGTCATAGAACCTTGGTTGTAAGACTGAAAGAATTCTATGTTTATTTATTAATTTTACTATTTTTTCATTGGTCCATTGGTGGGGACAGAGTGACAGCCCTTGAAGTTTGTTATTGTTGACAGGGGACCAGAGTTTTGTGATAGCATAGTAGGAGCCATTGTAAGGCAGTTCTGATAGTTTATGTATATTTAGGAATTCAGCTTTTGTTGGCGTTATCTACAGTTATAATTTATTCCTATTTCTTTATTAAATATTTCTTATTTCTAATGCATCCATAGAATTCTTAAAGTGTTGCATACGTAATGTATCCATGTCAAAGTCATAGGCTAGGAGTTCACAACAATCACAACAACTACCCTTACCTTACGTTGTTGGCCTTTGCCTGGGTTGTTTCGTTATTAAAGTGTTTGACGTATCTGGAAACTTAGCGCAGAGGCACCTAACAATATTAATAGAAATATAGGTACTACTGTGTAGTTTTTACTATTCGGCAGTGATATTTGGCAGCCGAATAGTGAAAATTTGGCGAATATTCAGCCGAAGCCAAGCGACTATCCAGTGCACTCCTAATTCAAACAGGTCAATTGCAACATTTTTCGATGGTCTGCCTGGTGCAGCATGAGGTAGCAATTTTTCTTAACATTATTGTCAATTCCTATTGCCTCGCACCATAACTTATTTCCTTGGCTTGCTTTATACTTATTTCCCAGTGCATGAACTACATCCTTGAAATGTTTTGAACGACACTGCGCAGCGAAAAGATTTTTGGCATTTCTGTCCATAAGCTCATGAGATCTACCACAAGATCTGCAATCTCTAATAACACTTGTTAAAGAATTCTTTGAAATCTTGTCAGTGAGCTTTTGACTGGCTATCTTCTTTCTTTGATTTTTTAGCAGTCTCTACCTGTAGTCCTTTCATTTGGTTAGGGGCATGCTCATCAGCATGAATTATACTCTCTAAAGTCAAGTCTGTGTCTCTAAGAAGTCTTACTCTCACTTGATCTGACTGTATGCCACATACTAATTAATCTCTGAAAGGTTCATCTCGAAGGTTGTCAAATTTAATTCTTTTGCCTAATTCTTCAACTCAGTATAATACTGTTCAAACATTTCACCTTCTTTCTATTATTGGTGTAGATTCTATGTCTAGATCTAAAAAAAATGACACTGAATTAATAACACCACCTGATACAAAATAATTATTTAAAAGTTAAATGCACTTTCAGGAAACACTAGCACATCAAATCTAGATCTGCCACTTCTGACACCAGCTCTTCAAACACGAGCACATCTGGTCTAGATCTACCACTTCTGACACCAGCTCTTTAAACACGAGCAAATCAGGTCTAGATCTACCACTTCTGACAGCATGTTGTGTTACCACTGAGAAATAAATTATTGTAAACAAAAATATCTACAACAAATAATGACATAATACAAACATATTAGCACAAGCTTTATATAATAAAATGGAAAGTTCTTTCTTTGTTATAGAGTTAGTCTGCAACATTGTTCAATGTAGATGTAGTCACTATCAGGACAAGTTGGTTTAAGACTAAGTTCTCTTGTTGTTTTATATCAATACATTTTTTTGAGGTACTTATGTTTGTACAGGATTGTTTTGTCTAGGCTAATGTAGTTAAAGTTGTTATTTACCAGTTATAACTAAGTGTTTTGGTTACATTTCAGGAAATCAGAAATAGCTGCTATACATTTTTCATTGTGATGAAAATAATAACATGTTAACAACAATTTGTTTTTTAATCAAAGTAATCACTCCTTTAAATTCAGTCCTAAATCTGTACAGAGTTCTAATCAACTCTTATTTAGGTGTACTAGCATAGAGCTCCTCCTTTGTGGTCGAAGATGAGCACATTTCTCATTTCCCATGTACTCGAAGATGACTGTAAGTCCAATCCACGCTTTAAAAAGCCAGCCGCATACGTGGCATGGGTAGATTTGGTCAGTTGCAGATAGACAGATGTGTACTGGTCTATATTGTATGAGCCAGTGATAGTCTTGTAACACTCGGTCTAGGAGTTTGCACAACTTCTAATTCCCTCAGATATCAATAAAAATTGCTTAACATCAGTAACTGTAAGAATGTTGCATTGGTATTGGGTTTCTTCTTTGGAAACTTTTGTGACACCAACTTCTTTTTGTAGTTTTCACATCCACAACTGTTGTAGACAATTGAAATCTAAATTGACAGAAAGTCTGGGGAAAAAAAAGACTTCAATGGTCTGTTTTGGTAATTAGCATTCATGCCAACAATCCTAGCTGACTTCCAAAAGAAATGTCTGGTCATGTGTATATCAATAAGAAAAAGTAAATGTCTAGTTCATGTTGTACAATAAAAACAAAACAATCAAAGAATATGAAATGTGAATTAGGCCTATATATCAAAGAAAAGTGTTATTATTATCTTATTATTTTTATGACTTATTTATTAATTACATATTTTATACAATTCCTTGATCTATTTATTAAATACTTTGGTTGTTCCTCATACAATTTTTTTAACACATTATTTTGTATGTGTGTTCCAGTGTGTGTGTGTGTGTAACACCCACCCAGCCCTACCAAATGGTTTAATGTTAACATTGTTTTTATTTAGAAAACTATTTACACAAATTATTTCTATGTTCAGATCTGTGTGTATATAAGTTTGATGCTAATTTATTTATTGTTGAGATGTTGTCACTTAAAACTATGTTACAATGTAAACTGAGATTGAAGTCTACAATTACAGTTTCACAAAACCATAGAGTATCTCTTGTTCTTTATTTTCATCATTGGATAGCTCATATGTCTATCATTACCTCTAGTAGTGTTTGAGTTCAGAGCAAAATAGTTTTCATTCAACATTATGGAGTGTATCTTTTTAAAAAAATGATGTACTGATGTATTAAAATACTAGGAATCTGTACGAGTAACATGAATGGTAACATGATCTAAGCAGTATATATCTTTAGACTTATATCTCTCTAATTTTAGAAGGTAACACTTTCTACTTGGATGTCAATTTTCTAATTTCCTATGTAGTTTCATATGACTCACCTCCTTCACCTCCTATTAGTTAGTTTAATTTAAATAGCTCTAGATACTAAGGGGTGGACTAGAACACCCCACTCTGACATTAGCACTTATTCTGCTGGCCCAGTCATTTCTGTGTTGGCACGCACTTTCAATTGTGTCCATACTTCTTATTTCCAACGTTGTATTTCCAGTCACTCAATGCTCCATTGAACAACGTGCACAAGACATATATAGTAACAAGGGGAAGGGGGCCTAGAAGGTGAAGGAAAACATTCTCAATAAATGTCAATATAGTATGAACTCATTGGACCGGGGGGGGGGGGGGATTCAGGTCTTGGCACAATTTATTATTTAAGTAAGAATCAATTTGTTTTATGTCAGGACTGCCAATCCAATGTTTACTTGAGCTCTCGTGTTTAATGCCCTTGTCCCCATTATTTGTGTACTTTATGTACATGTTATGTTAGTCACTTTGAGATCTCGAAAACAACAACCATTTTAAAAACCCTATCGCGTTCGATAGAGATGTAAAGAGTGTGGAAAAAGTCAAGTTCCCCACTCAGCCACCTTACGATCTTTAGGGCGGATGATGTTGAGGTCATAGGTTGCTTTGGCCAACAGTTCATCACAAATCTCAACGAGCAGGGTGTCGTGTAGCCAGCACAACGACCAAACGCCTTTATTTTCTTCAACTCAAGTCAGGTAACCACTAGAGTTGGGTGGACTCAAGGGCGATATTCAAATCACCAAGATTCGAACCCAGTACACCAGGTTCAGAAGCCAAGCGTTTAACCACTCAGCCACCGTGCCCCTTTCAATATATATGCAACGGCTACAGTTGGTCTCAATCTCGCGCCCTAAAGCCCATCCTTTCCCAGCAGCAAGATTGTGTCAAGACCAAGTTAGGGTGCAGTGGATGATCAGAGACTTTGTAAGTGTCTTGTCCTGCTCTAAAGTTGTCACGGAAACGTGCAAGGCCATTTTGAATCACAAATTATTCATTCTTTCATTGGTGAAATATTTGCATAACAAGCTTATGGCGGCATGTTCATGACTGAATATTCCAGACCATAAAAGGAGTGGCTGAGAAAATCTTCACGCGCGA
The DNA here is from genome assembly GCA_030265305.1 of Biomphalaria pfeifferi. Taxonomy (NCBI): domain Eukaryota; kingdom Metazoa; phylum Mollusca; class Gastropoda; family Planorbidae; genus Biomphalaria; species Biomphalaria pfeifferi. The sequence goes on from JASAOG010000116.1 coordinate 255,114, forward strand.
AAGGAGATTGGTTGGTTCCAAAAAAGGCGGAAGAACGGAGATAGTAAAAAGTATATAAAGGAATGCACCAATAGTTTGAACGCGGTAGTAAAAGTGTTTAATTAAATTGTATTGTACATTTATAAAATGTGTATATTATTAACATGGGCGTAGCCAGGATTATTTGTAGGGGAGGGTTTTGGGGTGGGTGAATTTGTTCCCCCCCCCCCTACCCCCCATATTAAAAAATTGTAAGTCATACGTCCAATCTGCCATTCACTTTATTAATGATGACCAGTGACTGGTAGAAATAGATAACTATATTTGTACTTTAGTTTATTATTGGAAGGGAGAGGTTTTCCACAAAACCCCCTTTTAGCTACACACATGAAATTTATTGACTGTGGCTTTTTTCTCTGCCAAAACTCTCCAGGCTACGCTCATGCATTATTTCCGGTATTTAAAACACAAAAAAATGCTTATTCTGGGGTATCCACAGTGCATTATCAGGCTACTCTCATAATAAAAATAATAAATCAAAAACCAAATCTGCTATTCACTGCACTTTATTAATGGAGCCCAGCGACTGGTAGGAGGGAAGGGGAAAACCCTTATGGATACACTCATGAAATTTAGTATTTGAAGCTTTGCTTTTCCTTTAATCGGAAAGGTGGTTAACCTCAAACCCCCCTCTTTGCTACACTTGTGAAATTTCGGTAACTAGTTTGGTTAAGAGTTTTTTTTAGAAAAGGGAAGTTTCTCTAAACTAATCGTGTCAGAAGTGGTCACAGAGCTGTGCTGGTAATTGTCTTTCTGTCGGATTAGTCTCTAGTAATGGTGACGTTTTTTCCCAAACAACAGTCAAGGTTTGACAACTCTACAATGCTTACTGAGTGTCATGGACACGTCAGATACCCGCTACCTGGTTTAGCCGGCCAGTCAAAGGTTTGACAAATCTACAACGCTTACTGAGTGTCATGGACACGTCAGATACCCGCTACCTGGTTTAGCCGGTCAGTCAAAGGTTTGACAAATCTACAATGCTTACTGAGTGTCGTGGACACGTCAGATACCCGCTACCTGGTTTAGCCGGCCAGTCAAAGGTTTGACAAATCTACAATGCTTACTGAGTGTCATGGACACGTCAGATACCCGCTACCTGGTTTAGCCGGCCAGTCAAAGGTTTGACAAATTTACAATGCTTATTGAGTGTCATTGACACTTCAGATACCCGCTTCCTGGTTTAACCGGCATGTCAAAGCGAGACCAATCGTTACAAAAGGCCTGAACACTGACCTGCAACGTCACAACCTGTGGGCAATTTAGACCAAAAGCTCGTTGCCACGTCGTACAGACTTGTGATGTGGCAACGAGCTATTGTATGCAAGCGAGATCTGAGAACTGCAGGCATCAATGAAAGTATGTTGGAGGAAATAGTACAAAATCGGACAGCATGGAGACAGTGCGTGCCTGTACAAACCTCGTCGAGAGAAAAAGGAATAAAGCGGCCTTAGAAAAATGAACGAGAAAGAACGCCGCCGCTAGCCCTAAAACATGCACGAACTGTGGCAAACTGTGTATTGATTTGACTAGTCAAATTGGATATTCTGCCCCGACTTAAGAAGAAACAATATACATTGCTTGTTTTGTAAAAAAAAAAAAAAAAAAAAAAAAATAGGTGCCGATACTCAGTGATGGATTGCATTACTTTCGACTACTAATAAATTAATAGTAAGCGTTAAAATACGTTAAAATCCCCACATTGAAAAAGGTGCCTGTATGCCCTACGGGTGAATACCGTCACAAAAAAAGCACTGTATATATATATATATATATATCCATCATCATTATCTGTCCCTTGACTTCAGTCTTAGGGGTGTTGTGACAGTTCGAGTAACCAAATCCCTCCTTTTTTCTCGGTCATCAGGTTTATGTCTCTTGTATTGATCCTCCATCTTTGGCTAGGTATTTCAATGAGTCAACTTTTAATGTTAGGTCATTCAACTGTATACAAAATTTCGTACTATCTCTAATATAAACTATTTTTTTTTCTGCATTAATAATGAGGTCTATATCATCTACAAACCTGAAAATGGGAGCATGTCTTTCCACCCAGAAAAAATGTCAGTTGTTAAGAGTAACAAAAAAACTAAAACAAATTAATTCCACTTATCTTATTCATGGCAAACCAGTAACACAGACTAAAAACGTAAAATATCTAGGTGTTATAATAAATGAAAAAATGTCATGGAATCCACATATTGATGAAACTACAAAAAAATCCAACAAAGCATTAGGGTTTACTAAAAGAAATTTCCATAAATCAAATAAGAACATAAAACTAAAATGTTATTTAACCTTGGTTAGGCCAATAATAGAATATGCATCCACCGTTTGGGACCCCTCAACTCAAGAAAACATTAAGAAACTGGAACAAACACAAAATAGAGCAGTGAGATTCATAACAAACGAATATTTACATTTGACTTGAGTAACACCTTTAGTAAAATTACTAAATTTAGAAAGCCTTCAGGACAGAAGACTCAAAAGTAAAGTAGCAATTATACATAAAACACTGAACCATAATCTTTAAATACAAAAACAAAATTTAATAAAATACTCTGAAAGACACAAAGATAAAGGCACATTCCTCGTCCCATATGCTAGGACAAATTTGTACAAATACTCCTTCTTCCCTAGTGCCATTAGAGCATGGAATGGGTTGCCTGAGCTAGCCAGGAAAACCAGTGACTTGTCAGAATTTAAGTCATTGGTTAATATGCATGACTAAATGCATGACGCGTAGGACGTAATCATCTTCTTTTTTGAAGTAACGTCTGTATTATATAAGATAAGATAAGATTGGAAATAGGCTGCCCATTTATGGTTAAGCCAGGAGTATATCCTTTATGTTGAGCTCCCTCATCATGACATGATGTCCATCATGCCAAACCTGGTAGAAAGATTTTTGAAGTTGGAGTGATCGATAAATGAACTTGTGTTACCCGTGCTTGTAATCGTGCTAGTATTTGTAATCGTGTTCGCATTATCGTAGTCTGTGAATCGTTACCAGTCTGTACTGTGTTATTGTGTGTATGAGTCGTTTTTTATTGAAATAAAGCCTTGTTTCTAAGGTTATGAATTGATTTAGTATATTACAATTTATTTCAATATAACCATTCTTAAATGGACAAGTTTTTGCGTCCCAATAGACTGGATGCTGATCTTAGTTCAACTAATGCTTCAGTTACATGGAAACATTGGATTTCTTGTTTTGACAGATTCGCAACGAAGGTAGGGGCTAGTGAAAGCGAACAGTTTGACCTGCTATGCAACTTTGTGTCTTCATCCTTATATCAGTATATTTCTACCTGTTCTAAATACTCAGAAGCAAAATCTATTCTTGAGATTTATTTGTGAAGGCCCCTAATGAAACATTGGCCAGACATTTGCTTGCAACTTGCAAACAAGAAGTCGATCAAAGTCTTGATCAATTTGTACACAATCTGAGAGTGTTGGCCAGAGATTGTCAGTTCCGAGCTGTTAGTGCTGACAAAAAATGAAGAGGACGCCATTCGCGATGCCTTCGTTAGCGGCATGCGTTCGAGTGTAATTAGACAGAGGCTACTTGAGAAAAGATCCCTTGACTTGAAAATGGCTTTAGATATTGCCAAGACACTCGACATGGCTCAAAAAGAATCAAGCTCGTTTAGTGCTCCTTCTCAGGTGGTAGAGTCATCTCTTTCGTCATCGGCAATCTCAACCGAAGAAATGGTGGACTCAGAAACAATCGCAACAGTGAATACTAAATGTTTCTTTGCGGAGGTAGTCGGCATCTCAGAGCGAAATGCCCTGCCAAAGACTGCATGTCATTCTTGCGGGAAAAATGGATCGCAACACACCTATAACCTAAACAAAAGTCAAAACATCTCCTAGCTACGAGATTAAAAGACAATGTTGTAGAGATTGTAGCTGCATTAAGGACTCTACACATCTAACATCACTAATTGCTACTTCGTCTGAACCTGGTTAAACTAAATCAACAGTACACATCTCTGTAAATGGCGTGAACCTAAAAGCCCTAATTGATACAGGTAGCGGGGAAAGTTACATTTCTTCAAACATACCAAGAGAGTATGATTGGTCAGTGACACGTTCAAAGCACAAAATTTCTATGGCGTCATCTCAACTGTCAGGCTTCACAAGAGGCCATATGTTTGCATCGCTAAAATACAAAGGGGAAGTTTACAATCAATTCAAACTTTCGTTACTAGATGAACTTTGCACTGATGTAGTGTTTGGGTTGGATTTTCTCGCTTTACACAAAGAACTGATAATTCCATTCAACGGTGGTTGACCTGCATTTCATGTTTGCTCGCTCAATGCTGTTAAGGTAGAGGCATCACAATTGTTTGCAAATTTATCCCCTGACTGCAGACCTATCGCTACTAAATCTCGTCGTTACTCCTTCCAAGACACACAATTTATCAAAGTTGAAGTTGAGAAATTGATACGAAACGGTATCATTAAACTTTCCAAATCACCTTGGAGAGCTCAAGTCCTTGTCACGACCAATGAGCGGCACAAAAAGCGAATGGTCGTTGATTATAGCCAAACTATAAATAGATTTACTTACCTGGACGCTTACCCAATGCCAAGAGTGGATGAAATGGTGGCGAAAATTTCCAGGTATGAAATCTTTAGCACATTGGATCTGGAGAGTGCTTATCACTAAATACCTATCCAACAGAGCGAAAAGAAATACACAGCTTTCGAAGCTTGCGGTAAACTCTACCAGTTTTGCAGAATACCCTTTGGGGTCACTAACGGTGTAGCTTGCTTCCAGAAAACCGTAGACACTATTATAGAAAAAGAAAAGTTGTCTGACACGTTTGCCTATGTCGACAATGTAACAATATGTGGTACAGATGTAGACTCTCATAACAAAAATCTGTTGAGTTTTCAGAAGGTAGCTCTGGAATACGGAATAACTTTCAACGAAAGTAAAAGTGTATTTGCTACTAAGAAGGTAAAGCTGCTTGGATATGAAATATCCAAAGGACATTTGAAGCCGGACCCTGATAGATTTCAAGCTCTGCGAGATTTGCCACCTCCACAAGATCTGAAGTCTCAGAAAAGGATTGTAGGACTTTTGGCATATTATGCTCACTGGATACCCAATTTCTCCGACAAAATGTATCCTATAATGAAAAATCAAATTTTTCCTGTACCTACAGAAGTAAAAACAGCGTTTGAAGACTTGAAACAAGAATTGCAGAAAGCAGCAATTTTCACCATAAAGTATGACCATCCTCTAATTGTGGAAACAGACCCTTCTGACATCGCAGTAGCAGCCACTTTTAATCAGGATGGAAGACCTATTGCATTCTTCTCTAGAACTCTTTCACCTAGTGAAAGGCATCAATCTGCCATAGAGAAAGAAGCAACTGCAATAATTGAGGCTATACGCAAATGGAAGCATTATTTGTGTGGCAATCATTTTACCCTTATTACGGACCAGCGGTCTATTTCATACATATTTAAAGACACTCATGACAAGAAAATTAAAAACGATAAGATACAAAGGTGGACATTGGAACTGGCAGGCTTCAAGTTTGATATACAGTATAGACCTGGGAACGCCAACACAGCAGCAGACACCTTGTCTAGAGGGCACTGTGCAACCATGACGAAACAAAGTAGCCTGAAGACGTACCATGACTACCTGTGTCATCCAGGTGTCACTAGACTTCTACATTATGTCAGGTCAAAGAACTTACCCTTCTCTGTTGAAGAGGTCAGACAAGACCATTCAACAATGCAGAACCTGGAATAGAATTAAACCGCAATTCTATAAGGAATTTGCAGGTACGCTCATAAAGGCCACACAGCCGTTTGAAAGAATTAGTGTTGACTTTAACGGTTCTTTGCCATCAGCTACTCGGAACAAGTATTTATTAACAATGATTGATCAATATTCGCGGTTTCCATTCGCTTTTCCCTGTCCTGATATGACATCTAAGACAGTGATAAAGTGCTTCGACCAGTTATTTTTCCTCTTTGGAACACCCAGTTACATCCACTCTGATCGTGGCACATCCTTTTGTCCATAGAAACTACAGAATATCTACATTCTAAGGGCATAGCCACTAGCAGGACAACGCCATACAATGCAAAAGGAAATGGACAAATAGAAAAGCTGAATAAAACATTGTGGCAGGCTATTTTATTAGCATTGGACTCAGGGAAGTTGGAACTATCGCAGTGGGAATCTGTGTTGCCTCAGGCACTTCATTCAATTCGATGAAACTCCACACGAATGGATCTTCAAATTCAACAGAAGATCGCCAACGGGAACATCCTTGCCTACTTGGCTACAGAACCCAGGGAAAGTATTACTAAAATCACCTGTAAGATCTTCAAAATTTGACCCGCTGGTACAAGAGGTTGAACTTATTAGCTGCAACCCACAATACGCCCATATAAGATTTCCAAACGGCCGGGAAGAGGCAGTGTCGCTTAGGCACCTGACGCCGAAGGAAAGTTCCACTAACGACTCTTTCGAACCAGGGAACGGTATTCTGCCTCAAGAGGTCGGTGACTCTTTGGATTTCTCACCAGGGAGTCGCTACTTGCCTGAAACTATCAGTAATTCACTGAGTCCCACCCCAATGATGTACAACCAGCCAGAAAACATCATTGACTCACAGGGGAGCCACCCAATGCCAGAGGCCAATATTGACTCGAGTCCTGTACATGACAGTTACGACTTGCAAGGAGAAAAGTCAAAGCCAGAGACACCTCCGGATCCTTCCCTTCATACGCATGGTTATAATCTAAGACCCAGAACGAAATAAAGGAGGGGTGAATGGAGTGATCGTTAAATGAACTTGTGTGTTACCCGTGCTTGTAATCGTGCTAGTATTTGTAATCGTGTTCGCATTATCGTAGTCTGTGAATCGTGACCAGTCTGTACTGTGTTATTGTGTGTATCAGTCGTGTTTTATTGAAATAAAGCCTTGTTTCTAAGGTTATGAATTGATTTAGTATATTACAGAAGTCTATGAAGTTGCGTACCAGGCATTTTTTTCTTGTAACAGTCTGATGTGAAATATTTGTTGATCAGTGTTTCTACCTGCTCTGAAGCTTTCCTGCTCTTTGGAAAGGACTACCTCAGCTTTCTTTGTTGAGAATTATTCTAAGCACTATCTTGCTCGAGTGACTGATCAGACTTATCGTTTCAGCATTGTCTTGGCAGTGGGATAATTAAAGATTGGGTCCTTTATTTTGGCCATGTTTTTTCGTCCCATATTTTCTGGCAGATTGTTCTAAAACATTTAGTTATATGTGAAACGCCATGTTTGAAAAGTTCTGATGGTATGTTCTCAATTCCAGGCGACTTGCCACCTTCAAGTGATGTTTTTGCTTCCTCTATTTCTGACTCTAGTATTTGAGCCTCGACAAGGTCTCTGGTGTGCCAAGGTGTTTTGTTGATTAGATTGTAGTTGTGATTTATTTCGAAATTATAAGATCTTTGCAATATTCTGTCCACTTTCTAATCACATCTGCTTTGTTGATGCTTGATTTAAATCTCAAAGGAAACATGATATAGTCGATCTGGCTGTGTTTTTTCTTATCTGGTGCGTGCCACGTAGTTATTCTACACAGTTTGCAGGGGAAAGGGTGTTAGCTACAGTGATTTTATAGCTGGTTGCAAACTGGAAGAGCCTCATTCCTCTGTCGTTAGTTTCTCCTAATCCGAAACGCCCAGTAGTTCCCGCCAATTGCTCAAATGAATCCTTTCCTATCCTGGCATTCCAGTCTCCCATAATATTGAGGAAATTCAGAAATTCTTTGATGCAGTCCTCTTTTTCACTGTAGAAGTTATCTACCAACTCATCTTCATAATCGGACGTTGGGACATTTACTTGAAGAATTTTTCACTCTCTCACTTTCTGACGTCTCTATCTCTCCCCTTTCCCTTTCTCTATGTCTCTCTTCTTTCCCTCCTTTTCTCTCTCTTTCGCCCACTTCCATTATCAGTCTCTACTCATTTTTCAAAGATTTTTGTTGACTTTACATTCTTATAAATAACTCACTTGCAACAAAAAGGCTGCAAGCTCTTGTGTTACATTTAATTGATTTATTATCTCTTTCTCATTCCCTACTGCATTATATCTTTTGTCTCTTGAATATCTGTCAAGGTTCTCTGCTTTTAAAATCCTTGTTCTGGCTCTTTTATCTCTAAACATAATGTACCCAGAACCCATGTGCCAAAACAGCTTTACAACTTACACTTGATAATCCTTTCTACTCTTATGACCATTCTTGCTTCATACATTTAGGAAACCTGGCCCAGGCTAGTACGGTAATTTGGCGTCTACATGTCCCTGGATAAAGTAACTTGGTGTCCATCCATTTTCTCTCTTTCGTTTCCATTTCTCTCTCCTCTATTTTTTCAGTTCTCTCTTTTCTCACGTATCATATTCTTCTTGTTTTTGATACAAGTAGGGACCTACACCTTCCCTCTCCCAAGCTTGTCTTCCCAAGCACAAAATAACTGGTCCAGAAACGAGTACAGTTAATTTTTTTTTTAAAGTAGATTTTCTGCGAATTCACGAGAGGGGGTGTCCCTCCTAACCCGCCAGTCTCTGTTCATAACTGTGTCACCCCTACGAGTTTTGTTGTTTCGAAGCTCTGAAGTTCCTCGTGTGACAACAGTTATCGAACGTTTATTCGCTCAGAGTTAGAGCTCTTGACATTTGAACACAGCTAGGTCTAAGTTTACTCCACATTTCAATTAAAAGCGTAAGGTAATTTTGTTGTTGTTGTTTGGTTTTATTCGTGTTGGTCACGTGTTATTTACAATGAAACTGATCTCCAAGTCTGCCTTCCTGAGGTGTACTTGGGCTAACATTTTAACCATGACAATGTATTTATTAAAAGCATATATAAAGTTTAAATTATTGATTACATATATTGACAATACGAAGATGTAAACATCTCTGACACCCAACATGCTAATAGTAAACTACGTCTTGATCTATGTGTCTCTCACTTACCATAAAGTGATAAGGCTTTGTAGTTGCAAGTCCTCTGCAGTGACTTAGAAACAAGTCCATAACAACACAGACCTTCTTAAAAGCTTTTGATAGTAAACATTACTGTATAGGTTTATTCTTGAGCTTCATTATCTCTATCTACAACGTAATACAACACATTTATTTGTTTAGTCTGAATATCAAGCTCTAGTATTGAAGCAAGTGTTCACTTTTTGTTTACAATGACACCACACACTTAGAACACTGTGTTCTGTGTAGGTCTACTACAATGTTAACATGCGAAATCTTTTAGATTGTGTATATTGAATCAAGAGTTTGGCATTATCCTAAGCAAACTCATGAAGTGTTTTAAATATTACTTTTATCCAGAGCCGGCCTTATGCCACTGCAACCTGTGCGGCCGAAGTGGGCCCCACACTGTCATAGGCCCCGCGCTAATTCTAGGAGTAAGTTATTAAATTAAACCTTTATTACTTATAATAGGGTTCTCACGATTTTCCAGGAGCTCTTGGAAATCTCTTGAAATTGCAAAATAGTCTACATCTACTGAGTGTTAGAAGTCTACATCTACTGAGTGTTAGAAGTCTACATCGACTGAGTGTTAGAAGTCTACATCGACTGAGTGTTAGGCTCTAGCCACGATTTATTCACGTTTCGAAAAGTGTATTGTATCATTAATTAATATGCCGATAGCTCCCGATTGGCCCTGTGCCTATCGTACGATTGACGTAACTTCAATTAAACGACTGGCAACTTTTGCTTTTGAGTTGCTTCCTATGCATGTTGTATTTCAAATGTTGGTTTAATGATTTAATGAATAGTAATAGTTGTTATTGTACAACAAAATGAGATAAGGGGGCCCGCAAGCATCCTTTCAATTGGGCCCCGCAATTCGTTAGGCCGGCTCTTTTTTTTTTAAATTTTGTCAATGATTTTTTATCTAGTCTTCCATGTCGATTAACGACTTATATTCTGCCAAGTTATTGGTTTCATGGCTGACTCAGGCAACCCATTCTATCCTCTAATAGCACTAGGAAAGAAGAAGCATTTGCACAGAGTTGTCCTAGCATATGGGACGAGGAATGTGCCTTTATCTTTGTGTCTTTCTGAGTATTTTATTAGGTTTTTGTTTTTGCATTTGAATATTATGGTTCAGTGTTTTATGTTTAATTGCTACTTTACTTTTGAATCTTCTATCCAGGAGGCTTTCTAAATTTAGTGATTTACATAAAGTTCTTACTTTATTCAAATGTGAATTTTCGTTTCTTATGAATCTCACTGTACAGTGACACAAAGCATCTTTGTTGCGTAATGCAATGATTCTCAAAGTGGGTACGCGGTCCCCCAGAGGTCCACGAGACGACCGAACGGGACCCGCAGAAAGATGAAAATTGTATACAATTAAAATAACTTCTTCGCTAAAAGCCAGATTATTCGATCAGATAATATAATAATAATGCTTGTCTTCGAGTCCGAAGATTATTGAGGGATACAGTATTTCCCGTGGCTGCGCAGCCCCAGCTGTGACCTGCATATTTTGCCACATTTAGGGCAAGCATAACCTTTGTCCGCAGGTGGTCGATTTAGATTTTCTTTTCGTCGTCTGCGTTTGTCATCGACAGCAGATTTTTGGTCTCAAATGTGTATCCCGCGGCCTTCGTGAGTGACCTCCAGCTGTCTCGTTCCGACGTAATAATTAACTCGTTCCTCATTACTGTTTACCTGTGTTTAATATGTCTATTACGTACTATTCAATGACGACCTAAACTAAAGATTTGAAAACATACTTCACTTGGATACTCCCGCCTGGGTATTGAATCCTTTCACTTCTGTACAAACTCAGATCCCAATCACAGATTCTCCTTCTTCCTCTTCCTTCTCATATATATGTTGAAAGCTTCAGACAGTAGTCCTAGATTTGTAATGAACTGCGCAGTGGTTGTTAGATCTGACAGTTATCCATATAGTTTTAGTAATTTGTTATAGTTTTTGTTCTACAGGTGGGAAAGGAGTTAGGGGCCAGGGTGTCTTGTTTGGGCCTCTATCTTATCTTATATAATACAGACGTTACTTCAAAAAAGAAGATGATTACGTCCTACGCGTCATGCATTTAGTCATGCATATTAACCAATGACTTAAATTCTGCCAAGTCACTGGTTTTTCTGGCTAGCTCAGGCAACCCATTCCATGCTCTAATAGCACTAGGGAAGAAGGAGTATTTGTACAAATTTGTCCTAGCATATGGGACGAGGAATGTGCCTTTATTTTTGTGTCTTTCAGAGTATTTTATAAAGTTTTGTTTTTGTATTTGAAGATTATGGTTCAGTGTTTTATGTATAATTGCTACTTTACTTTTGAGTCTTCTGTCCTGAAGGCTTTCTAAATTTAGTGATTTTACTAATGGTGTTACTCTAGTCAAATGTGAATATTCGTTTGTTATGAATCTCACTGCTCTATTTTGTGTTTGTTCCAGTTTCTTAATGTTTTCTTGAGTTGAGGGGTCCCAAACGGTGGATGCATATTCTATTATTGGCCTAACCAAGGTTAAATAACATTTTAGTTTTATGTTCTTATTTGATTTATGGAAATTTCTTTTAATAAACCCTAATGCTTTGTTGGATTTTTTTTGTAGTTTCTTTTGGGTTTTGTATTGGCTACTGCTTTTATCTGACTGTGTATTTTTATGATCTCATGGTCTGATAGACCAGGGATAATATCATAATCAACTACTAATCCAGGTCTGTTGGTTAAGAAGAGATCTAATGTGTTGTTTAATCTAGTTGGCTTTTTAATGATTTGATCTAAACTTAGGTTGTGTAAAGTTTCTATGAAAAGCTCATTTATGTCCTTAAGGTTTTGGTGTTTATCTATGGTTAGTGTTTTCCAATTTATATCAGGTAGGTTGAAATCACCCATAATCCAAAAAACTGCATTTTTATTTGTCTCTTTAAGTGTAGTAATCTGATTACATAGTTCCTGCATGTATTCTAAACTAGAATTTGGTGGTCTGTAAATGCTGCCTATTATTAGGGATGTTGAGGTGGTATTAATTTTACAAAATGTAGATTCTATATTTTTGGAGTTAGGTAAGGTAATTTCTTCTGCTATAAGAGTGTTTTTTATTGCTAAAAGAACTCCTCCATGATTATCAGCCCTATCTTTTCTAAAAATTTCATAATTACTATTGAAAATTTCTGCATTATAAATTTCAGGATGTAGCCAAGTTTCTGTTCCTGCAATTATGTCTGGTTTCTCACATTCTAATAAAATTTCAAAATCTGCTGTTTTGTTCCTAATGCTTTGAAAATTTATTACTAAGGTTTTAAGGTATTTTGGTATTACTTCTTTAGTAGGTTTGTTTAGTGAGGCTGTTGTATTAATTTTAGTAGATTTAGGTTTAACAGGAGTGGATCTGGCTAGTGGTTGGTGAGTTAGTTTTGGGATGGTGTTTAGGATATTGTATGGGTTAGAAGTGTCTGCATTAAAGGAATCAAACAGTCCTGATGTAAACTGAGGTAACCCACACGGTACACAGTGCCATGATGCATCTTTGTTGCCTAAGGCATAATACACAGGTGTATTCATATGGAGACATGATGCATGGTACCATTCATCGCAGGTGATGCATGGTACCATTCATCGCAGGTGTCACATTGAATGGCTTTCTGTTTCATGGTGCATACTTTTTTGCAGATGTTGCATCTATCTTTAGATCTAGGCCCTGGATTTGACTCTACATCTCCTGCTATTAATATTAACAGTGATAGGTATTTATTTCTGCTGTGTCTGATTGAGAACTTCCATTTGTGATGGGTGATCTTCTTTAATGTAATGGATGTGTATGTTAGGTTATTTTTGAAGTTGCATTGATCTAGAGTGTGATGATTGATTATGACTGTTGTTTCCTTTTTAAGTTTAGTGTTGACTAAGGTAGATCTAGTTCTATGTTCAGCTAGCGTGTATTTAGTAATTATTAGGATAAATAGCCAGAGCAATTTCATGATGACTGTTGTTGATTTTAGTTTTTAAAGGTATAGTCTAAATCTAGTTTAAGGTTTACAATGCCTAAGTTAAGTCTAAGTCTAAAGTGAAAGCTAATTTACAATGACAATCAAATGGTTTATTCAAAATATAGACCTAGACTAGATCCAGATCTAATTCTAGATCAATATATTTATGTGTTTAACTAACTATATAGAATATTACTATAAGTTATTTTAGTAGATGATTAGTAGATCTAAAGCTTTAATTAAAGTCTAAGTCTGACTAGATCTAAAATCTAAGTATATAATAATAAATAGAGACTAAATAATATTAGATATAATTATAAGGATTAGTGAGACAAAATAGTCCTAAACTAAGAGTTGTTAATTTGAATTAATTAGTGGAAATAATGCTTAATTAAGTTAAATCTATAATTTAAAGATATTAGTTTATTAGTTGAATAGCTTTTTTAAGGAATTTTGTTTGGTTTTAATACGACAAAACGAAAATTTAACTCATCTATGATAACTGTAAACAGGGAGCAGCCATCTTGTCAAGAGCGCGTAACTCAGGATAGAGTATGCAGCTTTGAAGGACATGGTTGGCATTCTTTCGTGATGCTCCACAAAGGCCAATCTCACCAGTTATTTTTAGCTTCAGGAACATATGTTGTCTCACTCTGCAGTGTCCGGTTCTGAGATGAAATATGTGTTATGTCGGGACAGCTTGCAATAGGCATCTTTCTGCAGTGTCCGGTTCTGAGACGAAATATGTGTTATGTCGGGACAGCTTGTAATATGCATTTCTTTTTTTCTTCAAATTTGTGAGAGACCTGGCCCATTTCTTGTTTCGTTTCTTCCAGGAACTTTTTAGTCATTCTCCCATCTTTGGCCAATATGTCTGCGTTTTCATTCCCTTTTAATTTAATGCTGTCTGCTATCAGTTGGAGGAATGTTACTTTGCTGTTGTTGTTAGAGATTTACAAGAGCTGTTACTGTTAGGAAGACAATCTGGCTGTTTGGCGTGCTTGGCTGGTTTATTAACGTGGCATATGCTAGCTCTAGTGCTCTTCTTTCTGCTTTGTGACGGTCCCAAGAGATCTTCAGTTGCAATTTACCAATGTATAATGTATGTTGATATAGATGTATAATGTATGTTGATATAGATGTATAATGTATGTTGATATAGATGTATAATGTATGTTGATATAGATGTATAATGTATGTTGATATAGATGTATAATGTATGTTGATATAGATGTAATGTCTTAACTGACTTGTTGTTACACAGTTGTATCCTAACCTAAAGTTAAAGAAATGAACCAGGTAGAACATTTCAATTCTAAATAATCCTGTTACTTAAGTTGTGTGTGTTACCTTTGAACAAGAAATTAATCAAACTATTGAAATCGTCATGAAATTGATGTTTCTTACTTCAATGATTTTTCTTCTGGTGGGCCCCGCACCCTCCAACTAACATCGCTCATTTAACGAGTGTAAATGACACGTGACTTTATTTCATGGACAAATCTTTCGTTCGTTTCCTGTTTATCAGCATGCCATCTATACAGAACAGGCCAGCCGGAAAGGAATGTCAGCTGTAGATCTAGAGCCCGACTGTTGGCGTGTCTTTGGTTTCTTGTAGAACTCAGATTGTATTGGCCGACATCTACCTAGGAAAGGTCAAGGCCGCACTGTTCACATCACAGAGTTTTCGATTGTTGTACAAATTTATTATCATGGCCAAGGACATTAGGTTGAACATCCAAATAAGATGTAGCAGAGATGTTCAGATCTAAATAAATCGATAGGTTTAACATCAAGATTAACTTCAATAAATGAGATTAACATCCCATAAGGTTAACATGAAGTCTAATGTTTAGGTGTAGCTTAAAGCCTTGGTGTAGGCCTATTATTAATAGAAACATGGAAACGTGAAAGACGTTGTTTGTATTTATTGAAAAGGAATTGTTTGTTTAGCTGACAGGAAACTTAATTGCAGTGGCATAGTTGACGTTTCAGTCTCCTTTGATCAAGTCTCAGAACTTTTGAGGTGGGGGGTGGGGGAAGGCGATCATTTTCGACATCCTAACTCCAGAAAAACCTAAACCCTATAATAATATCATTTCCGATCACTTTTGTGGAACATTCGGAGGGGAGGGGGGAGGGGAGTTCTGTGAGAAGGTTTCCTGCTGTCTCATCAAAGGCAAATGTTTTTAAAGTTGCTCAAGTCTGAATTCGTACTCGAGGTTTCGAGCTTATGTGATGAAAGGCCGACATGTTAGCTACTGAGCTATTCAATTACTTAATAAAATAGAATGTTTTATTGTCTATAAAAGTGTATAGATTGACATTTTTATCAAACCTTTTCTTACTATATTTTTCTATATAATAATAGTTTTAACTCTTTCTCTCCGTAATTATTTACCACATTCTAGTGGAATCGTTTCATTGATTCATGTTGTCATCGACAATGAATAACTGAAAAGTTTTAATTTGCCCCGAGAATGGCAAGTGGAAGAAACAACGTGTACCCCCCCCCCTCCCCCGACAGAGTGAGATGTAAAAAAATAGTCGAGTCACTTCAAGTGGAGTAGACACTGGACTCTGAGGAACATAAGGAGGTGTATAGAACTCAAGCCAGACGTGTTGTATCCGACATGTTTGGATCGAGTAACGCGCTAGAAACATTCAACCATTTAGCACTGAGAAACAACGTGTCATTAGGTTGCAGAGTCATGTTGAAATGTTTTCTTCAAAAGTTCAAGTCACAATCTTAGTGCAGAGTTTGTCAAGAAGACGAACAACGCCTCTAAATTTATTTTGATTTCTTAAACTTTTCTTTTTTAGTTTTTACAGGATCAATACTTATTATGAATGTGCAAGATGCAAGAAAACATCCCTTGAAATAATATGACCACCATGGCGCCCCACTTGTTAGCTTGTTGAGTTCAAACATTGATTCAGAGGAAGGAATTTTTTTTTTGGCTTCCCCCCACCCTTTCCGAAAACAAATATACAAAACACATAAAACAACTGTTCATATTATGTAATTGTATCAAAGCAATTAATTTTGTTGAAAACTTCGTTTTGTTATCAAATTATACTTGCACATTTCTACAAACAAAACTTATTTGAATAATGATTGCAAATTGATGTATAACAAGCGAGATAACTCGTGGTTGCTCTGAATACTTGATTCAATGTCCATTGAGCCAAATGAGAAACACATCAACACGTCTTTCTCTATCACTATACATGTTTTAAATATTCAATTTTCAGATCCTCTTGTTTTCCCTAGAAATCAGACGCATTGCTATCAGAAAGGTTAACAATAGAGTGAAACCATGGCAGGTAAATGTTTAATTTTGTAATCAAAACCTAGGAACATAACTATTATTTTTGCAATAGAAGTGCCCCTTTTAGACCTTGCGATCTATGAGAGCAAATGATGTAAAGATAATGTCAGTGTCTGCATTGTCAGTGTCGCCAATGTCAGTGTCTCCAGTGTCAATGTCTGCAGTGTCAGTGTCTCCAGTGTCAGTGTATGCAGTGTCAATGTCTGCATTGTCAGTGTCTCCAGTGTCAGTGTCCCCAATGTCAATGTCTGCAGTGTATGCAATGTCAGTGTCTCCGGTGTCAGTGTCTGCAGTGTCATTGTCTGCAGTGTCATTGTCTCCAGTGTCAGTGTCTCCAGTGTCAGTGTCTGCAGTGTCATTGTCTCCAGTGTCAGTGTTCCCAATGACAGGGTCTGCAGTGTCAATGTCTCCGGTGTCAGTGTCTCAAGTGTCAGTGTCTGCAGTGTCAGTGTCGCCAGTGTCAGTGTATGCAGTGTCAATGTCGTCAGTGTCTCCAGTGTCAGTGTCTCCAGTGTCAGTGTCTCCAGTGTCAGTGTCTCCAGTGTCAGTGTCTCCAGTGTCAGTGTCTCCAGTGTCAGTGTCTCCAGTGTCAGTGTCTGCAGTGTCAGTGTCTATGTCTGCAGTGTCAGTGTCTATGTCTGCAGTGTCAATGTCTCCAGTGTCAGTGTCTGCAGTGTCAATGTCGTCAGTGTCTGCAGTGTCAGTGTCTATGTCTGCAGTATCAATGTCTCCAGTGTCATTGTCTCCAGTGTCAGTGTCTCCAGTGTCAGTGTCTGCAGTGTCATTGTCTCCAGTGTCAGTGTTCCCAATGACAGGGTCTGCAGTGTCGGTGTCTCCGGTGTCAGTGTCTCAAGTGTCAGTGTCTGCAGTGTCAGTGTCTCCAGTGTCAGTGTCTCCAGTGTCAATGTCTGCAGTATCAATGTATGCAGTGTCAATGCCTCCAGTGCTAGTGTCTGCAGTGTCAGTGTCTCCAGTGTTTGTATGCCAGTTATAACATTCAACGCTTTCATGACACACGGAAAACAATATTTAAAGAACGAGCCTCTAGACTAGCATAGGAAAACTGCTCAGATCAATATGCAGATATTCCGTACACAGTCAAGACTAATCAAGTAGATCTACAGCGACACAGACAGGCAGCGCTTGACCTTCACCTTTTCAGAGGAACTGCTGACGAACTTTTCCTCAAGACCACCGAGTTTTCTGAAATACTCTCCTACTTGATTTGGGATTATCACTGAGTCGATGCCACTTCTTTTTTGGACTTTAGGCCAGTGATAAGGCTTCCATCCATTGGCTGTGAGAAAATAATTATCCGAGCTGGTAATTGACATATGCAAATTTGTCATACCTTTTTTTTTCCCTAGCGCATATCCTCAGTAAAAGCTTTTTAAAATTATTTTTTGTAAAAATAAGAATTAAAGAGATGGGTACGATAAGGTGGGGTTGGGGAGGATTAAGTCATATTTCTAGAATCAGTCGATTGCAGGTTTATTATTAATGAAGTTAGGAAGTGTACTCAGAAATAAAGGAACACTGAAGAGTAACCTAAAACAAGGCTTTATTAAACTAGAACGACACATGAACTGACGAAAGAGACTTGGATAGTAGCACACTAAATCAATGTTGTGAATACATTCTCACGACGTTACGGAAACATAAACAAATAGTAACTATTTCACCACATGAAGTTAATATCAAAGTAATCGACTCCTACTACTAAATGCACACTTCCTATTTATACGAGACTCTCTGCAAACACTTCAGAACACCACACAACCAAATCAAGATCTTGACAACTCGGACTCCAAATAACGTCATTCTTACATTAAATTAATCTAATACAATACTGTACAATTGGCAACCCGAAATCCTGACTGTACAAATGCTTCACTCTAGAAGTATAGATAACCGTAAGAAACTTTCAGCCTTGTCCTGGACTCACTTGTACCGGACCGACTTCACATTGGACTCACTGTACCGGACTTGAGTCTAATACACCCGCTTTTATATAGGGTCCATAAAGGTCTTCTCGAAAAATCACAAAACGCCAGTATTTTTTACCGAGCTTATATCGAGTCACTCCGTCTGTCTGTCTGTCTGCCTGTCAGGTAAAAATCTTGTACACGTTATTTCTTCCACTTTCCATCCTCGACTCTGAATAATTATGCAAAACTTCAACTGGATCCGAGGATAGAGAAAAAACGAGTACAAAATCTTAAAGGGAAATTTCTCCACATATCTCAATACCTAGCATTGATTTCCTTTTTTCGATGCAAAACAAAAAAATTAATTACCAATAATTAATTAACTAATTTAAGATTTGTTTTAATTGAATTGTGTTTTGTTAATTCCCTGAACTGTATAAAGTTTCAACTGGATCTGAGAACGGGTGATAATAACGTGTACAAACATTGTACCAGTGAGACAGACAGACAGACAGACAGAGTGAGTGCGTTGTCTAAGCTGTGTACAACTAAGCTGAATTAGCAGCACGATTTTATTGATTGTATTAGAAGGCGAGATGTGTTACAAGATCACAACAGAATAATAAAAGAAATTACATTGAAAAGCTGAAATTTTTTTTTAGAATATATGGGAATCGAACTAAAGGTGGCACCTTGAATCCGATGAACTTTTTAGATAAATAAAAAAATGTAAATGTAATAATTAATTGACTAAATTTTCATGAATGAACGTACAAACTTTATAAATGTCTTTTGAAGAGTATGCTGAGTTATTCCCTTATAACCTACCCAGTCTAGTGAAAAACATTTGATCAGATCATTGGGGATGGTCCTAGTTCTTGAAGACAAACTCTCTACAGAACAGCCTTCTCTGAGAAACATTGCTAAGTTATCTAAATAAAAAGGACTATATAGTTATCTAATGCCCTACAGCAATGTTTCTCAAACTGTGTTCCGCGGAACCCTAGTGTTACAGTATTACTAATGACAGCGAAGAACAAAAAATAATTACTTTATATTGCATTGTATTCTTCAAGGATTAATCAAGTGCCAAGAATATGATTGGAAGGATTCAAATTTAGCTCTGTTTGGTTCAGATTTGGAAAGACAAATTAAAAGTAAGTTCATACAAATAAAAATGTGTTTTCTCATCTATCTATCTATCTATCTATCTATTTATCTATCTATCTATCTATCTATTTATCTATCTATCTATCTATCTATCTATCTATCTCTGTCTGTCTGTCTATTTTGAGTTTCGACCGCTTACATAGGGTTCCCGCCCGCTACAGTCGGCTGACTAAAGTAGTTTAGAGCAGGCAGTTTTCGGGCCACCTTTTCTAGACCTGTCCTCATGCTATGGAGGTGAGCAGTGCACTCCTAAATAGGGCTGCTCAGGTGACTGTCGGACTCCACTGCTGCTCTGTGTCAGTGGTGAACGACCATATGGCCTGAGACGCCTGTGTGCAGGGTTGAAACTATGGCTTCCTGTGTGCCCACACCAGCCGCTTCACTGCTTGCCTGTCGCCTCAGGCGCTTTGGTTAGGTGTTTTTTTCTTGGGGGGGGGGGGGGGGGGATAACTAGTTACGCGCTAAAAAATTTTAAGTGAGGAGGAATCGCGCAACACGTCGATCTGACTTTCTCACCCTAAAGCCCAGCCTTTTCTAGAAATAAGATTTGATCAAGACGTCCGGGGACGAGTTTGGGTGCAGTGGATGACCAGAGACTTTCTGTGTGTCTTGCTCTGCTCTAAAGTGCTCCAGAGACTTTCTGTGTGTCTTGTTCTGCTCCAAAGTGCTTCACAGCGCTGTGCTGATAGCTGCCTTTCTGTCCGATTTATTTAATTATGGTGATTTTCCGCACAGGCCGTATTTACATGCTAGATTTAACAGAACCTCAGTATACTAAGTGTGATGGACACGTCAGATACCATCTACCTGGTTTAGCTGGCCAGTATGCTGCAGATGAGAGTTGGGTACTGACTGGGGACCAAAAGTGAGCCAAGCTTCCCTCAGTATAGGGTACAACTGCCTGTCGCCTAGAGGTGCTACCCATCCTAGATAACACACACATTTATTATACATTTATTTATCTATTTCTATTTTCGGCATCAAACAGAGGAGTCGGCTCAAAGTGAAACAGCATGGAAGACAGCCGGACAGGAAGTTGGTCTTGAGATCTGGAGAATTGTGGTAGGCTATACATTTAAACTTAAGTTTCAAATTAAACTGATGCAATGATCATTTTGTTCTGTGGAGACTAAGAACTAAAGCTCCGCAATGGACACACAACTCTCTCCATTTAGTTAGAAAGAAAGAAGAAAAAAAAGTCATAGCTCTCTTCACATGGCCGGAGGTCTGAAATGTGATGAAGGTTCCAAACAATGAATCACTATATTGTGGGTATCACTCCATAGGCCTTGTACGTAACATTTGATACTTGATTCACCATCTCTATATGTCAGTTTCTTGCTAACTCTAGTTGTTAAAGTTTTAATTATTTTCTTGCTCTCCCAATGTCTGGATCTTCTCCTTCCACGTTTGATGTGTCAACTCTTCAACATTTGTTTTTGTGTAGACTGCAAATATTTGGCATAAATGGGTTGCAACCATTGGGCATGAATAGACTGTAACAAGTGGATGTGAATAGAGTGTAACAAGTGGATGTGAATAGACTGTAACAAGTGGCCGTGAATAGACGGTAACATGTGGACGTGAATAGAATGTAACAAGTGGACGTGAATAGACTGTAACAAGTGGACGTGAATAGGGTGTAACAAGTGGACGTGAATAGACTGTAACAAGTGGGCTTGAATAGGCTGTAACATGTGGATGTGAATAGAATGTAACAAGTGGACGTGAATAGACTTTAACAAGTGGACGTGAATAGACTGTAACAAGTGGACGTGAATAGACTAACAAGTGGACGTGAAAAGACTTTAACAAGTGAGCGTGAATAGACTGTAACAAGTGGGCGTGAATAGACTGTAACAAGTGGACGTGAATAGACTGTAACAAGTGGGCGTGAATAGACTGTAACAAGTGGACGTGAATAGACTGTAACATGTGGAAGTGAATAGACTGTAACATGTGGAAGTGAATAGACTGCAACTAGTGAACATGAAATGCTCATAATTGAAAAGAAATTTAGTGATCATTTCTTGTCATATTACCACTATCATATCCACATATATATATTATATAATCACAACACCCAATCTTAGATGGAAAAACACATGTCATTCACTCACTGATTTGTGTGTGTGGTGATATAAATTTCAGCACAGAAATTACAGGTTTCTATACCAGTAGACGTAGTTGCAGCCTAGCTTACGCAATAATTCATTAACCTTTTTTTATTTAGAAGACACGCATCCAATAGCTTCCTTAACGGCAATCGCTTCCTTAGAAAAATCTTATGTTTTAAGGTTGTTTTATAACATAATGACAAGCTCCGTTCCTTTGAGTTTTTAACTGTTTTCAGGTAATTAAAGACTATCACCAGTGCCAGTCTTTTTCTCATAAAATCATTCATCCAAGTTCACACCTGGTCACGAAGGGTTAACATTTTCTCTGAAATTTTTCTATTACTTCTAATTTCTTTTTTTTTAAAGATTAGTGAAGGTATGTGTGTGGTGGTGGATTGTTTTGGCACTCAATGTGTGCATGCCTATGATTGCAGCATAATTTTGTTTGGAATTCAGAAACTCTTCGGCATGGAACAGTTTTAATTCATTACGACTCATATCTGACACACACTTTTTTCTAGAGAACCGTATCAGCAGCCGCATTATGTTTGCCTGGTCTATATATCTGAAATTGTCTAGGAGAGTTGTGCGCCGCACACTCTAAGGCCAGCAAAAGCAAACAAGAGCTCCCTTCCACCGGCCTGAAGTCCTCCTTCCCACCACCCATGTCTCGCGGGGGTGAGACTCAGTGTTAAACTTAGATTTATTTTGCGTTCACTTCCAGTGGACACGGGTACTCCGGAATCGCGGACTAGAGACGCGGCCGAAGGCCGCAACACTAGGACCCCCGCCATATTCCTTTAATATACCAGGCTAACCGTGCGGGAGGCGCCATTTATGTAACGGTCCCTTGAGGGAGGGCAACTGACGTTGACAGATCGCTGCGGGAGCTCTTTTTCATCCTCGCACAGTGCAATGAGAATACTCTCGTACCCTCTTGTTTCGCCACCCATTTTTCCTAGTCGTCCCCTCTCACGACCGTTTCCACCCGGACGCCACGATGAGGTGGAAACAGCTCAGTTCCAGTCTCCACCTTTGAATTCTTTATTTTCTATTTTCCCCCTTGTTCTGTTGTTTCATACATAAAGGCCACAGAACGTTGATCAATGTGAAAGGTAAAGCGACTGTCTACTTACTAACTGTGTGTGTGTGTAGTAACCAAATAACTGACTACAGGAAGACATGTCTTGATTCTAGGCTTTATTAAACAAGAATGACAAAACAGTTCACAATAACACATTAGAGACACACACACAAGTGAACCTGAATACCAAGACATTTTGACACACAAGAACAGAGTAGAGACGTGAATGGTGGCTGTTGATTTACAAACAGTTCGGAAGTGTCCCCTTTTTTCCGCACTGATGACATGTGAAGCAAAAATGTCGTTCCTTACATTCAATAAAGTAACCTTGAATGTGTCTCAGCCCATCGAATAGGACGCTGGTGAGCATGTAGATTGTATTGTGAAACTTGATTTTTTTAACAACTTTAGTTTAAAATGTTCGTTAATAGGGAATCTCCGATGTTTTTTGAAATTTGCGTTATTGACATATTTAAATTCTGCGTAAAAAGTTGTAATAGTAAATATTTTACCATTTTTTATTTAAATACTTAGAAATATTTATATTTAATAAATAAGACATTAAATTCTTGACATATCCCAAAAAAACCCCCCAAAAAACGGGGTTCTTTGAGATTTTGTTTTTAGGTTAGACATACGTCACTTCCCTCAACAATACTGAAAGAGAAACCAGATTAAACCAATCGTCTCGCTTCATTCTTACAGTTGCTGTTAGGCTACGTGACGGCCTAGTCAAGAGCTATGGTACAGTTGTATATAGATTGAAGCGTTAGGATAAGCGACTAAATAGCGCAGAAGAAAATATATTTTAGTCATTTTGAAAGAAATACTTTAGATATCGTAAAATATGAATAGAGCCAATATATTTTTTGTTTTTATAATTTGTCCGTCATTTTGCAGGAAACACTTTAGATATCTTGAAACATAAATAGGCAAAAATCATAATAAGGTAAACTGAATAATTTCAAAATATAGCATTTATTTACATTATAAAAGTGTACTTCGAAAACACGCAAAGACACTTGTCAAATATACACATACACACAAACTTTCACTAAGTTAAATTATAGGAAATGTCACGTAGAAATTAAATCACTGGCTTGTTTCCATACATTAGCATTATAGCTTCAAGTCGTCTGTTAAGTTGGAGGTACTTTGTCTTGCTTGCAGCTTTACTTCGTTCTCCAGCATTGTACCTCAGAATCTTGATCTCAGTGTTATCCTGTTCTGTGAGGAAGTGAGAGATTAACTTGTACACATTAGGGAGATGACTGTAATAGACAGTTGAAATGCATGGTGCAATCCCTCCACTGAATTGTTTGTTCGTGGTAGATTGTCCTTGGAGTCACTCTGCGGTTTCGTCTTTGGCAACCAATATAGTTGTCCTCCCAATAGTCGTACAAGATGGAATAGACAACCGACAAGTCTGGTCGTAGGGAACACTGTGCTTACTGCATTTTGACTTGCTTTCTCAAAATCTAACATCACACTCAGTTTCCAGAAGTTTCTTGAAGAGTCGAGCATAGTCAGGACATTAAATTACTAATAATCCGGTACTTTTATACATATTGTTATAAACCTGGTGGTGGCACAAATGGGGGTAGTGGTGTGTGTGTAGTCAGCCGACGCAAATCGCCCCAAGCCAGCGCTAGACGAGCGGTCAACCGTAACGAGTTACGACGGTCAGCCGAGTCGAGTGTCAACAGGACGGTTCGGGAAGGATCGCCGTCGTGAACAGAGCTCAGGAGCGTCACGAGAGTTGTAGTCATCTGACCACCTAGAAACGTCGAGCGGCGTTCTGTCCGGTTCGAGAAGGCCAGTAGGGACCCTATATAAGAGCGGAGGTGTCGCAGTCAAGATGGTCGAGAAAAGAGGCTCAATACAGCAAGGTTCACGACAGAAGGCTCACGACAGGGGTTCAGAACACGGTCGACTACAGCACAGTTCAACGGCGTGGTTCTGTACGGAGCATTACGACGGTTCAGTGCGGAGTACTGTCAAGTACAGTTGAGACGACTGGCGTCTTGATCTTGGTCTGCGATCGAGTCCGACACAACGAGCCTAGTGTGTGAAGTCAGTCCTGAACTGTTGAACCCAGCGCAAGCCCGGAACGAGACGGAGAGGCCAGTGCAAGAGTTGATACGGCGGTACGGTGTTATCGGAGAAATATTTGTACAGTCTTGTGTTACGTGCTGCAAATTGTACAGTATTGGCTCAGATCTATTCAACTATTAAAGTTTTACGTTACTTTGGAGCCCTGAGTTGTCAATTTCTTAAGTTGGTGGTGTATGGTGCAGTTTGCAGAGAGCCTGGATAGTGAGATTCGTAACAATATAATATATAAGTCCGCGCTATTTTGTCGGCGCTATTATGTCGGCGCTATTTTGTCCGCGCTATGTTGACGGGTCACCATATAGGAAGCTAGTACACTATCTAGATTCTAGTGTATCTCTTGAAGCTAGAATCATTTTAGTATAGTGAGATAAACCAAGAGAAGGGCTACGACCAGTAAGCTACTACAAGGGCGACCAGTAAGCTACAACTAGGGCGACCAGTAAGCTACAATTAGGGCGACCAGTAAGCTACAATTAGGGCGACCAGTAAGCTACAACTAGGGTGACCAGTAAGCTACAACAAGGGCGACCAGTAAGCTACAACTAGGGCGACCAGTAAGCTACAACTAGGGCGACCAATAAGCTACAACTAGGGCGACCAGTAAGCTAAAACAAGGGCGATTAGGGTGGCTAGCAACTTAACTACTTCTTAAAGAATCTGTTTAGAATAATGAATAGTTTATTTTCTACATTTTTTTTACTTGAAACGAATAGGGTCGGCAGAAAAATGAGAATTGTATACAATTAAAATAGCTTCTTCGCTAGAAACCAATTTAATTTGAAATATAATCAACATGCCCCTCACCCATGTATATTACGACGAATTATTCTATGACGACCTAAACCAAAGATTTGAAGACATTCTTCACTTATACACTTCCGACTGGGTAGTGAACTTTTTCGATCGAGTGTAGACAAACTCAGATCCCAAGTACGATGAATCTATACTTAAACAGAAGCTTATTGAAATATCCACAAATAGGAACTTAAACCAATGTACATTGTAAAGACGATTTTGGCTGCTCTTATTATTTGGTAGAACGTGAATTCAGTGTCGTAATGAACCTCGACTAATAAAGAAACCGACAAGAATTTGGGTTCGTTGAGCTGGAGATAAGCACACTCCTAACATCTCCTCAACCTCATTAAGGTGACCATTTGGGGAAGCGGATCGCAAGTCGATGATGGCACTCAAAACCTCCAATTGACTAAGCTCATAGAATTTTGTGACTTTTTTTTTGCTTTAATTTTTAAATTCGAAAGGTGGTTTTTAGCTTTAAACCCAGCTGGTTGGGGGTTTTAACCCAAAACCCTCTGGAGGGTGTTTTAACTTAAAGCCATATGAAGGGGTTTTTTTAAACTCAAAACCCCTTTTGGCTACGCAAATAGAATCTGGTGAGTGTTGTATGTTTTAGTCTTATATTGAAGAAAAAGTTTTATCGTAAAAAAAAAATTTGGAGGGGGTTTAAATTCCCCTTGGCTACGCTCGTGGAATTTGGTGACAGTCATTTGCATTATTTTTTAGTTTAATAGAAGAGGGCGGTTAACCTCAAAATCCCCATTGGCTGCGCTGTGGCAAAGGCTGGTTTAACATTAAAATCTCTCCTAAAAATTAAAGCAAAAAAATCAGTCACCGAAATCCACCCCCATCTGCATGGGGGGATTTCATTTCACACGTCTGGTCACCTAAACCTCATTCAAGTCGATTGTATTTTAAACAAAAGTTATAATCTCAAAAAACACTACTTCATAAAAAGTTTCTATTTTGCATTTGTTTTACATAATTATTTTACATATTATATGCATTTATGTAGCTTTTTCTCGTAGGGGTCCGTTGGTATGTTTTGACTATTGAGACTTATAGAGTACTATAGACCATATAGCCAACAGGGGCATCAGCAGTGGAGGTGAAAAGCTGACAAGTGTCAGTAGTTTTAAATACCTCAGAGCAATTGTCTCAGATGAGGGAACCAAACCTGAACTACTGGCCCGCATTGCATAGTCCACAGCAGCTCTTGTAAAACTCAAAACAATATGGAAAGACAAAGGCATAGCCCTTGGCACCAAAATCAGACTGATGCGCTTCCTAGTCATGGCCACATTCTTATATGCTCTGATTGCAAAGCTAGAGAGGAGGATCCTAGCAATGGAATTGAGATGCGACAGAAGTATCCTAGGTATCACATTTAACAGACCGCATCACAAAACGAAGAGATAAGAGGCAGGGTTACAAAAGCGATTGGACTCCACGATGACCTGCTAACTATTGTAAAAAAAAAACGAAACTAAAACTCTGGTTTTCGGGGCTTGTAAAAACTTTCCAAAGAAGAAGAGGCAGACATAGAAAGCGATGGGAAGAGAACATAAAAGTATGGACGGGCCTGTCATTGAAAGAGGTTCCAAGGCAAAAGGCAGAGAGGTATGAAGAAAGACGATTGACAAATCTTGTGTGGTGCCTCAATGGTCCAACAGACTAAGGGGTAGGGGTAAAAAAGTTTTGTCTGGAGACTTTCATTGTACTAATCTTTGCAGTGATCTTTTGTCTGGAGACTTTCATTGTACTAATCTTTGCAGTGATCTTTTGTCTGGAGACTTTCATTGTACTAATCTTTGCAGTGATCTTTTGCCTGGAGACTTTCATTGGACTAATCTTTGCAGTGATCTTTTGCCTGGAGACTTTCATTGGACTAATCTTTGCAGTGATCTTTTGTCTGGATAATTCTGCACTGTTATCTTGTTTTCTTTTTAATTAACAAACTCAAAACCCCTTTAGCTACGCTCATAGAATGTGGTGACTGTAGTTTGCTTTAGAATAATATTGAAGAGGGGGTTTGGGACCACAAAGAGTGTGTCGTACAACGAAATTTGGCAAAACAACTTGAAAGAATGGACCGGCCTCTCTCTTAATATTCTGATAACAACCTCTGCTGACCGAAACGAATGGAGAGATTTAGTTACCCTGTCACAGCGCCCCCTACGACGTCAAGATAATGGGATCTCTTAAAACGTTGAAATAGTTTCCCTATAGCTGTAAGAAATAATCTGATGTGTCTTCAAGTCAATGTTTCTGTCTAATCAAATCTTTTATTTGTCCATCTCTTTTAAACTTTCGGTCTTTTTATCTCAGTTGAAAATAATGATCACTTGGGTGACTATATATATATAGCTCCTCCTTCGTGGTCGAAGATGAGAACATTTCCTGTTGACTCGAAGATGGCTGTAAAGTTCAATCCTCGCTTTAAAAAGCCGGCCGCACATGTGGCATGGGTGGGTTAGGTCAGTTGCAGATAGGCCTGCTTCTGCTCTCGGCTTTTTGTTTGTTCGGCGCTCTTTCGCCCTAGCCACTCTTCTTGCTTCACTTGTGCGACTACTGTAGTGTATATATATATTTAAATATGAGACAAATCACAACTTTCTATTTCCTTTACACTGGTGATACATTTCCTAGATTGTACTCCTTGTAACAAACCTTCTAATGACTCAGAGTATAATTGAATATGAAGGTAATGATGGTACATTTTGTTTCAGATAAACACACACACACAAATAATGGTTCATCTTTAGTATTATTTATAGAATTTGGTTTCCGATTCTCTAACATGAAGTTATTTGCCAAACTTGTTTTCCAATAGAACTTCAAAGTGACGCCATGGCCAAAAGAGGATTATGGGAAGTTTTATGACGGTGATTCGTATATTGTTCTAAATGTAAGTATATGCTAGATAAGTATATGAATTAAAAGCTTCAGAGCAGATAAGCTAGGTCGCTAGATTAGTATCAAAGGGCCTGAAAACTCCAGATAAGTGTAAGATTAATATAGGAATTTAGAACTGGGCTAAGCATTTGCTTACATTTGTGGAACTATTTTTTTTAACTTAAATATATAAGATAATTAATATATTATAGACGTTCATATAGACTGTCCATTTTATAGCGACACCCAAAAGGGGGAAAAGCCGCTCTTAGCTTTATTTTAGATCTTGCAAAGTTCTGGTCCAGCGGCTACTTTTTTCTTCTCTGAAATCGAACCGTTTAATTTTAAACTATAAATATGCAAGCAGTTTTTTCCATAAAAATAGGTCACTTTTTAATAAAATACTTCAGGGGAGGTAAGTCTATACTAGATCAAAGAGTTCTTCATTCATAATTCTAGCTTCATACATGGATTTGCGAGTTGGTCTTAAATAAAAAAGCATCTAAGGTCAGAATTGAATAATTATTTATGACTAATTGTTAAATATTTGTTCAATTTATTAAGTAACTTATTTAGTTATTTATGTATTTGAAATGATCAATGTGAAAGGCTGTATAACTGCTTGTGTGTGTAAAAGAACTTATCTGTCTGTGTGTACGTATGCAAGTCTTTGTGAAGGATATAGAAAAAGCTATGCGCCTGAAAATTTGCATACGCTATTTACTGGCTGACCCTTGAAAATTAGTGAAAAATTCCAACAGTGCTTTTGGTCAACTCCAACTGAGAGAATGGAGAAATAAGGGTCGGGGGGGGGAGGTAATGGTGGATTGACTTGACGTAATATCCGAACGTTTCTTTATCAGAACATATGCAAATCAAGATGACGATGTGCAGGTCAAGATGATGATGTGCAGGTCAAGCACTGGCAGATCCAAAGGGAGCCGTAGGGGGCGATCCTTCCCCCCTCGAAGGGGGGCGGACGAATTTTAGTATAGAATTCACACAATTTGTATACCAATTTATTACTTATGTTAATAATATATCTAATTATATATATTTCAACCTATTTTTAGATTATTTCGCCCCCCCCCCCTCTAGTATGTTGGCCGATTTGGTGGGGTCAGGAGGGGGTGATGGCATCAATCCCGCCCCACCCTCCCCATAAACTTTTGAGGGGGGACGATCCAATTTATTTGTAGAAATCACAGCTTGTTAGTAGAATCAATTAAATATCTGTATGGTTAAAACTATTTATTGATATTTTAACCGATCTTTATATTATGTTGTTCCTTGTTTAGTGAGGGGGGAAGGGCGAATACCTCTACTGCCCATCCCACCTAAAACCTTTGAGTAGGGGGGGGGGGGCGGTCCTACTTTTATGGAGAAATCATAGTTTGTGAACAAAATAAATTCAATTAATATATAAATTTTATATTATGTCGCTCCCCTTCTGGTATCTTGGCCGATTCGGTGGGGTTGAGGGGCGGTCCTATTTTTATGGAGAATCATAGTTTGTGAACAAAATTAGTTGAAAATCTATATAATATAAACTATGTATTGCAATGTGAACCCATTGTATATCATGTTGTACCACCTCTAATCTCAAATTTTAACAGTAGTAAATAATATAAATGAAAAAGGGTTGTACCAGGTGGGAGCTAGGGGCGATACATGCAATCGCATTTCCCCCATCGGACAAACCAATACTTTTTCTTTTTGTATTATAGTCGAGAAATTACAAAAATTAAAAAATCTGTCAAATATATACTATAAATTAAATTCTTATATCGAGTCGCCCCACCCCTATTCTTTAATGCCAAATGCAATCTTTAACAGAAATTATAAAAAGGATCGAGGATTAATTGTTTTCACTCAACCGCCCCTCCCATTTCCAGACAGAGTTTATGTAATTTCACATGAATTTATCATAATTATTTTAAGAAAGTTAGAATTCAAATGAAATTTTTCAGTATAAGAGTTATGATTGAGATGAGTTCTAAACCCAAATATATTTTCATAGTCGCCTTTACCCAACCTTCACTAAATCTGATATTTTTCTAGTTAAAATATTTGAGACTATAACTCACAATTTATACTTATATTTTATTGAATATTATTTATCGAATAATTTTTTTTGGCGTCGAGGCTTCGCCCCAAACTCCATTGATGAATAATGAGCTGTAGATGTCAGGAGAATGCGTTTCTGCAGTGAAAAAAAGCAAGAAAACGCCTGAACCCCACTAGGGAACCTTATAGCGCTGCCCCAGTTGTTATGTTTTTCGCCGAAGAATGAGAAATGCTGCTTTTTTAAAATTCTCATATATATATATATATATATATACATGTGTGTGTGTGCTGTACGCAGGTTTATGCATAGGATTAGGGTTTGGAAAAAAATCGCCCCCGCCCCCACTCCTAAGTTCTGGATCTGCTAGTGGGGTCAAGATGACGATGTACAAATCAAGATGACGATGTGCGGGACTGCATCATCAAGCCAACATTTTTTTTATAAAGAGTTCAACAGGTCCTTGTAAGTTCAGAGGTTTCTGAAGAAACTGCGACAAAATGTTAAAGCCTCTTTCGCTCCAGACGAAATTCGTTTTGTTTTGTCTATGTTAATTAATCAATTAATTATTGACAATTATTGTTTCATATTGAATAAGGGAAATAGCGTCTACATTATTGAATGATATAGTTGTAAGTGCGTAGTTCTTCCCCCTAAGATAAGCTTTGTTGTTTATTTTTAAGGATTTAATTATAGTTTGCTTGTTCTAATTTTGCAAAGGCATCACGGAAACCTCCCAGATAGCTTCTCTCCCCCCCCCCCCCCCCCCCTGTCCTTTCCCATACTGGTCCACTAGAGAGATTTGACCATAGCGCATTGAGCATGCTATAAGCATGAAAACAAAACAATAATCAATTGCAAAATGTATCAATGTACGACTAGATCTAAAAGAAGCGGAGATACTCATTTCTTAAGGTCCAAAATGTATTTCAGTTTCTCGCGCCGTGGCGTGCCTTCCATGTTAGTCCCTAAAAGTAGCCTATCAAATAATCTGATTTTTTTTTCTGTTATTTTGTTTTTTTAAGCAGCTTTCGCAAGATGTAAAGACGCTATTAGATTTATATCGTCTATCTGTCTGTCATGTTTCTATCGAAAAAGTAGAAGAAAACCTATTGAAAAGCTGATTTCTCCGTCTGAAAAAAAAAATTTTAATGTACATCAGAAATGGCATTATCAATAATATGCTGTTCAGTTTGTTTTCAAGCTAAAAAATAACGCCAAATTGTTCGCTGAAATCTGACAAATATTAGTTTTAGTTTTCTTGCCTAAAGGTCTAGAAGTATCATTATGAATAATAGATTGTTCAGTTTGTTTTCTTGCATAAAGGTCTAGAAGTATTATTATCAATAATAGATTGTTCAGTTTGTTTTCAAGCTAATAAATGATTCTTTGACATTTGATTACTTTAGACAATTAAAACTAGACCATGGTTTGAATAGCACTTGACCATGTGCAGAATCCGGTGGGGGCCGTTTCTGAGTTTTTGTGACAACATACACTCTCTTTGTTATCTTGTTTGCTGTTGATTGTATTACCCATGACTAATTGTATAATAGTCTTATTATTAATGTATTCAAGACTTATAAAGAAAGTGGAAAAGAACAGTTTCTTTATGATGTCCACTTCTGGATTGGAAAATATAGCACTCAAGTAAGTCAAACACACAATGCAAATGTACAACGCATGTAGTTAGAATTTAGTCTACTAACCATCACTGCACACTCAATAATGTTTCAAGCCTAGAATGTTTTAACGGTTTTCAATGGATAAATGTTATATAGTATGTTTTAAAATTTATACTATTAATTATATCTTTCATTAGTTGTACTCTCACTTTAAACATAGCTTTTTAGGCCTGCATTGAACTCTGTCTCTAAAACAATCCGACACACAAACTCCTTTGTTCCCCTGGCATTGACTAGAATGGATCTGTGCCTGATGTCAACATTTCTCATAGCACGTTGAAGTGAAACTAGCCTGGACGGATTGTATTTCTAGATATTTATTATTTAATGCACAAATTAATTGTAAGACAAATTTCCTCAGTGATAATAAAGATTATTATCTGTATTATTATTAAAGAAGATTTGTTTTAAATACCAGGATGAATATGGAACTGCTGCTTATAAAACTGTTGAACTGGACACTTATTTGGATGATGTTCCCATTCAACATCGCGAGGTTCAAGGCTTTGAGTCGAATCTATTCAAATCTTATTTCAAAACAATTGAGTAAGTTCAGTTCAAGAAATTCAATTTCAGAAGTTGTCAGTTGTCTGAGAAATCGTTTTCATTTGAAAAATGGGGGGGGGGGGGGGGGGGGGGGGGGGGGGGAACTATTGTATTGAAAATATGTATTCTATGTATTTGAAAGGGTCAATGTGAAGGGTGTGTGACAGCTTGTGTGTGTAAGCAACAATATCCTCGTTTTTCACTGGCTGACCCTTAAAAATGAGTGAAAAAATCCCTAAAGTGCTTTTAGTCACCTTCAACTGAGAGTATCATCGTCATTTTTCCTCTGCTTTTCTCGTGGAGCATAGGGCCTCAGTAAAACACGCCAATCTCTATGGTCTTTTACTAATTTGTCAATGGCTTCCCAGCTCTTTCCTGTCCTCTCGACTTCATCTAGTATACTGCCTAGCCATATTCTTTTTGGTCTTCCTCTACGTCTTGTTGCCCGAGTGTTCCATTCTAAGGCCTGCTTAGCCCTGTTGTTGGTATCTTTTCTAAAGGTGTGACCAATCCATCTCCACTTCCTCTCTAAGATCTGAATCTCTATATTTTTCTGCCGACTCATCTCCCACAGTTTGGTGTTTTCTACTTTGTTATACCAGTGTATTTTTAGGATTTATCCGTTGATGAAGGTTGATACAGAGATTATGGCAAAATGGATCTCTTCATCTTAAAAAAAAATAATTAATTTTATAAGGTAGTGGTTCTAACCACACCTTTGTATGGCTCTGAGCCCTGGGCGCTATACAGAAGGCCTCTAAAGCTCCTCGAACGCCTCCATCAAGGGTGCCTTCGCACCAGAATAGACATACGCTGGCAAGACTACCTTAAAAGTAACCATGTTCTGCTGGAGGCCGGTGATTGTGGACATTATAGAAGCACTACTATGTTCAGTTTCTATGAAAATACATCATGGATGTCAGAAATATGCATTTTGATTAAGGTTTCATAACATTAGCTAAATCACATTTACCTTTGGCCTATGAACAAAAAACAATTTTGCGATTGGGGGTCACCGACTAGTAAGGGGGTCGTCGAGCTAAAAAAGTTGAAAACCGCAGCCTTAAATGGTTCACTGTTAGAACCCCTAGACCTAAAAGGGCCAAATAGTAAATAATTATTTACTGAAAATTCAATTTAATTTAAACACACATTTAGAATCAAAATCAAATACCTAAATGTGTACCATTGGTCACATGCTGCACATTGGTTTGAAATAATGTCATATAATTTTGTGACATCAGAATAAAGTCAAATGAACATGTGTTTACTTTACTTTTAAATCTTTTTTTTTAATAAAGATAAAATCATTTTACTACTATGATTAATTTTTCCATGATGTAAACAGGCTACTAAAAGCTTCTAACTAAAACATTTTATTTTATGGATCAGATTGTTAAAAGGTGGAGCTGCAAGTGGGTTTAAGAATGTAAAGCCAGCAGAATACAGACCTCGACTTTTACATTTCCATGGTGAAAGAAAGAATATATTTGTCAAAGAGGTGATTGTTGTATCAAGATATTTGTTTTATGTAGTCTTGTTTTGGGTTTTATGTAGTCTTGTCTGGGGTTTGTTGTCTGATTATTTTATATTATTTGGGATGTGTGGCTGAGTGGTATGAACATCTTGGCTACCTATCAAGGGGACTCTAGTTCAAATCCCGACACAAGTTGTGTTTGCTAAGCAGATACCTTCTCTCAAATATCCTCTTCCCATACACGTCCTTCAAAGACATTGGACCAAAGCACCCTGAGCATGCTATATTCAAAGACATTGGACCAAAGCACCCTGAGCATGCTATATTCAAAGACATTGGACCAAAGCACTCTGAGCATGCTATATTCAAAGAGATTGGACCAAAGCACCTTGAGCATGCTATATTTAAAGATACAGGACCAAAGCACTCTAAGCATGCTATATTCAAAGAGATTGGACCAAAGCACTCTGAGCATGCTATATTCAAAGAGATTGGACCAAAGCACCTTGAGCATGCTATATTTAAAGAGATTGGACCAAAGCACTCTAAGCATGCTATATTCAAAGAGATTGGACCAAAGCACTCTGAGCATGCTGTATACAAAGAGATTGGACCACAGGGATAACTCGGGCATTCGAGGCTATTAGAGCCCGAATGACTCTGAACGAAACTAGCGCAACTACAGTTGTGCTGGTAACCGACTCTTGCTCCAGTCTGCTAGCTATAGGTGGCACCCGGGGGGGGTGTGTGTCCCCCGTAATAGAAGAGGCAGTCGGCTCCGCAGATAACATCCGCCGAGCCATAGGAGCTGTTGTTTTCATGCAGTGGGCGCCCTTACATTGCGGCATGAGGGGTAATGAAACGGTAGACACCCTTGTACAAGAGGGAGCTTTGGCAGCCACTCACCTCAAAGCACCAAGCCCGTTTTCAAATTGACATTTATTATTTTCTAAGAATTATAATTACTAAAAAGTATTATTTATTCTCATCATAAATATAATTCATATAAAAAATTGTCTTCATGTTGGGAAAAAAATGATTTAGAAACTTTTGGCTGTACACCCAATCAGCCTTATATTCAAACTATTTTTATCTTAAGGTTGCTCGTAATGTAAATGTCTTGGATAACTCAGATGTGTACATCCTTGATCTTGGCTTGGAGCTTTTACAGTGGAATGGCTCTGGCAGCAATAAAGATGAAAGATTTAAAGTAATTTACTCTTTAGCATTAAATTTATATTCATTCTAGTTATCACAAGTTATTAACATAATGTTTTAAACATTGATTTTAAATGTTTAAACTACTTTATAGATTATATTTCATTTCTGATAAAGTTCTCAAAATTTTTCTGAAATATATTCTACTAGTCAACCGGCGGCGTAGCATATGCCGCTATTTTGCTGGGCTGGCCTTAGGCCACTGCAACCTATGCTCCGCACTTTCATAGGACCCGCGCTAATTCTTTGTGTATACATTATTTAATTAAACCATTTTATAACTTACAACAGATTTCCCGCGGCCTCCTGATTTACCAGGAGCTCCTGAAAATCTCCTGAAATTGCAAAATATACGAAAAAGTCAAGGAAATCTCTGGAAATTATTAAAATCTTTTGAAAACTCATACAAATCTCCTGAAATATATAGACAAAAATTGTCATTTTGGGGTGTCATTCAATATGGTAAATGCCAATCCAATATGGTAAATGCGCGATTAAAAAAAACGCATTATCACATAGGCCTTATTGTGGAATCTGGTGAAAGAAGCTTCTCGCGCCTCTTACTAATGAAGAATTACTTGAGGTCAACAATTCTCAAAGATAGATTGAAACATTTGGTAATTCTTGCTATTGAGCGTGATCTGTGTAGGAAACAGAATAATTATGATATAATGTATGATTTCGCTACACGCAAGGCTCGTGTAGTAATTTTGTGCTTAGTAAAGAATGAATAAAATGCAAAGACGAATATATCCAAACTCTTAATTTTCACTTATTATCCGTATTCCTACCCAAACTGGGCCCCGCAAAATCCGTTTCGCATTGGGCCCCACAATGGT
Source organism: Biomphalaria pfeifferi (assembly GCA_030265305.1). Taxonomy (NCBI): domain Eukaryota; kingdom Metazoa; phylum Mollusca; class Gastropoda; family Planorbidae; genus Biomphalaria; species Biomphalaria pfeifferi. The sequence goes on from JASAOG010000116.1 coordinate 291,434, forward strand.
TAAGTCTGGCCAGTGACGGGTGAATACTACCTGTTCTCCCCCGTCTTTTTTTTGCGATAAAGTTACGTGGGGTAACTCTAGTTCTACTTTTAGAAAAAAAGGAGTGATCTTTTCTTTACGACTTGTTGTCCAAACTGTTGAGCCATGAAGAGAATTATATATATATAGATTGTGGAATCTAATGAAAGAAGCTTCTCGCGCCTCAAACTAATGAAGAATTAGTTGAGGTCAACAATTCTTGTAGATAGGTTGAAACATTTGATAATTCTTGCTATTGAACGTGATCTATGTAGGCAATAGAATTTTTATGATATACTGTATGAAATCTAGTGAAAGAAGCTTCTCGCGCCTCAAACTAATGAAGAATTAGTTGAAGTCAACAATTCTCGTAGATAGGTTGAAACATTTGATAATTCTTGCTATTGAACGTGATCTATGTAGGAAATAGAATTTTTATGATATACTGTGTGAATTCGCTACACGCAAGGCTCGTAAAGTAATTCTGTACATAGTAACGAATGAATAAAATGCAAATACGAATTTATTTTCTAATACAAACTATTAATTTTCACTTATTATCTGTATCCCTACCCAAACTTGGCCCCGAGAAATCCGTTTCGCATAGGACCCCACAATGGTTAAGTCCGGCCCTGCTATTTAGTGACGGGTGAATACAGAGTAGATTACTTGTTCTCTTTCCATGACTTCTTGGTCACGATGTTTATGTCCGTTCCTGCTATTTAGTGACGGGGGAATACTACTAGTTCTCCCCTCCCCCTCATTTTTTTTCGCCTCTAAAATTTCGTTTGTCCAACTTTCAGAAATAAAAGAGTGATCTTTTCATTACTTGGTGTCTGAATTCTTGAGCCATGAAGAGAATTATATACTGGTATATAATATAGATTCTAGTCTATACAAATTGGAATCTCTCTGTTTATCAACTATGTTAATTTTTTATACAAAACCTTCAACACTTCATATCCAAATCTTCTTATCTTATCTTATATAATACAGACATTACTTCAAAAACGAAGATGATTACGTCCTACGCGTCATGCATTTAGTCATGCATATTAACCAATGACTTAAATTCTGCCAAGTCACTGGTTTTCCTGGCTAGCTCAGGCAACTCATTCCATGCTCTAATAGCACTAGGGAAGAAGGAGTATTTGTATAAATTTGTCCTAGCATATGGGACGAGGAATGTGTCTTTATCTTTGTGTCTTTCAGAGTATTTTATTAAATTTTGTTTTTGTATTTGATTATGGTTCGGTGTTTTATGTATAATTGCTACTTTACTTTTGAGTCTTCTGTCCTGAAGGCTTTCTAAATTTAGTAATTTTACTAAAGATGTTACTCTAGTCAAATATGAATATTCGTTTGTTATGAAAGAATGTAAACGTAATTAATGAGAATGTTTCATTCCATCACCTAATCATCTAATCACCTAATCATCCAAATGTCAACAAGACAAAATATTCTCTCCATTTTTGTGTTAATGATTTTGATCACTTGTGTTTAGGCTCAGAGTTACATGCAAAGCATTGTCCAAGATCGGGGAGGCAAACCAAAAGCAAAGGTTCTAGATGAAGGATCCGATACAGTAAATACTTTACTTCCTATTGAATCCTTTTGGATTCTTTGTAGTAAGCTTTCACTACTAGAGTTATAATTAATTTCTTTATGATGTTATTGGCTATATTTTTGTTACTAGTATTAAATTATTTATAGTCTAATGAAAACCTCCATTTTATGGGTCAGATTGTACAAATGGAGCTTCTAGTTCAGTATAGTCAACAATTGGCCAGATTGCCCAGAAATAATTTTACTACAGTACCAAATGTGGAACCTGGACATGGCTATATAAATAACAGACTTAGAATGATTACACTCAGTTCAGTTTTATTTCTAGTTAGAACATACACCAAATTATTTTATACTCTGTGTTCCTGTAATTTTTTCTTGAATCTACAACACTTTCAAGGTAATCTTTCTACATGCTTAATAAATGTGACACATCCACCACTATAAAATTGACATAATGTTCAGGAATATAAAATGTAGGCTTATTAGATCATTTACGAACATCAGATTAACATATTACAATAACTTTAAAATATTTGCTTCAATATATGAAACAGCCCCTTCTTAAAGTACGGTAAATAAATCTAGTGCTTGTACATTTGTTTTCACTAGGAGTTCACTAAGTATCTCACTGAACAAAATGAGGATGAAGTAATTTTCTATTGTAACAACAAGACAAGAGAGTTATTCAGGTTACAATTGTTCTATCTATAGTATGGTACATAGAATTTTATCATTTTTGGCAGCATGTTTATGCTGTCATTTATTTTATGTTTTTAAAGTGGGAAAAAATGAATTTTTCTCAAAATTAACTTTTTTAGGGACAGTGGTGTCACTAGGGTGGGGGTCACCAGGTGGGGTCAGTTCCTGGTGATACCCCCTCATCAGCTTTCCCCTCAAATCTTCCAAATAAAAACTAATTATTTAGTTCTTTTTGTTGCGCCATAATGCAGTGAGCTAATCACCTACATTCGTTGATAGTTATCACAGAACGTTAAAATGAGTGTCGATTCTATGTTAAAATTTCTTTGTTTCCAACTCTTTTCAGGATTTCAAACTTGAAAACTTATAAATAACTTTAAAGTTAAAATCTTTTGTGATTTCATTTTCAATGGACTGAGTTGCCCTATCTGAAATTCATGTATAAGAGTTGTTAATTAAAAGTGTATTAACTTTACTTTTGAAAAGCTTCTTTCAAAAGACACCACATTGACATGCATAAGGCAAAAAGCTATTGAAGACCTAATAAATCGACTGATAAAGGTTCCTTATGTCACATCAGTATTCCATTTGAATTGTAAGATTCTAGTACCGGTACTTCCCAGTTTTAGCTTCTTCAAAAGGAACCATTGCTTCCTGAAGATGTATTCTAGTTTTGGTATTTCTGTTAAAATAACTTGTCGTCTGTCTCATCGCTAAATGGGTCAAAGCACTTCAGCAGCATTAAACTCTTGTTCTTATCTTCTTATCTAATAAAATACAAATACTTCAAAAAAGATGATTATCATCATCTGCGTGTTTCTATGTCAATCTTGTCGTGCATGTTAATTAATGACTTAAATTCTACCAAGTCATTGGTTTTCCTTGCTGACTCAGGCAACCCATTTCATGCTCTAATAGCACTAGGGAAGGGTATTTTACCTGCGCATCTAGTTTTGTATTTTAAGAGTGGTAGCAAAAAAGCTTCAACACCCTCAAACATCAAATCGTTCTTTCATAGTTCTAACAGTTTGATGAGCACTTGAATGATTTGTTTATAGAAATTTTAATGATACTCCAGTATGATCAAGTAAAATACCCCATCGAATGGTAAAAGTAAGTGAGGAAGGCAATATTTCCCGTGGCTGCGCAGCCCCAACTGTGACATACTTATTTTGCCATACCCAGGGCAAGCATAACCATTGTCTGCAGGTGGTCGATTTAGATTTTCTTTTCGCCATCTGCGTCTGTCCTTACTTTTAAGGGAAGTTGATAGCCGTCTGGTCTGGGCCAGTAGTGTCTTTGGATGCCTTCAGGGGAGAGTTTGGCAGAATAATTCGCTCCGTCTGCCTACAAATATCAATGTCTACCAGGCGGTGGTTCTCTCAACCCTTTTATATGGATCTGAGACATGGACACTTTACAGAAAACACTAAGACTACGTGAGCACTTTCACCAAAGGTGCTTGCGCTCCATCATGGACATACAGTGGCAAGACTGCATTGCAAACAGCGATGTCCTTGCGAACGCAGGTATGGTCTTATGGTCCAACAGTTACGCTGGGCAGGGCATGTATCCCGTAAGGGGGATGAGTGTATGCCAAAGGCAGTCATTTTATGGTGAGCTAAAAGATGGTCAACGTAACCGAGGTGCCCCACTGACACGCTTCAAAGACCAGCTTAGGCGCCAACTTGCCTTAGCTGACATAGAAGAGAGTACCTGGTTGCATGTGGCCTAAGAATGAGACAGCTGGAGGTCACTCACAAAGGCCGCGGGATACACATTTGAGACTAAGAGTACATAAAATGTCATGCAAAAAGTATTTTCTGAATTTTGACCACATAGCTTAAGTAAACAATGTACACATCCATTAAAAGTACAATTCTGTTTATGTTTTTTTAAATATTGCCTGCACTCCTTCAAGAATTTCAGATATTGTTGCTGCATTATCATATCCATGAGCTCAACATATCAATAACTTAGGCACAAGCATTAGAAGTTACAAGAACTGGTACCATCAGCTTTGATTCTCTTTGAAGAGAAAAATCCAGAAAAATGTGTCATTTGAACAATACCATTGCTTATAAGTTCAGAGATCTATGTTAGGTGTGCTATGATAGGCTACAAGATATCATTTGTCTTTTAACTGGGTCTGTTAAAACATTTAAAAACAATTTATAACATTTTAGTGCACATCTGTAATATCAGTGTATGCAAGTTGTTGCTCTTTTATTTCTTCTTTGCGTTGATCATAGCAATGACATCCCTGTAAATTGTGTTGTTTTGTAGTCTAAGTCTGAGTGCCAAAGTTCTCCAAATCATAATGCCTGATAAAGGGTCTTCAGTCTTCTCGTGACTTTCTCATTTTAACAAGTTTGTTACCATATCAAAACAACAAAAGCGATAGAACTTATTGCTTTAAATTTTTACCAAGTATGCTTAATTTTAAATTTAAAAAATCGAATTCCTTTGAATTTTTTTACCGACACATTTTTTAAGTTGTCTGTTTTTTTGGTGGGTTTTTTTTTTTTTTTTTGCAAAAGTGCTTTTTTCCCACTTGGGTGTTACCCAGTGCGGCCTGCACCCCCTAGTGAGGCCACTGTTTAGGGAGGATCTAAATGTAATTAGTTTGTATAATTGTTTAATCTTTAATCTGACAATGAGAATGGTTTTGCTGACTGTTCTACATAAATATTGTTATAAACCTGGTGGTGGCACAAATGAGGGTAGTGGTGTGTGTGTAGTCAGCCGACGCAAATCGCCCCAAGCCAGCGCTAGACGAGCGGCCAACCGTAACAAGTTATGACGGTCAGCCGAGTCGAGTATCAACAGGACGGTTCGGGAAGGATCGCCGTCGTGAACAGAGCTCAGGAGCGTCACGAGAGTTGTAGTCATCTGACCACCTAGAAACGTCGAGCGGCGTTCTGTCCGGTTCGAGAAGGCCAGTAGGGACCCTATATAAGAGCGGAGGTGTCGCAGTCAAGATGGTCGAGAAAAGAGGCTCAATACAGCAAGGTTCACGACAGAAGGCTCACGACAGGGGTTCAGAACACGGTCGACTACAGCACAGTTCAACGGCGTGGTTCTGTACGGAGCATTACGACGGTTCAGTACAGTTGAGACGACTGGCGTCTTGATCTTGGTCTGCGATCGAGTCCGACACAACGAGCCTAGTGTGTGAAGTCAGTCCTGAACTGTTGAACCCAATGCAAGCCCGGACCGAGACGGAGAGGCCAGTGCAAGAGTTGATACGGCCGTACGGTGTTATCGGAGAGATATTTGTACAGTGTACGTGTTGCCAATTGTACTGTATTGGCTGTTATTTATTCAACTATTAAAGTGTTACGTTACTTTGGAGCCCTGAGTTGTCAAGTTCTTTAAGTTGGTGGTGTATGGTGCAGTTTGCAGAGAGCCTGGATAGTGAGATTCTTAACAATATAAATTATCATCCTGTTTCAACGTTATTCCTCAGATTGTCAGATGCGTTAGGAAAGCTTACATTTTCACTTGAAAAATCTGGCAAGATCAACAAATCTGACTTTGATAGCAAGGTATGTTTTTCACCTTCACCTAACCCTACCTATCACCATACAAGAACTAGATCTATAGGCTAGGCTTAGATCAACTGTCTGTCCTCTAGAAGCAGGACGTTTTGACGTGAAGGTTGTTTTGGCGCTAACTGTTTTTGTCACATTGTTTATGTTTATTGTATTATTTCTTTAAACATAAATGTCACGTACTGCTCAATGATACTGCTCAATGATGGAAAAAATGATGCAAATTTAAGTCTAAAAGAAAATAACCCTAACCCTTAATTTGTAATACTCAAATACCATCAACTAAAAAAAAGGCACACCTCACAATTGGGGGGTGGGGGAAGTATGTTAATATCATGGTCCCAAGAAGAGATCTGACCATTCATACTTGACTAGGTTTGAAAAACTGCCAAGTCCTATAAAATCAAACTCAGAACTTTATTATTCAATGTTCTCTTTAATTGCCATTTGACATTTCTGCCTCTAGTTGTATAGAGTGTGTCATATATTTGACCATATTTTTCTAAGTGCTAAGAAGCACTTTATGGCCCTTTTACTGGTCAGCAAATGTATATTGCAAAGCTGTGTTATCTGTCAGGCCTTCTTATCCTCGGCCAATAAGTATTGAAATGCTATGTTAGCTGTTAGGTTCAACAGCAAAATCGTAAGATGTAGCTAATTGAAAATATAAATCTTCCTGCAATTGCTGACTAATGCAAGCACATTGTGTTAAAAGTGAGACAACTTTGACTTTTTGTAATAGAAAACGCTGAAATGTATATGGAATTTAAGACAGTGTTGACACTATATGTATTGCAATGTTCCATGTGCTATGGTTTCATCTTTATTAATAATAGTAACCTAGTTTTTCAATTTAAATTTATGTAAAAATGTATAAAAATAGGGGTTATGCATAAAAACATCTGAGCTTTCAGTATATTAGTAGTGAAAACAATTTTAACCACTTAAACATTTAACTACATTATTAGTAACATTTTGTATGCATAACACAATTGACTAATTATCAATTGAATATTTTTAAATATAATGGAATACGATTTATTGTTACAACTTTTGTGTGTAATTTATTTTTATTAGGATGTATTTGTTTTTGACATAAAGACAGAATTGTTTGTATGGATTGGAAAAGAAACCAGCCCTGCTGAAAAGAAAAATGCATTAGCATATGCACATGTAAGTAAATGTGGTATCTACTCTAAAGATTGTAATTTGTTTCATAATCCAGTAACACATATTTTTGGTTTGAAAGAAATCCTCCATTGCCTATAAAAATATAACTCTAAATTAAAAAAACAACTTTTTTTCTTAAATAGAAAAACAAAATAATAAAATGGAAAAAAATAATCAATAAACATATTCAAAAAATAGAAAAATATATCTAGTTTAAAAAAAACAACAAGATTTTTAAAAATACTCAATTTCCAAGGTAGAACACTGGGGTATGCTATGGGCAAATTTATTTTATAAATTAATAGCAATAAATATATATATATTATTTCCACTAAAAAAAAAATTGTCGCCACACTATAATCATTCTTGTTCTAAATGAGACATGATGAGCTCTTCTTATATACAATTTTAAAACTGGTGCAATTGCATCCTAACACATTAGGCTAATGTGTAAACAAAGCATTCTTATGGAAAGTTAGGTCTAGAGGCCAAGTGCTATTGAACTTGGCATGGTTTGGGGACTCAAGGTTCGACACCCGACTTGGGCAGAGTTGTGTTTACTGAGCGCCTAAAGGCAGCACGGAAAACCAACTCCTAGATACTCCCTCCCCACCACTGGTCCACAAATGAGATAGGACCAAAAGCGTTCTGAGCATGCTATAAGCATGAAAGTAGCGCTATATAAAAGCTATAATAATAATAATAATAATAGGCGCTGTTGGAATAACATCAAAAAATCACATTTGAGACTTAAATTATAAGAGCTCTACATTGTTCAAAGTAAGTCCAAAAAATCTTTTTAAAATGTTGCTATAAAGAAACTAAAATGGGTTTTATTTTTTAGAAGATTACCTGTACACATTTATGATATATTTTTTTATGCACTAAAATTTTCATTTTTGATATTATCAGCAGTCATCAACAGTTTTAAAACTAAAATATGACCTTTCAACAGCAATAAACAATTTTAAGATATTATTTTTTTGTTTTGCCTAGCTCAAAAGTGAAGAACAAGTTATTATAATTTCAACAGTAACCAACTACTAAGTTTGAAAATAATTGTCATTACCTACACCAAATAATCCAGTCTATCTATATTGTCTACTTTTTTCAGTCATATCTTCAAAAGACAGATCATCCTTTGGTTCCAGTTTCTTGTATAAGGGAAGGAAGAACAGTTGAATCTTTTGAAACAGCTCTTGCAGCTTAATATAAAAAAAAATCTGTATTGTCAAATAAATTACAATGATCATTTCAATATAACAAGATATGAATACAAACAGAAATGATATTTATTTTGATATACAAAGCAGCAAGTAGAAACTCATTTGTTGATTTTTTTTTCTTTTGATATACAAAGCAGCAAGTAGAAACTCATTTGTTGGTTTTTTTTTCTTTTTTTCACATTAAAGTAGGTACATTGAATGTAAAAAAAAAACATCCATCAACAAACATATAAATATATATCATTGTAATAACACAGAGATAACTGGGTATTCATGTGTGTATTTCTTAAATAATACTAATTTGGTGGCTTATTATTTTAATCAATGAGTAATTACAGTTGGTTGTAGGCCTACTTCATTAATTAGTTGAATACTGGTCTTTTAGGAAATACAAGTGCAAAGATTGATTAAGAATGCTGCTGAATAGGAGGCAGTAATTAAGTACCCCTCTTGGACTTTTGGATCTATAGGGCAGATCTGTTTCTGTGGCCCAGGGTTTATGAGGGTGTCTTTTGACCAACACAATGAACAACCGCCTTTATTTTTCCTAACTAATGTCAGGTAACCAATAGAACTGGGTGAACTCAGGCTCCCGAAGATCCTAAAATTAAAAATCCCAGTCTTCACCAGGATTTGAACCCAAGACCTGGGTTGGAAGCCAAGGAAGCACTTTGCCACTCAGCCACTGCGCCTCCAAGAAGATGGTCTGGCAATGAAAATATGTACACCGGGTATATATATATATATATTGAACAAAATATATAAATAATAGTAAAAACCTAGAAATAATTTTGTACCAGTATCTAGGAATACTTTTTTTTATTACGGTACTTTGTTATATTTTTTAAATTAAAAACTTTGTGAAAGGTTTTACCTTTATTTCTTTGTACAGTTACAGTATATGGTAACAGTTGTCTGTAATTAATATGGCTACTGGTATCGTGATAAAAAAAACAGTGGAGTAAAGTAGTAAACAGTAATAGCATTTTTTTTTTAGCTTCTAACAGCTTACAGTTTATTTTTTGTAATATTAAAATTTAAAGCTATGTTTTGCTGTGAAATCATGTTATTCAAAATATTTTTGTAAATAAATATAAATTTACATCAATATGAAGGTGCATTGGCTACTTATTTTTATTTAACTGTAATGTGCACTCAAAAAAAAAAATAGAAAGAAAAGCATATGCATGTTGCATATATACATATCTAGACCCAAAGTTGTACTCAGATTATTTTTTTAATGAAAAACACACAATTTATATAAAAAAATGTCTCTACTCCTCTAAAATTTAATCAAAAGTAAATTTAAAAATGAAGGGCCTGAGGGGTAGTATCTAATTCAGTGCCTCATTCAACTGACACTACCGATAGGAGTATGTTGATAGTAAAACTGACTAATCCTGTAGTGGGGGGGGGGGGGGGGGGGGAGAGAGCTAAAGAGCAGATCTGTGTGTCAGGATCTGCACTGTTATCAGTAGACTTCTTAGCGGCTTGAATCCGATTCTACAGGGCTAACTGCCACAATACTTAGGCTCACTGCAATGAAGAACTATTTGAGGGTAGTATGGTAAGACATATGAAAGATTGAGTTATTACACTCAGGATAGGTTCAATAGGAAAGCAAGTAATAAGAGAGCTTCCTGGATTGCAGAAAGATAACACACCAGGAAAAGAAAAAAAAGCTTAAATTATTGCAGCCTACTTTTGAATGCACAAACAGTCCCCTTTTATGTGATTCTTGGATTGACCAATTTAGCCACTGAGTATATTTTTCAAAGGGATAAAGAATGCATGTCTTCGTGAAACGTAAAATGCCAAAGAATTTTATTTGAACCTAGACATACAAATATGTGAAACTTTAAAAATAAAATTTTAAATGTTAATTTAAGTAAATTTATTTAAAACATCTAGACTTGTTACATTTTTTTTTTACAAAGCTTATATGATTTCACTCTGTCTGGTAAACATCATTTCTGCCTAACCCAATTTTGGATCAAGTTGAAATTTTGCACATTATTTCTTGTACCTGACAAAAGAAGAATCAATTATAAAAAAACAATTAACCAATTACTATTGGTAATTAATTATTTTGTTTGGTTTCAACCAAAGGATAGAAATTGTATTTGACAGATGTGGTGGCATAAGTTGAATTAGTCCCCTCGAGGAGACTTCAGCCCTGAGTTCGAATTCAAGTCATACAACTTTTTTTTCATGCATTTAAAAAGCAATAATGGTAAAATTCACCCAGATACCTCCTTCTATAGTGCCCGACCCCTTCCCAACTGGTCCAGACAAATGAAAGGATCATAGTGCATTGAGAAAGCTAAAAACATGAAATTGCACTAAACAAAGATAATTGGTACAAATATTTCTAATTTCACAGATTTATTATTGTTACTCTAGATCTATTACAACTTTAATTACATGACAGATCCAAACTAATTGATACAATCACACTTAATATAAGCATTAATTGATGCTATTACACTTAATATAAGCTTTGTTTGTTTGCTTTTTGTATTATATGTATAGACATTGAACAAAAGCCAAAGCTAGGTAAGTAGAGACCCTACTTTGGAAAACTTAAACTAAAATGCAATCATTTAACTAATATTTCCACATATAAGCATGACATTATATTAAAGAAAAAAACATAAATGTTTATCTATAATTTTAGCACAAAGTAAGGCATATGTATGTATGTCTCGAATACAAATCAAAACCGTTTGACTAATCTTGATATAACTTAGCATAAATTTTCCTTAGATCATAGTGGAGACCATTGTGTATGTTTAATTTCCCTCCCACAACCGGAGGACCCTAAAAATAGAAAAAAAAGACCTAATTGTATTAAAGAACCAAACTTTTAACAAATTTGGTAAACCGTTGTCACAGTATTTTAGATTTGATATGAATATTTCACACTACTTTTATTTTTGTGGCAAAAATAATAAAAATGTGAAGGAAACATTCTCCAAGTTTGACATAGATTCAATCCAGTAAATCAGTAATACCCAAACTAAGACCAGCAGGCCGTGGGTCATATCCAGCTAGTTTTAAAATAATATTTTACAATTTAATATAGAAAAGCTTTAAACAAGAAACATTTTTATAATACGTTTTTTTTAAAAAAACAAAGCTTAAGATGTGAAGTGTAAACCTAATGATGTGTTTTAGTAGATCAAGTTAATGTATAAAAGGCTGTATTTAAAGATTACAAAATCTCTCATTGGCCATTGAAGTTCTTAACATTTTCTTGATAGGCTTTGATTTGTTCAATAACCACTTTCCATAACTGTGAACTTAACACCTACAGCTGAAGCACAATCTCCACATATTAGGAAATATATCAAAAACTTTTTGCCCACTCACATTTTAAAGACAAATTGATATTTGTGTGTCTTAAAATTATCTTTTTTTTTCATGAGTATGATGCTTACCAAAAATAAAATATTAAAAAATTATATAAGCTAACAAAGGCAGGTTATGATATTTTTGGCACAACCAGCATAAGGCTTAAGTTGGATGACAAAAACATTTTCAAATGAATATTTTAAAAATTAACCTACAATAATAATTAATCCTTTTGGTTCCCAGTGAAGCAAAGCAAAAGTCAGCAACAGTATTTCACCATAAGACTCTGCTCTAGGCAAATCCCCTCAGTTGGTTCCCATATCCCTCTTGCGATTTTTAATTGCTTCTTGTTATAAGTTTGTTTGATCTGCCATTGAAAAAGATTCTAACTAATAAGGCAAAAGACAGAGAGGAATGGAGAAAGACGGTCAACAAATCTTGCATGTTGCCCCAACGGTCCAATAGACTAGGGAAATCGATAGTTAAAGGTAAAGTAAAGAAAAATGGACCACCGTACCGTTACAATAGTTTAGCTAAAAATACCAAAATGAAGTAAAATTTAACTAATTTTAAGGAACTGTTCTGTAAACGCATGCCTGTTCCGCAATAGTGACTCTATATAGACTAGTATAGATCTCTAACGTATTTATTACAGCATATAATTCTAAATATTATCTTCTTATAAATTACAGACGTTCCTTTAATAATAAATGAAGGCAACTAGATTTAAGTCATACGCAAATTCGTGTGTGTGATAAGGCGATTCTCTTGCTTGAGACAGTGACATCACTAAGGTAGGTGTCACTCGTCACACAGGGTTGTTAACTCTTGGTGTCACCTAAGCTCCCCCATTAACGTCCCCCCTTCCAAAAAAAAATATCAATAAAACAACTAAGCTTTTTACCTCCAATACTGATGTCCCTTTTAAAGCCCTATAGGCTATTGGTCATAATTTGGTTTTTGTTTTTTTCTACATTTATTTGCATACCATATGCTGCGGAAATGTTGTCTATGCCCATCATGTACCAAGTCAGCTAGTTCTTCTGTTCCTGCAAAGCCATCAATGTCATCCGCGAAGCGCAAGTTTGTAATTCTTCTTCCTCCAATGCTTACATGCAGTACCTTCATGGCCCTCGAAAGCACCTTCCATTATCCTGTCAAGGAAGATATTGAAAAGTGTTGGTGAAAGTAGACAGCCTTGTCTTACTACCATTATTGTTGAAGTACACCGCACTGGTGGCCTCCTTCATGTAGAGGTTCTGGATAACTTTAATTTTTTTTTATTTATGTTGTAATTTTCCATTGTCGCCCAGAGTGCCACATGCCATACTCGATCGAAAGGTTTCTTGAAATCAATAAAGACATGGAAAGGATTCCCTTGGTGCTGGAGGTATTTTTCACAGAGTATTCTGAGGTTATTAGGATTCGGTCAGTTGTGCTACCTTGTCTAAAACTCGCTTGTTCTTCTGATATAATTTAGTATTAAATAAGACTAATAAAATATGTGTTTATAAATACTTTATTCCGACATTTTTACCGTGTTCCGCAATTCTGACGTCTTAACAAAGTCCTGTTCCGTAATTGTGACTTACCCCATCACAGTCGATTTGAATGTAAAATTTAAATCTGCTTGGCAAAACTAAACAAAGCATCTTTTTATCGGAAAATGGAATGGAAAATACCAAGATACTTTTATTTTTTTCCATTGGTTTAACTATTTCGGAGCAAACACAAAAAAATAATTAAAGTAGCATCAAACTGTTCCGTAATAGTGACTCTAAAGGGTTTTGATCCAGATCTAGATCTGGGTTATTACTAAATCTAGACCAGCTCAGGTTTATTAAAATCTGGTCACAGGAAACACATGCTATCAAACATGGCTGTTTACTTAGTTCGACCTTTCTTTGGAATTGCTGCTAATTCTTCGTGTAATTCATTTAAAAGTCCTTTACTTTTCAAAGCAGCAAAGCATGTATTTGACGTCCCTTGTCAAAGTTTTACTTTGTGTAGTCGACTTCTAGCTGCTCCCGCTACTGGTAAAAAGGTTTTTGTCAGAGATAAACCACATCTTAACATCGGGACAATAGGTCATGTTGATCACGGCAAAACAACGCTTACTGCAGCTATCACTAAGGTATTGGCAAGTGAAAACAAGGCATCATTCAAAGCGTATTCTGACATTGACAATGCTCCAGAAGAGAGAAAAAGAGGAATTACAATCAATGCTGCAACAGTAGAATATGAAACGGACACAAGGCACTATGGCCATGTTGATTGTCCTGGGCATGCTGATTACATCAAGAACATGATTACAGGTACAACACAAATGGATGGTGCTATTCTTGTTGTTGCTGCTACTGATGGTACAATGCCTCAGACAAGGGAACATCTCCTTCTTTCTAAACAAATTGGTATCAAAAGATTGGTTATTTTCATTAACAAAGCAGATGCAGCTGACAAAGAAATGCAAGAGTTGGTAGAAATGGAGATAAGAGAACTATTGACAGAGTTTGGGTATGATGGTAATGCAACACCAATAATAACTGGGTCTGCTTTAAAAGCACTAGAAGGTGCAGACCCAGAGCTTGGTGAAAAGAAGATCAAAGAGCTTTTGCAGGCTATTGATACACACATTGAAACACCTGTTAGAGATTTAGATAAACCATTTTTTATGCCAATTGATGGAACCTTTAGTATTCCAGGAAGAGGAACTGTTGTGTCTGGAAGGATAGAGAGAGGAGTGGTGAAAAAAGGTGATGAATGTGAAATCATGGGATATGATAAAAAATGGAAAACAAGTATTACAGGCATAGAAATGTTCAAAAAAAGTTTAGATAGAGGAGAAGCTGGTGATCAATTAGGAGCTCTAATTAGGAATATAAAAAGAGAAGAGATGAGACGAGGACTCTGTATGGGTAAACCTGGAACAATGACTATGCACAACCGATTTGAAGCTCAGGTTTACATGCTATCAAAGGTAAAACATTTTTTTTTTTTCAAAAGATACCCTTTTCATTGTTAAAAAAGAATTAATATGATACTGTACATGTAGGCACTTCAACATAAAAATTTAAACTACTCAGATTGCATTCTGATGCATTCCATTTAGTAGAGCTTGCCATCCCATTTCTAAAAGTGTTTAAGTTATTTTTCTAACTTGAATAGAAAAAAAGTTACAAATTTTTTTCTTTTTTTTTTTTTCTTATTTGCCTTTGTTACGGAAAAAAAATTGGTACCCAATTTTGTTGATTTTCAAGGAAAACTCGAATAACTTTTTTATTTTTCAATATTTTTAATTCAAATTTTCAGGAGACGTAGATCATGCATTTGGCAACACAATGAATAGTAAAGCTTTATTAAATACTTTTATGAAATACTTTTAAAAAATTCTGTACTTACGTCTGAAGGAAAATAATCCAAAAATTCTGCGCCGAAGCTACAAAAATTTGAATAACTTTTTTATTTTTCAATATTTTTATTTCAAATTTTCAGGAGACATAGATCATACATTTAACAACATAATGAATAGTAAAAATATATAAAATACTTCTAAGAAATACTTTTAAAAAAACTTTGTACTTACATGTCGGAAGGAAAATAATCCAAAAATTATACACTGAAGCTAAAAATGTTTCCTAGCTATTTTTTTTTAATTCTCAGAAATAAATACATATATTAACAAAAGGGTTTCAACAGACTATTTATATCTATAAAAAACAACAACACTATTCTTAAGAAAAAATTTTTACAATTATTTTCTAAAATGCTATCATTGAAAGAAAAAAACAAACCCTAATCAATAATTTAAATTGCTATGATTTAATTAAAAATTATTTTACTTTTTACTATAAATACTGTAGATTTATTTTATATATTTTAAATTAATATTAAATATGAACAAAACAAAAAGTATGAATAACAAATGGTTGAAAATATATACTGATTTAGGTAATTATTATTTGAAATTTCTAAAAGTTTATTTTAAAAGTCCTGGTATTACAACTATGGATAGCTAATTTAAATTTGATTGAATTAAAAGAGTGTTCAATTAATTTAATAGAATTTGAGATAAATCCAATAATATTTTTTTTCTTTTAAAAATGGTTAATATTGCAACAATAAAATAAAAAACAAAATTAAAATTAAAATGAAACAAAATAAAATAGAAAACAAATTCAAATACAACTATACAAAATGGAAATCTCCCATTACAACATCTGTAATAATTTGAGTTGTAGGGATGTCTGTCTGGCCTTCGTTGTCCCATACAATCCTGCAGCACTTCTTCTGCCCTTTCTTCACATATCTGACTATCTTTCCATCAAACACTTGATCTTTCCCATCAACATCCCAGACATGTCTGATAGACAGAGGAAGGCAGTCAAATCTCTCTGAAAGCAAAGAAGACAATATTAGCTTAGTCTCTGTGGAAAGAGCAACAAAAATATCATTTCCAAATCCTGCATCTTTCTCTAAACACCCCAAAACCTTTTTCTCAACCTTTTTCCTTTCTGTCTTATCCCTTTTCTGACCTATAACAATCTGTCTAGACATTATAGTCTTGCTCATAACTTGCACCCTCTCCTCTAAAACCTTTCTCTGCTTCCTAGCCTGCCTTACTGTAAATTTTATCAAGCTGCCCTGCTCCTTAACAGGTTTTGCCAGCAACCAGTCCATTGTTTTGTTGGCTTGGCATCAACGAAACCAAAAGAAGCATTAGGGGCCCTGTGAAACTTGACTGTCTACCATCCCCAGCACCCTCTCACTATGAATGTTATGTAAAGGGGCAGATGTTTGTTGCATCATAGCTTCCATCAGGTTAGCCAGATCCCCTGTTAGATAGTCATCTAACTGCCTTTCTAGAACCTTAACAAAACATGACGCTAAGACAGATACTGTCCTAAAGAACCGTTCTCCAGGCTGAAGCTCCACATCCCTTAGCACAACAAGCACATCATCAACAAGTAAGGGGTGTCCAAAAACATCAAACTCCAGGGTGAGGATTGAAGCAGGATTTAGTTGAAGCTCCTTCAATGTAGTGATGCTTCGTCTCACAAAAGGGGTCTGTAACACACAGAAAATTTGTCAAATTAACCTTATAATTACTAATTTTAAAAAGCAGCTAGAAATATGAAATAAAAAAATCTTTACCATTTCCAAATGGCTCAGTTCTCTCAAACCACTGGACTTGTTGTAAAATAGTTTCATCCAAGGACCCGTCAAGAGCTTCCCAAAAAGACCTGGGGAAAAATACTCTGTTACATTATATTGCATTTATATGTATAATAAAAAGGTATATGTAAATCTGTGTTGTTGTTTTTTTCATTATATATTTAATTTTATAATTACTTAGCTTCAAAGAATGATTATCAAAAGTGTAACATTATACCTAAGACTCTTATCTGCACCATTACATCTGGGTTGGTCAAATCTTTCTCTATTGCCTCTCTAAGTTTCATAGACTTGCAGAACTTTTCTAAATAGACTGCTAAGGAATCTTTAATCTTGTAGATTATCCCAGCAAGCAGAAATAAAACGTGCAATCTATTTCCAACATATCGAGGAATGTAAGTTTTTTTAAGACTTTCCCTCGGCAGATATGCCTTAAAGCCTTTGGGGTCTCTTGAGTTCTCATTGTATCTGTGAACAATATTTAGTGCATGAGTTTAAAAATTCTAAACTGTGATTATATTAAAGGCTAGATGATTTCTTTTGATAAAAAGTAATTGGTCTACATAGGTACCTTAACTTTGACAGGGCATGAACAAGATTAGCTGCAGAGCCTTCATGTCCATACAATGAGGTACTGACAGTCCAATCGACATCCAGCTTTTTAAGCTCTTTCCGGGCTTCAGAAGCCATTCCATCTAAAGGGTGCAAGAAACATTTCAATTGCACTAGCTTCCTATCAACCTTTCTTCCATCTTTTCAGACACACACTTATTCACCTTGGCTCTGTCAGTTAATGTTGCCTGCAAAGATTGGAATAAAGTGTACAGTACAACATGTTGCTGTATTCCATGGTAGGTAGAAGTACTGACAACCAATATCATGTATGGCATTTAGGATGTGCTCTAGATAATCCTCAGTTGTTCCGCCAGGCATTCCAAAAGTTCGCAGAGTCAGGTTCTGATGCTTTGGGGAAATATGGCAGGAATTAATTTGCTGACCATCAAGTGGTGTCGAGTCCCATGAGAGTGTTAACTCATTTTCTTTAAACATTAGCTCACCAACTTGAAGGTCAGAGAGGATTCCTAGCTCTAATGCCATATTAGATATAGTCCCAGTACACGGTAGAGCCGTGAAAGAGATTCCTGTTAGTTCATGGACAATAAATTTAATTAATGAACAAGTTTTCTCAAACGGAACCTGATGCATAATACAGCTATATATACATTTCCTAGTGGAAGGGTCAAAATTTGTAGGCTTTTTTAGGCACTCAACATTTTTTTCTACATCCTCTGGTCTGGTGGTATCCAACTCAAAATCTTTTCTTTGTTCCTCTAACATTCTTAACTTAGCCACCATTCTGTTCACTTTAACCTTAACATTTTTCAACTCCTTCCTAAACAATACAAGTTTTTCTTTATAATAAGATTTATTTACAACAGATGTTTTAGGTTTAAACTTTTTTGCCAATCTTAGTTCTACTTTCAATCTTTGATTTTCTTGCCTCAATTTCCGTATCACCTCATTATTTCTGTTTTTCATTCTATTTACAAGCTTAACTTTATAAAGTCCAGAAAGAGATTTGAAACTTACCCTCATCTTCTTCAACTTACTATCCAGTACATTATACTTATCTATCCGTTCTTTCCTTGTTGTCTCACATCGTTCACAATCGCTCCATAGCTTCTGAACAGGAGTCGATATCTCTTGAGCATGTTCTACATCTTCCAGCACATCTTCTGTTTCAGCCAAACTGGTTGAGGGCATCTGCTTCTTTCTTGATCTTGGCACTTGCACAGGACGTTCCAAAAGGTCTTGAATCCGCATCCAGCTGGAGCTCAACCGCCTTTTCCAGGAATTTATCTGATTCATCATATACTTGAGATTTTGTAATACTGTCAGTTGCTTTGATGTGTAACTGCTATCAGTCTTCTGCAAAAGTTGATCAATCTGTGTAGCAGTTACTTTCAAATCGGACTCATTCCGTTGGTACAAAAAAAGGGCAATACCCATTCCTGACAGTTCCCTTGTCAGCATCATTGGCAAAAGTAGAAATGAAGCTATCCAAATCAGGGGATGAAGTCATTTCCAAAGGCAAAGAGCTTAACAGGATATTAAAAAAATTGCTTGACTTAGTAAGAATCCGACTATTTAACTTATTTTATTATGACAAATAATGTTTTATAATATATCTAATATCTAAATTTTAGACTCCTAGCTAAACTCTGGGTCTAATTCTAATCACTAATAAAAACTCTCTTTACTTTTACAGTACACTTTATTCTCTTTAGCTATAGGTTGAACAGGTCAACCGTCAGTGATTAGATTTTTTTTTTTTTTTTTTCTTGCTAGACTATACACTGTAGACTTGAACAGACTTTAAAAGAGAGGCAAATTAGAAGGAAAATACTAAAAGAACAGAGGAACAGTGAATCTGAGAATGTCTGAATAATGAATGAGACTACTCATTTCACACTCATGTCTACTGAGAGTCTGAGAAGACAAGATTTTAATTTTCAGGAGTAAAAAAAAGAAAAATCTAGGCCTGCTTAGTCAAGCAAAGTAAACACTAAAATAGCCAAAATAACAGTAATTATCTTTAAAAGATTTAAAATAGATCTGTGTTTAATTATCAAGATTATGAAGATATCTGAGAATGTTATTTAAAACAATAAAATCGAATTATTTTCATTAAAAAACGATTTTATTACTGTTTCTGGTTGGCTACTTTCGTTTTGATAGCGATTTTGGCATTCATACCACAAGAGTGCCGGTAGAAAAAGCATATTATTCTAAATTGATTTGTGTGTAGCTATGGATGCTTCAAATTACTAAGAAGTATGATTAATTACAAAGAAGAAACAAAAAAGCTATCAATATTCAAACATTCCTTATTTTCAACAGGTCCAAGAAAAAGAACAAACAAAAATCACGCGGGTAAAGTTGGTATCAAAATAATCAGCTTTTCTTTCTGATTCAGATGACACCCAATTAGTATCGATTACTAAATAAAAAATTACGCTTTAATTAGTTTAGCGACGATACTCGCCCGAATATGGAGGACCAATTCTCACGCAGTCTTGTGGCGCGTGAGAATAGCGTCTGTTGAAGTACCTAGTACATGCAATAATCATAGTTCAATTGCATACCAGTACTGGCATTTGGGAAATTAGATGAAAGTTTAAACTGATTCACAATATTTTAGATTTAGGCATAGCCGTAGGTTTTCCTGTCTAAGTTTTGCTGCTGAGCCACTTTTGCGAAAAACTTCCTTGGGCTTGTCTTGAATGCATAAGTCTGTACCGGTACGTAAACTTATCTAGCGCTGTTCAAGTTCTGACTGACACAGTTTGAAGGTGGTGCCCGTTGCCTTATAGCCTATTTGCATAATTTTTGTTTTATAAATCTAAGTTTATACGGAGGCTAATTTTTGTTTCCTCTCTATTTAGGCTCTCCATCATGTATGCATTTACTTATAGACCCAAGAAGTCCCAAGTCTGTCAGTTAATTCCATTTTCATTGTGGAAAACCGGAGGCAGTCTAGTTCATTGTTCTCATTAAATATAGTCGATGGTTAGGAGGAATAGGAAGGGAGATATGATTTACCCTTCTCAAACCTGTTCTTCCTTCATCTGTTTTCATGCAACAGCTGGATTGACTGTACAGATGTCTTAGGATATGCCATCATATGGAAATATTTGCTGCTAGCCCTTAAGGCAGCATGGAAAAACCTTCTCCTAGATACCCCCACTGGTCCACAAACGAGATTGGACGAAAGCGCTCTGAGCATGCTATAAGCATGAAAAGTAGCGCTATATAAAAGCCATAAATTTAATTTAAATCTTTTTAAAAGTTTTGTTTTAGACAAAATAAACATTATTTGGAATGAAATCTGTTGCATTATTAGTGTATTATATTGTAATCTAATTATAGCATTTCTCATCGTCTGCAAAGTCCCAAGTCTGTCAGTTAATTCCATTTTCATTGTGGAATACAGGAGGCAACTAGAAAAAAAAAAATGTCTTGTTCCTTAACTAGCTAGGGGTTCAAGTGGGAGTGCTCGAATGTTAAGTGGTTTCTTGCATTCTGAGTTACAGATACATTTTACAGTGCACATATGGTCATGTAGCAAAAAGTTTGTAGAATAAAGAAAGGGTCATACAAATATTGTTGCATGCTGATACAGTAATACTGAAGTGTAAGAGTGTTTATGCTGTAGCTCTTACAAATCCTCTAACCAGAAGGCTGTTAACAGTATTCATAATCAATAGTGTTGGCAGCAAGAAAGTAACTTGGAAATCTAAGCACATATCCCACAATGTAAAAAAAAAACATTTATTAGCAAAATAAGAACTTTAACTACCACCTCTGTGTCCCCCCCCCCCCCTTTTTTTTTTGGTCATCACTTTGTGTGTCAGAATTGGGACCTGGGGGATCTTTTTTTTTTTTTTTTTTTTTTACTTGTCTTTCAATTTTGCTTTTTTTTTTTTCTTTAGGATGAAGGTGGAAAAAACAGACCAGTTACACCATTTTGTCAAGTGATAGCTTTCTGTAATACCTGGTCTCAGCCTGCTTTAATTGAAATTCCTGATAAAGATTTACTGATGCCTGGTGAAGATGGAAAAGTAATTTGTAACATGTACAAGAAAATGGTTCTTGAAAAGAATCAACGCTTTACCATTAGAGACGGCAGTGTCACACTTGGGTATGGTGTGATAAGTAATGTGTTGGCTGACAGAGACCCTGAAGAGTTAGAAAAAACCAGAAAAGCCATAAAGAAACAGAAAAAGATTGCAGAAGAACAAAGTAATGCTTAGTGTAATTGAAAAAGAAACAACCATCAAATGTATTTTATTATTAGTGATATCTAATTGTTAGTACTTCATTATAATTTTTTTTATTATAATTAATTCTGAAAGTAAGAAAAAAAAGTGGCTAAAATAAAATAGGGTAGGATGGTTAGCGGCTCATTTTTTATTTTTTTGTGTGTTAATTATGTTACTTTTCTAATGCTGAAGATCTGTTGAGTGGATGTGCGTGATATAAATAACTTGTTTAGTAAATGTTTACGGTACTTTGTATATTTGTTCATTCAACCCTTTTATGTAAGGTAATTTTTCTAAAAAAGTAAAACATCTATCTGCTAATTTAATAATTTATCTTTAGTGTCATTTGTCAGTACGTTCAATATTTTTTGCTGTTAGGCTGATGATTTATTTAATTTTTTGTGCTTGTTCGCAACAAAAATCATGATAAATCTATATTATCATCCTTATTTGTACAAAGTATTTGCCTCTCTAATGTTATTGAATATTTCTGCACTGGTTATGATAGAGCGATTATACTGTGAAAGTATGACTTGACATTTTTCCATTTCATTATTTTATAGCATTCTTACAGTGATTAATTAAATAAGTCATTATTATGATTTATTATTTTTCTTTTCAATATCGTCTATCACTTTTTGCAAACACTAGAGTACATTTGTAAAAAATAATTATAAGTCTTCAAGCACTAACAGTAACTCTGACTTTTGTCTGAACCTCATCTTACATAAGATGACCTTATTTGGAGATCAGGTTTTAATCGGTCTATTAAATTTTTTCACTTTGTTGGGTATGACAAAATATTTATGCCGCAGCTGTGTCTGTGCTGTTTTATGAAAAACTGCTCTCTTCCCTAATCTGAACTGGAATATATAATCAAAGCCTGGGAAAAAGGCATTAATGTTTAAACAATTGGATATCTTGTGTGTGATCTGAACTTAACTCTTTTTTTTTTTTAAATATGCTTTATACACATGTGCTTCAGAAAATTTTGACTTAAAACATGTGAAACATTTTATTGAAATGTTATATACATGTAGTTATTATTTCTTCAAGGTACTGATACATACAGGGGGTGGGGTAGAAATGAAGTGGAACCGGAGCCTCTTTTATGAAGCACCCAGCCATTTTGATGTCCGGTGTAATGTGGCACAAGCGTTTTTGTCAACTAATGAGCATCATTGTAAAAAAATATCTCTACACATGAGATAATAGAGTTGTATTAGACAAAACTACATATAATTTATACAATTAAACTAAAATATATGCAAGTGCTACTTTTAATTTTAAAGGCTTACATCATTAGGAACTCATTGACTGAGACACTAATAATTGATAAGCTGATTATACGACCATTTACCACTCAAAGCAAACCGTTGAAATGACCATTGTCCATCAGCACTGGAACAAATATATATAATGTTTTAAAAAGTCTGACAATGTTCAGATGACGTCATAAAGAACAAGCTCAACACAATAGAATTTAATAATTGTGTGTCTTTCTATCCAGACAAAAAGCTGCTTATTAATGTTAATAACCATTGACACACAAAACAATAAATATTAATACCGGTAACACTTATAATTAATTTTAAAAAAAGAATTATAAAAAGTTAAATTTAAAAATTACTTTAAAAAAAAACTGGCTTATATTAAGTGAAATTACATCAATTATTTTGAATCATCTGAGTTTTTAAGTGCTGCATTTTGAAAAGCAATTTTGAAAAAAATGAAAATGTACATTTTTTTATTTAGAAAAAAACATTCTAAAATAATCAATTTTTGAGATTCCAAAACTCCAAGCATACCGGTACAACCCATCATCCTTTACTATTGGGTGGCATATGTGAAATGTCACTACACTTCAGAAACAGACTTTCAGGATGCTAGCCCTGAATCTGCCAGGAATAAATGGCACTAATTGTAAGTGTATTAATGTCACTACGTCTCTACACGCGCTTCTGCAAGTTGTGGGGGGGAGCGTAGAAGGAGGACTACCTCATCAAACTCCCCAGGAAAGGTGATGTTAGTTCCTGCTCTAGAAGGGAGGGCTACCTCATCAGACTCCACAAGAAAGGTGATATTAGTTCCTGTGCCGTGAGATAACTTGTCCATTCCAGGAAATGTGTTAAACCGCATCCTATGAGCAACACACCCATCACAGTCCCAGGCGAGACGCTAGAGGAGATGGAAAGCTTCACACATCTAAGACAACTAAGGAGATGCTAGTACCCGCATTAATAAATCTCAAACAACTATCCATCATTCAAAAAACACCTAACTGCGGACCTGAGACAGAGTATTGCCTCTGCCACCTATCGAGAGTGGCATGATCGGTAGGAGGTGTCGACCCTGGGAAGGTACTGGGCTTTATCCGGGAAGTGGGGCTATCTACGAAGATATGATTTGTGAACATGTACTATTTACATTAGATTTTTACCAAATAATTAAATTTTTACTACCGTTACTATTTTAACTGTGAATAGACCTTGATTTTAATGATATGACTGTATAGAATTTGGCCCTTGTTGTTTAGAGAGAGAGTGGTCCTTAAGGGACTGCAGGCACGACATGTCCTAAATTGTGCCGATGTGCCTAAAATCAAAATCAATCGGTAGGAGGCTGAGACCCAAAACAAAAGACAGATTGCGGCGGATGTCAGGTGGCGGCCCACATCTAAGGGTCTGACAAGATGTGGAAGTACGACCATGTCCAGATTGGCCACACCTACATCACGCACTCTTTTGTCCTGAAGAGAGAGTACTGTGACTCTTGTCTCACCGTGGAACATATCCTCATTGATTGCCCCAGATAGACCTACCAGGATATTAGGGGGAAATTTTTTAGAGCGAACAACTTAAAAACACTTCGATAATGTCGACCCTGGGAAGGTAGGCCTACTGGGCTTTGTCCCGGGGGGGGGGGGGGGACTGTGAATAGACCTTGTTTTTAATAACTTAACTAAATAAAATTTAGCTCTTGTGGTATGAAGGGAGAGTAACCCTTGAGGGATTACGTGCACGGCATGCCTAACAGGGAAATAGTCAACAACACTGAGATCAGGCCCTTCAACACCATTATTAATTAAGCCAATACTTCTTTATGGAACAAAGACCAAGAGAACCAGTCATCACCGTGAAAAAAACAAGGTTACAAAAGACAGTTTGTGTGGAAACACACACTCAAAATCGGCCCCCGAAGTAAAATGTTTTACATAATTCGGATAATCCTTCAGAGTTAAAGATAGTTTACTTCCTAGTCCAAACCTCCCGCAGGACGACGGGGGTTGGGAGCAGGCAGGGTTTGAACCTTCGACCGTCGATAAACCCAAAGACAGTCCAGCGCGCAAACCGCACGACCAGTAGTCCACCCAGGTAGGCTTCAATATTTTCAGAAAGAACATCCGAATTAAATTATATCAAAGACAAATGAGAGATAAGAATGGAGAAAGAAGGTTAACAGATCTTGTGTAGTGCCCCAACGGTCCAGCAGATCAAAGGATAGGTGAAAGTGAATGTAAAGTTAGATGTGAACCTGGCCTAACTAGTTTCCCTTTCAGATCTTGTGGTCTATAGGGCAGATGATGTAAAGTCCATCTGTTTTTGTGGCCTACGACTAACGAGGGTGTCATGTAGCCAGCACAACGACCAACCGCCTTTACTTTTCCCCAACTAATGTCAGGTACCCATTGGAGCTGGGTGGACTCAGAGGCGCCTAAGGATTCCGAAGTTGAAAATCCCAGTCTTCACCAGGATTCGAACCCGTGGATGTTTTTTTATTCGACATTTATAATTGTTAAAATGATTTAAGAACATGCGCCAATACATTTGTTTAAAAAAGTGAAGCCCTTTGTGATCAAAGGAGCAGAATCAGAGGCGTAGCTATGGTGGGGGATTTGAAAATCCCCCCCCCCCCCGTACCCCACTTGAGTCGGGCTTCCAAATGAATGTTCGAAATATTACATTAAATATTAAACCACTATCTCATGTCATGATGTCGAATTTCAAAATACAGGAACCCCTAAAGACGTCAAGCCTCCCGGGCCCCCAAATAATGGCAAATTCCTAGCTATGCCACTGGGCAGGATATTTATACAAAAGGTCATCTGCTTCTTTGGCCCTCAATTAACGAGGTTGTCATGTGGCCAGCACAACTAATGTCAGGTGCCCTTTAAGTTTGGTGGACTCAGGGCACTCTAAAATGCACACCAAAATTAAAATTCGCGATATTACTCATCTGGAACTGAAAACTTGAATTCTTACAAGTGTATGTGTGTAGTCTAGTGTAATGTCTAAAAAAGAATTTAAAAATCCTGGGATTCGAGAGTGTTAATTACTATCACCATTCACTCTTTTTCACTTTAAAGAAAGTTGTAAGGCTTTATCTATTAGGCTTAGCTGGGTGGAGTGCAGAAATGACTCCCCCCCCCCCCCCCAGTGGCGGGTGGAATTGTATGATTTCGCCTCCAGGGGGTTTTGAGGTTAAAGTAAAATAAAATATATAGCAAGGTCCGTGAGCGTAGCTAACCCCTTTAGGAGTTTTTTTTAACGTTGACCCCCCCCCCCCCCCCCAATTGGATATAATTATATAAGACTAAAGCAAACAACAGTCACCAGGTTCTATGAGCGTAGCCAAGAAGAGTTTTGAGTTTTATAAAACCCACAGAGCTAGGCTTTAGGTTAAGATCCCTCCATAGGTTTTTGAGTTTAAACCCCCCTCCATCGGGTTTTGAGGTTAAAACCCTCATATTCAGCACAAAATAAAAGCAATTTACAATCACCTAATAATATGAAAGTAGCCAAGATTTTTTTTTTTTTAGTTTAAATACCCCCTACAGTGGCGGAGAACCTATTTTGTACTGTGTTAATTCTTCTCTCTGATTCGATGATTTGTTTTTTCTGGCAAATGTAACATGAGTTGGTATATATATATTTATCATTGGAAAAGGGGGGGGGCGGAATTTAGTGACTGATTTTTTTGCTTTGATTCTGTTTATTTTAGGTGATACTTTAAGACTAAACCGTCACTTGCCCCTGCGCATCCAAAGGGATTTTTAGTTTAAAACCCCCTACCAGGGGGTTTTGCACTTGCAGTAAAATCCCCCTCTTCTATAAAACACCCAAAAAAAAAAAAAGAATGCAATCGACTATTCCCAAATTCCAAGAGCATAGCTAAGGAAGATTTTGATTTTAATCCCCCCCCCCCCCCCCACACCGAAGATTTACAAAAAAAACAACACCTCTTCAATATAAGACTACAAGTATATATATATATATATATATATACTGAAAAATGGGAACACCTCTAGTCCACCATACAAAAGACTTCCCTGGAAATCTTTGGAAGAAAAATTACAAAACAAAATGATTGGTTCGACTCTAAAGCAGTTATTTTAGCACCTGTCATCAGAGCAAAGAGAGATGCACTCGCTACTTACAAGGCAAAACCTACCCAACGCAACCTGCTAAACCTGAAAGAAGCTAGAGCCAATGCACAGAGGACAGCAAGGATCTGTGCCACTGAATACTGGGTAGAGCTCAGTGAGAATATTCAGCTCGCAGCCCAAGTGGGTAACATAAGAGGGATGTATGAAGGAATCAAAAAGGCTCTCGGACCCTCCCAAAACAAGACAGCACCTCTGAAATCAACCACTGGGGAAAGTATCACAGACAAGTGCCAACAAATGCACAGATGGGTTGAACATTACTCTGAGCTCTACGCCACAACAAGCTCAGTCTCTGACTCAGCCCTTAAGGCCATCATACAATTACCCACAATGAACGAGCTAGATGAAACACCCACCCTTTCAGAGCTCAACAAAGCCATAGACAACACTGCTGCCCGCAAAGCACCCGGATGCAATGGTATCCCCCCCCCCCCACCCAGATCTTCTAAAACAATGCAAAACTACTCTAACACTGGGCAACAAAAAAAATTTTTTGGAAAATCGTCCAGGGTTTTTTCAGCTGAATTAGACTAATGTTGATGCCCTGAGTCCGAAAATGAGCTTGGTTTCGCTCAATCAGGTCAGAATGTTTTGCTACAGAAACTTTTAAAAAATCGTTTTTTGTAAAAAACAAAATTTTTGCGGCTCACCAGTCGATAAACCCCTGCCGATTTTTTCGGTATTCCTCAATAATTAAAGTCAACACAATTCAATTAATTCAGTTTTTGTTTAGTTTATCAAATTTTATTAGCATCATTGACATAATATGAAGAAAAAGTTCAGGGCATAAATCTGCGTTTCTTAGATTCCCGTGTGTGAGCAGCTGCTGGGTTGTCTCTCTTCAGCGACCAGCAGTAGTCCGCCAGCATGACTGCATCCCACCTCCCCTGGTACCTTTCCTCCATTAGGTGCATGTCCTGATGGAATCTTTCTCCCTGCTCATCGCTCATCGCCCCAAGGTTTTCCGGAAACTTATCCATGTGCGAAAACAAGAAATGCATCTTTATGCTCATCAAACACCCGAGTTCTTGAAAATCCTCAATCATGGTGCTGATGAGCCTTGCGTGGTTTGCTGCCTTAGTGTTCCCCAGGAAGTTGTTCATCACCTGCACAAAGGATTCCCAGGCGGCGCACTCAAGTGAGTTCATGGAGCTACAGAACTCTGCATCGTTTATGAGCTGCCGTATCTGTGGGCCGTCGAAAATGCCGGCCTTCAGCTTCTCAATAGTTAGTTGAGGAAATGCTCGGCACATGTAGTTGAAGCACCTCCCATCCTTGTCCAGAGCGCGCGTGAACTGTTTCATTAAACCCAACTTCAAGTGTAGTGGTGGGATCAATATCTTCTCCCGGTCAACAAGAGGTTCGTTTATGATGTTTCTCGCCCCAGGTACTAACTGCTCTCGCGCCGGCCACTCTTTCTTTACATAGTGCTGGGCTCTGTCTCGACTGTCCCACATACACATATAGCATGGGTACTTCGTGAACCCAGACTGCTGACCAAGTAAAAAGTTCACCATTTTCAAGTCGACGCAGATGATCCATTGGTGTTGCTGATATTGGATTTTTTCGAGCACATACTTCACTGCTTCATATTTCTCTTTGAGAGTCGTGGAGTGCGCAAGCGGGATTGAGGCAAACTGGTTCCCATTGTGGAGGAGCACACACTTCAAAGAACGCTTGCAACTGTCAATAAAGAGTCGCCAATTTCTCGCATCGTATTGAGGACCGCCCAGTTTATCAAGAAGACCGGCGACATCTCGGCAGTACACAAGGTTTTCCTCCTGGCAGAAGTAGTCCATGTACTCCTCATGCCTTCTACGAAAGAAGGTAATACGCGCGTCCTTGTGAAGCAGGTTTTTCTCTTTGAGCCTGGAAGCCAACAGCTCGGAGGAATTCTTCGACAGGCTTAGGTCCCGAACTAGATCATTGAGCTCACATTGTGTGAAGGGCTGCGGATGATATTGTGCTTCATACTCCTCTTCTGTACCACATTTCTCGTCTGAAGTGGTGGCCTCGTCGTCGCTGCCTGGAATCTCTCGAAACGTTGGCACGGGTATTTCTTCGCAATGAGGAACTGGACGACGAGCAGATGGAAGGTCGGGGTACTGGAGGCTGCGCCGATTTTTTCGGTTGATGCCTGCAGTATTGATGGCACAGAAATAACAATCCGATGCGTGGTCAAATGGCTCCCTCCATACCATCGGAATTCCAAACTTTAGTGATGTTTTCTCGCCTTTCGTCCACCGCCGGAGGTATTCCACGCATGTTTTGCACACCGTGTGCGGTGCCCAAGACTTGTCTTGGTCACCCAGCTTGATTTCAAAGTAAGCCTGGTAGGCATGTTTCACAAATTTTGTGATGTTCATCCTATCAGCTGACAGTGTGTACTCTCCGCAAATATAGCAGAAAACGTCAGGGTTATTCGTGCATGAACGTCGTGCTGAAGCCATTTTAGATATTAGATAGTTATTTTTTAGTAAATGAAATAGCAGCAGAGTAAGCCCTATATATACATATTTGTAAATCAGTAGTCTTTGTATCATTTTATGTTATTTTAATATCGGTTCTATTGATCTAATTTAATTTCTATGTTGGTAAGATATCGATGGTGGATATCGATGGTGTTTTGTTGTGCGTTTATTACCATTGTGTAGATTGTCAGATAGCTCAAAAATTTGACCTGATTGAGCAAAACCAATGTGATATTCGGACTCAGGACACCAAAATTAGTCTAAATCAGCTGAGAAACCCCCGACGATTTTTTGGCTGTTGCCCAGTGTAATCCAACCTCTACAAGAACTGCTTTGCAAATGTTGGCAAGAAGGTGCTGTGCCACAAGACCTGCGGGATGCTAAAATCATTACACTGTAAAAGAACAAAGGTGACAAGCGACTGCAACAATTACAGGGGAATCTCCCTCTTAAGTATTGTAGGCAAAGTCTTTGCTCGAGTGATACTTCCCAGGCTACAAAAACTCGCTGATCGGGTCTAACCAGAATCACAATGCGGCTTTCGCTCAGGGAGATCCACGATTGACATGATTTTCTCCATCCGCCAACTCCAGGAAAAGTGCAGAGAACAAAGGATGCCTTTGTACATTGCGTTTATTGACCTGATAAAGGCTTTCGATCTAGTTAGCAGAGATGGCCTCTTTAAAATTTTACAGTTAATAGGCTGTCCACCCAAGCTACTAAATGTAATCATATCTTTCCACCAAAATATGATGGGTATAACAGTGCAATCCAACGGTGCCAGCTCTGAAAGTTTCAGTATAAACAGCGGAGTTAAACAAGGATGTGTCCTGGCCCCAACCCTCTTTGGAATACTATTTTCACTGCTAATCCACAACGCGTTTGACAAATCCACAGAAGGCATCTATCTCCCTTCCAGATTTGATGGCAAACTCCTAAATATTGCCAGACTGAGGGCCAAAACTAAAATCAGAACCACCCTCGTAAGAGATATGCTATTCGCGGATGACGCAGCGGTAATGGCACACACACACAAGAGGAACTTCAGTCACTGATGTCCCGCTTCTCTCAGGCCTGTAAAGAATATGGCTTGACTATTAACACGAAGAAAACAAATGTTATGGGACCACCTACTACAGCACCACCCTCCATCCTCATAGACGATAACAAGCTGGACGCCGTAAACGAATTCTGCTATCTGGGATCCACAATTACAGATGACCTGTCCCTAGAAGATGAGATTTAAAAAAAAAAGGGAAGGCTGCCTCGACATTCGCTAGACTCAGAGTTTGGGAAAACCATAAGCTAACTACGGTGACCAAAATGGAAGTCTACAAGGCATGCGTTATGAGTAAACTGCTGTATGGCAGTGAATCATGGACCACCTACGCAAAGCAAGAGAGAAAACTTAACTCATTCCATTTGAGATGTCTCCGTAGGATCTTGAATGTCACATGGAAAGAAAAAGTGTGCAATACTGAGATCCTTGCGCGATCAGGTATTCCTAGCATCTTTACAGCCCTCAGACAACGCCGTTTGCGCTGGCTTGGACATGTTCGCCGGATGGAGGACAAGCGCATCCCGAAAGTCATCCTCTATGGTCAACTCGTGACTGGCACAAGAAAAACTGGTCGCCCCACCTCCGTTACATAAATGTAATAAAACGTGACCTCAAATCAGTGAACATTAATACTGACAATTGGGAAGACATTGCTCTAGACCGCAACAGGTGGAGAGAGACAGTGACCAAGAAAGCTATGGACAGTGAAAGTACATGGATCTCAGCCCAGGAAGAAAAACGCACAATCCGAAAAACGGCCAGCTCTACCACCGAAGCAAAAGCCACCTTAACCTGCGCTATCTGTGGACGGGAGTGTTTCTCCAAAACAGGGCTCCACAGCCACATGAGGAAGTGTGCTCTGAGATGTACCAAAGTCGTCCTACGACTGAAGGAGGCCAATGATTATATATATATATACAGAGAGAGAGAGAGAGATGTCAATTAGTAGCATGTCTTATTTAAATTAAACTATTACGCAAATTGTGTTATTGATGCTCCACTCGCCTGGATCCGTCAGTGGAAGTTTGCAAAAATATCCTTAAAAAAAATATTTAATTGTTGTGAACCATAATAATTTGCTATTTTATTGAAGATCGCAATTTAAAGCACAGAGAGATATTACCTATTCTATATATAGATCTAGATTATATAGATCTATATAGGTTGGTAATCTAGATTTTAGTGCCATTTCCTGTTTATGAAAATAAACATTTCTACCTAGATTATCTAAGACTAAGTCTAATAGTAAGAGACAGTCGATCTCTAAGATCTAAATAGATCTCGATCTATAACATAGGGTTTACCACTTATAGTATATATATATAGATAGATCTATACTGACACTATATATATTATAATTATATATATTATTATATATTATAATTATTATTATATATTTAAATTTAATATAAATATATTATAATATTATACTCTAGAAATAGTAGAATCTAATTCTAGTTTCTCATTTCTAGAATTCTAGATCTATAAGTTATTAAGTAGTATAAATGTAACTGTATAAGACCCTCTATAAGTATAAATTATAAAATTAATTCTATATCTAGCACATTCTTCTTTTTTGTAAGTCTTAAAGTAATGTTCAGACCTTGTGGTCTATAGGGCAGATGATGTAAAAGTCATCTGTTTCTGTGGCCTACGGTTAACAAGGGTGTCACGTGGCCAGCACAACGACCAATTGCCTTTACTTTTCCCTAACTTATGTCAGGTACCCAGGCGCCCAAAGATCCCAAAATTAAAAATCCCAGTCTCCACCAGGACTCGAACCCTGGTTCTTTACCGCTCAGCTACTGCGCCTCCTTTGTAAGTCTTAGTTTATAACTTAAATATTATTATAAAATTAAAAATAACTGAGACTTATTATAATTATATTTACTTTGACTTAGTCTGCGTCACGACAATACACGAATATTGATTATTGAATATGAATTTATTATTTTAAATAATATAGAATAGATGTAGATCTAATCCAATTATTAAAACTCCATTCGATTGTCTGGATCTAGTAGTTCTAGTGAGTAGTACTAGTCTATCATCAATGATCTTCTCATCATCATCTAGATTACTAAAATTGCTTATTAGATTCTATGACTATGTTAGTATGTTGAGTAGTTTATTTATTATGGACATTACATGAATTCGAACACGCACTGTTTTTGTGGTCATCACATCCTTATTTTGACATTTAATAGGAAACTAGCACACTGTATAATGTGCTTGTATATTTTCCAATGATTCTGTCCCAATATCCTACCATTTAGCTGTCTTTTTATGTAAGAAAAATGAATTTCAAATTTGTAAGTCAGGTTGTTTTTTCCTATGTTACCAGGATGACTTTACCTCTTCCTAGGGTTAAGACTATATTTTTTGGTTGGCTAAGTCTATGCTAATGAGCCCAGCAATATTTATTCTGTTATAGGTAAAACTTGTGTCTAATAACCTAGTTGTGGTATCAGTTATAAGCAGAGAAGAGAGCAATTGAGAGTGGGAATAGTAACACTGACTTTCCTTTCTTGACTTTGTGTTATGACCTGCCTTTCTTGACTTGGTGTTATGACCTGTCTGTCTTGACTTGGTGTTATGACCTGCCTTTCTTGACTTGGTGTTATGACCTGCCTTTCTTGACTTGGTGTTATGACCTGTCTGTCTTGACTTGGTGTTATGACCTGCCTTTCTTGACTTGGTGTTATGACCTGTCTGTCTTGACTTGGTGTTATGACCTGCCTTTCTTGACTTGGTGTTATGACCTGCCTTTCTTGACTTGGTGTTATGACCTGCCTTTCTTGACTTGGTGTTATGACCTGCCTTTCTTGACTTGGTGTTATGACCTGCTATTCTTGACTTGGTGTTATGACCTGTCTGTCTTGACTTGGTGTTATGACCTGCCTTTTTTGACTTGGTGTAAAAAGAAATTAATATAAAAAAAAAAAAAAGAAAATTGTAGATAGTAACCTTTTTTAAATACAATAATTATAAAGTGTTTGTTAGCGCGCTGAGAGAGTTCACTAAGTTACAGAGTGGGGGATGGTGATTTTTAATGTAAGCTATAGGGCTGGAATGTCCGCTATAGACCAAGTCAACATCTTTGAGCACAGCGTAGCAGATGGATTCCAAAGGACGGAAAGCACATACACAGTCTTCATTGACTTAAAACAGGCATATGATAAAGTATGGCGGCCTGGTTTGCTTCATAAGATCAGAGCCGTGGGGACGGATATATTACTGGATTAGAGACTTCCTACAAGAGCATACAATAAGAACAAGGATGTACGGAGAAGTCTCATGGGAAATGACCCCTGAGCACGGCCTCCCCCAGGGCTCTGTCCTGTCGTGCGCCCTTTTCACGGCCTTCATAAATGACCTAACGGCTCGGCTAAAATACCAAAAGCTGCTATATGCTGATGATATTGTCCTTTGGAAATCCGGAAGGAACGCAACCACTATACGCTCTGCTCATACACACAAAAATGGAGGCTAGAAATAAACACCTCCAAGACGGTCTATTCTCTGTTCACGCTCGGGACTGGCATGCTCTGGCAACCTTTCCTGCTCTCCCTCAACGGAGTGGCTCTCAGCATGGAAAAGCTATCCAAGTACCTTGGTGTAACTTTAGGTTGCAAACTAAAAATGTGTGAGCACAGGATGTTGCATGAAAGGCCTCAGGGAAACTTTGTATTGTGGGGAAGCTGGCATCCATGAAGTGGGGAGCTCGAGCAGTATTTAGGAGCAGTCCTATCACAGATAGACTACAGCCTACCTGTTCAAATTTATGGCTCTAGGACTACTCTTGAACAACTTGATAAAATACAGTCCCAAGCACTAAGATTTGTCTGTGGAACCTTTAGGACAAGTCCAGTAAATACGGCTGAAATAATGACTAATATAGGTCCACTAAACCTTAGGAGGGAAAGGTCAGTACTGACCTGCTATGAGCGGTATAAAAGGCTGGATGAATACCCCCCAGCTAGAAAACTAGTGGATGTTTGGAGATGCAAAAGACGTATCCAGATGCAGTCTTTTATGCATCATGCCACTAGACTATCTGATAAAGCTGGCCTCTCTACCAACAGACCAAACATTCAACGCTTTCATCCCCTTCCCCCTTGGTGTCGCCCAACGACCCCAGACATACGCTTGAAACTAGTAGACCCTAATGCCACTAAGCTAAGTCGTTCATCTAACGACCTTCAAATCCTAGCTCTGGAGACCATTAATACCTTCAAGCCCAGTGCTATTTTTGCATACACTGATGGGTTGGCATCAATAGATTCTGGAAGAACAGGCTATGGAGCCTACATCGACTTTCCTGGCTCTTACTCAGTTAAAATCTTTGGACCATGTGGTAGTGTTTGCAGTTTTGATGCGGAGACCATGGCAGTCTTAAAAGTCATTGACTCTCAACTCGGCGAGGGACATTTGAGGGCAACACAGATTGTTGTGGTCACTGACTCAAAATCTGTTGTACATGCTTTGCAAAGCCCCGGACCATGGCCCCCCAATATCAACACTGTCATCATGGTTTCACATAACATTAAAGAACGTTATGGCACCCCTGTAATAATGCAGTGGGTACCGAGTCACATAGGTGTGACTGGCAACACAATTGCAGACTCTTTGGTCCACCAGGGAGGGCTAATTCCACCCACTGAACAGGCTGTAAGCTTTCATCAAGCCCTGGCTATAATAAAAAAAAACAACAGAAATGGAAAAGTGGTTTGAGTGCTGGGACAAGTCCCAAAAAGCCAGTGGAGTCTGGGAGCGCATGAGGCGCCCTGACCGCACTTCCCTGTGGTGGAGGCTGTCCAGGCCTGAGCATGCTATTATAGCACAGTGCAGGACAGGCCATTGTCCTGTTGGCTCATATTTCTCACGGCTAAGGCTAAATTTTGATTCACGGTGCCCCCGCTGTGGGGAAGAAGAGGAAACCGTGCCTCATATTCTGTTAGACTGCACCAGACTTGCTGATCTCCGTCTCAACAGGTCTGGGAAACCCAAACTTCTCGACCTGTATGGTGACATTTATGCACTACGCAAGACAACAGAGTTTCTGTCCAGGGCTTTTGCAAGAGAGGATTTGAGCCTCTCATGCCCTTACCCAAATGGAGTTCGATGATGATGATGATAGACCTCATAGACCTGGCCCTCTTTGACATCATATTTTATTGTAACTATGAGTAGTGAAACAAAGCAACTAATACTATTATTATTATCATATGGATGACGCATTTATAGATGTTTGCAATTTCTTCCTAGGACCTACCATTATGGAGCTATACAAATTCAAACAAAAATTGCAACAGCAGGGCTTAACTTGTTCGTTAGATGAAAATGACTATATATAAAATAGATTCTTGCTAATTTAATATATAAAATAGATTCTAGCTAATTCTAAATCTAGAATAATGTAGATCTAGAAGATAGTCTAGTAAAGCTAAGATCTAATCTAAACTCTATTTAAAATAGTTAAAGATGAAACTTTACATTCACATCATAGGCTACATTGCTTAAATTTGATGTGGGCAAGTTATTGAAATGGGAATGCCATTAAAGAGAAACTAACTAAAAAAAGAATTAAAGTAACAAATTTTCTGTTTCTATCCTTACTAAACCCCTTTATAATAGGATCATACAACCTACAAGTTAAAACTATATCTGCTTTAAAAAACTTCAAGTGATAAAACTGCCAAAGCTGATACTCTTCCTTGATAACTGTAATGTAGATTTAGGCACTATTTTTTTAAATAATTATTAATTAGTAGTTTTAATTTTGAGAAGCTTTTTTTCAACAGAGCGGTATATGCAAGTATTGTTAACAAAATGAAAATGTAGACTCTAAATGTTTAGGTAAATTTTCTTGTGTATTGTTTTTTTTGTAATATATTGGAAAAATTTTAACATCAGGTAAATTCCATGACGTGAACAAAACCGAATGACGGACTTGGACTTTGCTGATAATATTGCACTACTACATAAATGCATACAAGAAATGATGATAGAGAGGCACCAAAAATTGGCCTAGGCATAAACTTGGATAAGACTAAAATTGTGCGAGTGGGATATTAAGACAAAGTGCGCCCATCAGACTTGTCGAGTCAGAGCTTGAAAAGTTGGACAAGTTCACATACATTGGCAGCATCATAACAAACAATGGGGATGCTTACCATGATGTAGAGTGCCGAATAGAAAGGCAGGGAGCATTTTCCAAAAGCTGCAGCCTATTTGGACAAGCCAACCATTGGACTTGGGACAAAAATATATCTTCTTGACACAATTGTCATCCCAGCAGCAAAATATGCTGCGAGACATGTAAGTCATCTGTCAAAATTGACAAAAGACTAAATGTGGCTCAACAAAGATGGCTAAGATGGATTTTATGAGTTAGTTATAGAGATTGGGTCTCAAATATGGAATACCTATGTCCATGTTTACTTTCATATCATAAATCCATAGCTCATTTTAGAGTTAATAATTATTTATTTAAAATCTATATCATAATTGCTTTTAAGGGATTATAATATTTGTTCAGGACTTCATAATCCAACATCCTTTTTTCTTGGTGACCATTTTATTTATAGTCTTTTGCCAGAATTTTTTTTTTTAATCAAGTTTGTCATTTTTTTCTGATACAATCTCAAAATATATGCTAATATTAACTCAAGTACATTGACTTAACTGGACTGGTACAGAATGTCATCATTTGATGTGTAATAACATCTCATAACATACATAGGATCAATTTTAAACTGACTATACACGTAAAAATGTCTTTACTTGTCATTTAAAATGTTTAAATGAAACTAAGATTATTCTAATTGGCAATATGTCAAAACATTCAGTCTAGGACGCAAACACTGACCATTGTTTATTCATGCCATGAAGAACTGTGTTGAAAGTCTTGGGTTGACTGGGATGAGATGACAAGTGTAACAACTGTCTGTACTTTGACTGGGAAAACTTCGGTTTGATAATAAAATTAAAGAACAACATCTAAACCATAAACTTAGACCTCTGCACTGGAATGTTTATGCAAAGTTGCATTGAATATCAAACATGCTATTGACCTAATTATGTTAGTGATCAAACTTATCAGAGCTAGGGGTCTTAACCACAGGCAATTCTGAGAAGTACTTTAAGATTTGGAAACTAAACATTCCAATGTTCAGTACCACACTAGAATCTGCTGGCTTAGCATGGGCAAGGTATTGAGAAGAGTATGGGATCTTAAGGAAGAAATTGTTATGTTCCTTGAAGGAAGAAATTGTTATGTTCCTTGAATGTAGAAATTGTTATGTTCCTTGAATGACATTAACTGTGACTTTGTTACTAAAATTTCTAATGAAGAGTGGAAGACAAACTTCATGTTTGCCATGGGCAGTATTACCAAAGAGTTGTTTGCACATAGAATGTGCTTATACATCTTTTAAAAATAAATATCAACATTTTACCCAAAATTGATCCATTCTTCAAATATTTTCTATGTTAACATTTCTACTTTTTCAGATTATCTTCTGTTTGACAATGTGTTAGAGGCTTTAAAGACAAAAATATCTGCTAATATTAACAGTCACAATATCTATATTTTTAAAACAAAGTCTATAATGTCTGCTTTACATAATGGCATTCTCAATGATGAGTTGGTAAAGAATGCTTTCACTGTGCTTAAAGAAAATGCAGTTCTAAGTCGTCATGAAAAATCAACACCTAATGACAGTGCCAATATAAATGTTTCATTATCTTCTCAGAGAGGCTCTCAATTTTGTGACATCAATTCACAGACAAATGAAATTCATTTGTCTTCAGCTAAAAGTTCACAGTCCCCTCTCAAAGACCTATCAGAAAACTTTCACAATATGAACATACAAAAGAAAGACAACTTGGAAGAACAAAGAGAAAAAAGTGGTTGTGGTTTGCCTGAACTTCTACCAGATGTTAGCATTCCATTAAGACCAGAAAGTCTTCCACTTCCTATTCCAAGTCATAATGACAAGCAAGAACAGAGTCGATCAAATTATGTTAATCAAGCTCATGGTCAAAATTATACTGATGATGAAGACTGTGAACTATTGGCAAGTGCTACCACATCTAAGCCTATACCCATACGTGATCAGGCAAATGATGAGATCTGTGCTCTGTTGTCTAGTAGTTTACCTCAGGGAACAATAACCAGGAAAGGGGACATGATTCAATTTGTTGCTGATAATTTACAGGAGAAAATAAAACAGAGTAGTCCTATGTCTAATGCAGGTAAATATCTCCACAAACTTTTTAAAATTAATATTTATTGAATTATTTTACTTTTTTTTTACACAATAAACATCTTTTTGTAATTAGAATTATCATACATAACTTTTTTTTTATACAAACATGGTGTCCGTATGTCTGGTAGTTAACTTGCTAAACAAATTTGTATGGAGAGCTGTGCAATTGAAGATGTTATATAAGGGAAGAAATATGGAATCATAACGTTTGGAAGACAACACTGGAAAAAACTGGTCTGTGACCATTCATTATGGTATAGGATAACTGACAGCAAAGAAAATGGATTAAAGCAAGAAGCTAATGCAGATATGACATCAATATGTGACTCTGAATATATGCCTTAATTACAAAGATTGGACCCTAACCCTACCATCTTATTGTTCATAGTAAATGAGATTATGCTTACCTTCCACCACAAAGGAAGAGCTTCACAACAGTCTGTTCTAATATATGCTATGGAAAACTATACATCTGCTTTCCAATATTTCCGAAAATGAACATTATTAAATGATATTTTTTTTTATGCCTCTTCTATCCACAAGCTGACCAGGTAATGTGATCCCAATTGTAACTGTTCTGATTCTTCTCCCCTTCCCTTTGAACTCTCTTTACCTCCCCACTTCCAAAGGTTGATAATATTGAATGATTTTATATCATAATAATGTTTCTTAAAAAAAGAGTCAACTTGCATGAATTTTATTTTATATCTGATTCACCGATGGTTATCTTATAGATTACAGACATTATTTCAAAAAAGAAGATAATTACGTCCTATGCATTTCATGTGTCAATCTAGTCATGGCATGTTAATCAGTGACGTAAACTCTGCTAAGTCATTGGTTTTCCTGGTTGATTCAGGCAACCCATTCCATTCACTAATGGCCCTAGGGAAGAAGGAGCACTTGTACAATTTGTCATAGCATATGGAATATATCTTTTTGTCTTTATGAGTATTTTATTAGTTTACTTTTTATTTATTCCTATTACTTTTTGTATTTATCATTTGTAAAACTTTCAGCGACACTATTAATTTACTGTTCATTTCAAAACTTTATTTCTAGTGAAGCAGTTTTGATACTTCCACAACTGTACATCTGCTGTATGAATTCAAAGTATTGCATTCTCTTGAATTTCCTAATGTTGCAGATAATGGCACCTCCGGCAGTAGAAGATCTAGTGAACGAAGCATACATTCTTTTTCTTCCTCCACTTCATTTGCAACTTCTTCAGGAGTGTCAAGATCTCCCAGCAGCCAATTTCAACAAAGTCCAGATGATATACCACCTATTGATGTTACAGCAGTTATAGAACTTGAAAGCCATGCTCGGAAAGTGGCTGATAACCTTGACCTCATGATGGGAAATATAAGAAATAATTTACACAAGGTCATTATTAACTCCTCATTATTTTCTGCTTTTTGTGTTGATAAATATATAATAATTTATTTTTAAAGGGGTACATTGTTTAAAATTATTTTATTTCTTGTAAGTTAGATGTCAGCTATTACCATTGGCTGCCAAGATGCATATAAGCGTTCTGTGGATATCACATGTGACTCTGTTGATGCTAGTATTAAGGTGAGTAACTGATTATCAGCAGTTAACGTTTAAACAGCCTCCAAAATCAGATGTCAGCCCTCACATAGCTAATCCTAGTAACAAAAACTGGCAAAATTCTGTCAAGTGAATCAAAAGACCTTAGCTAGTTTCATCTGCCTCAAAGCATGAGGCATTCAAAGATTTATCTCCTTGAAAATAAAAATCTATGTCCAGAAATAATACTTAATTTACATTGATTACAATTATAACAATGAAAGGATCTTATTGTTATGCTAGCAATTTAATTTCATCTAAAAAGATTCAAGGCTAAGCCATTGCCGAATTGGCACGTGATAATTAATTGACATTTATTTGTTTATAATTATTCATATTTTGTTTTCTTTTATTTATACTCTATATGTTTGTATTTTAAATAAGTTGCATTTAAATGAATCTCACTCATTGTCTTAAAGTCCATGTATGCCCTAATGGCCAAATGTGAAGAACTCAGTGCTGCAATGGGGCCTGTTGAACAGCTTGCTGGACAAATGTAAGTTATAAGTTTTGTTTAGCCCTAAAAATTAAGCTTAACTCTTCAGTGCACAAAAGAAAAAGAGGTAAAACAGTAAAATAGAAAACTCATTACACAACAAAGAGGTAACGGTAAATGGCACTCACAAGTCATGTTGAATACTAATAAATGACCATTGTTATCATTAACAGACTTTGAGCAGAATTATGAGAATCAGTTTTGACTTAGTGATGCTGTTGAAGTAGTGGCTAGTTTAGCTCTTAATGTCTTCTACAATCTATGGACTAACAAAAAGTACCTTTGAATTCTTGTTGAATCCACGGCTCATTCATATATGCTTACTTACTTTTCAAAAACAGCTTTCAGAAGCTACTAAGAACATAGTTTTAAAAGGATGAAAAGGATAGGGGAATAGGATTCACCATTATATAAATGATATTATTATATATTAGTTGAGCAGATACCCGTGCTGCGCTAATATAGAGTATGCATAAACACTTCTTTGGCCCATCATGTCCCCCCCCCCCCCCACACACACACAATACACACACTAGTTTTAAATGAAACTCCTCTCCCACAACAGCAAATTTTTTGGGAGTAATGGAACCGCTGACTTTAGGCAGACACAAACAAACCACACACTTCTTAGGCCCTTGAATTCCAAAGGCCCATAACCATAACACATTTCTGGTTAGCTAGTAGTATTATTATTCAGTGGAACAGCCAGCATTACAATGACATTCCATAATTTTTTGGCATCCTCCATGAATGTTTGGGTCGCCCCCCTTTTATTTTTTGCATCCCTTAATTGAAAGACCAGAAAGGCACTGTTTTTAAAGTACACTCTTCTAGCATATAATATTCCCCCCACACTACACACACCTTTTACTCATAAATTATAGAAATACTGATAAAAAAATCATTGAAGCTTTGCTCTTTGAAAGAAACATCACTGTTTGCTATTTAATCCAATCTTTACACATTTTGTTTCTGCCAGGCATGGATCTAGTTCTAGAGATACACCTTATATAACATGCACAAACAAGTAGAATTGGTTTGATGGATACATATTAAAATGTCTAATTTTTAAGAACCTTTTGAATAATGTTCTTACTTGATACTCTTCAACTATGACTATATGAGCCTAAATACATTGCAAATACAACTGATTTGTTCCAGAGAGAAAAACAAAGATACCTTCAATCCCCATCTGTGTAAAAACACATTTGATAATCACTACACTGATCTAAGGATAATTCCTCACATTCACTCTGACAATTATCTAGATGTAGGAGAGAATTAGATCTTTGTAGAAATAAACATTA
Organism: Biomphalaria pfeifferi; assembly: GCA_030265305.1. Lineage (NCBI taxonomy): Eukaryota > Metazoa > Mollusca > Gastropoda > Planorbidae > Biomphalaria > Biomphalaria pfeifferi. The sequence continues at coordinate 333,665 of JASAOG010000116.1, forward strand.
ATTAAAAAAACTAAAAATAATAGTAAATAGGGCAATTCACTGCCGTATAATTTAGACCAAATCACAGATCTAGAGAAAATATACAAAAGCAGTCAAGGTCTCAATCAGGATCTAGAACTAGATCAGTAGAAAGACTCTTGAAAAGATATCTTCTCAGAGCTCAACAATTAATACAAATAATAATAATGAATGGGGTTTATTGGCTTCAAATGTATTAATACAGTTTTTTATTTGAGTCAATTGTTAAGAATTAGTTTTTTAAGAGTTATGGCCTGCTTTATTCGTGAAGGGGCTATTGATCCTGTATGTGATGTTTTAGCGCGAAATATAATTTGATGATAATTTAATAATTATTTAATTTTTTATAACAATGTTCATTTCACTCTTATATAATATTGTATGTAGGTAGAGTAGGAATTCTAACAGCATCCAGCGAATTGTTTTTTTTTATAAAGGTTTTGCTTATTTCATGAATAAGTCAGATTCCTGAATGGTAATGACATGCTCCCCCTCCTCTTAAATTCTATGTGAGTTTTGCTGAGTGCACTGGATGACATTCTTCAATTTCTTTCCAAAAGACATTTAAAAAATTGACATTAGTTTAGTATCCAAACAATCGAAGATACTTTTAAAAAATATATTTTGAGAAACTTGGTAAGGGTGATTTGGGTGACACATCTCCCCTTGACGCAGGTAAAGTCAAACAAATGAAGACAAGACCAGCACCGAGCACTGGTTGTTGGCGTCATGCGTCTGGTGATCATCTTTTTCTGACTGGTCATTACCTGTGACACCTATCCCGCCCCCTCTCTTCTGGGCACATTTCACTCTTTCCTCCACCCTTCCCTCTCTCACGTGTAAGAAGATAATCTGTTTCTAGCACTCCTCTTGACATCCCAAGGTGCGAATTTATAATCCTTAATCTTTAATTCCGAGAGCGGCCCAAGGTCTATACCTCTCTTTCAATATCTTCGACCCTACATCTTTATAACCTCGCATACTTTGAAACCTTCACTAATCATTTGTCCAGCACACTGACAGACTGGCAAAACTTTCACTGTTTCATTCTATTATATTTTTAAACTGAAAACCTGGAAGCAGTCTGTATAAACAATGGGAAAAGTCCAGTTGAAGCGAGGAAAAGACAAAATTTCTCTTGAAGGATATCTCTGTTTTTGATTGGTTTAGTGCACACCACTTTCTGGCGATGTGAACTTAAAAATGAATGTAGAGCTCGTCTACAAACAGATACTTTAAACAAAAGACCTTGTTCTAAATCCACTAGGCCAGCACATCCAAGGATGTGATGCTGCACAACTTCAGGCTGCCTCTATTTTAACAACAATTAAAAAGATTGCTGCTTCTTCCACAGAGATCCCATCTTGTATCATAAACAGCGCTCTACAGGGAACTTCAGCAGCAGTGCATGCGAAATTGCATAAGAAAGATGCTTTATTAAAGTCATTCAGCAGAGAAATGAAATGCAAGGAGCTCCTGCACAGCCTAAACATTCTATTCCATTCCAATACCAGAACTATATAGTTTCACCTGAGCTGAAATAAAAGTTTCTTTTATATAACTCTGGAGAAAAGGACAATAGAAGAATTTTACTATTCGATAGAGAATCAAATGGCAGTTGGAGCAGTCAAATAAAAAAACTTTACGTGGATGGAACACTCAGAATCTCCCCTTATATATTCTAACAGATCTACGTTATTATGGCAGAAAGAGATAGTTTTGTACTGCCTGTCCCATATGCACTACTGCATTAACCCCCTTCCCCCACACACACAAAAAAAGTTTTAATAACTTTGACAATTTTATGCTCTCATACTGTGAAGTATGGATGGCTGCCTGGTCTTGTGTAATGTAAATAAACAATGAATATATAACAAACTTAAATACCAAAAATAATTGACAAAAATATCTCTTGTTCTGTATATGAAAAATATGTTTTAACACAAACACTCATACAAAACATAGATATGTATAATTCTTTTTAAAATAATAATGCAATAAACGTTAATCATCATCATCATCATCACTCCTTTGAGTTCCTCATGGAACATAGGGCCTCGACAAAAACACGCCACTCTTCACGGTCTCTTGCTAGCTTTTTGATGGTTTCCCAGCTCTTCCCGGTCTTCTCTGCATCTTCAAGTACACTGCGTCGCCATGTTCTTTTTGGTCTTCCTCTGCGTCTTGTTCCCTGGGGGTTCCACTCTAAGGCCTGCCTAGCTCTGTTGCTGGTATCTTTTCTAAGGGTGTGACCAATCCATCTCCACTTCCTCTCTAAGATCTGCACTTCTATATTTTTCTGTCCACTCATCTCCCACAGTTTGGTGTTTTCTACTTTGCCAGATTCTTAGGTTAGTCTTGTTTGAGATGTAAGTTAAACGTTAATAATGTGACCAAAACATTTCGCGCCAAAATGTCCCTGCGCCAAATCGGCCTGCTATGCTGTTGATCATCTCTTACATAAAAATAGAGTATATAGGTATGTGAGCAGCACATATCTAGATATATTCTCAAAATTTTCTTTTGGAACTTCAATTTGGGAGTTTTGGAACTTCAATATGGGAGTTTTGGGTTTTAATTAGAACTGACACACACACACATATGCTTATACATATTATAGTTCAGCAACTTAACCCATTGAAATAGTTATAAATAAAGCACTGGAAGAGCTAATTATTTATTATATATATATTGTCTAATTATTATTACGTTTAATTTTACTTGAGTCTTTTAACTCATCATTCAGATTTTTAGGTTAACAATAACACTTTGGAGAAAGTGGATACTTGTTACGTTTATTATGTGGTGAGACTCTTTAGCGATAAACCAATATCAAAGCGACAAAATCATAGTTTATAAATGCTTTAAATTTTATTAACACTGAAACCACTATTTGGTTTCTATTCCTCCATTTTGGTTCTCCCCCTTTCAACACGCATCCGTACCGTTCCACATTTACACTAACATGCGCACATAACACCCCCCCTTGTTCAACAAGTTCGATGTACATCGAACGTCCAAAATACAAATCACTGAATATTTTATCAGACTATTCCAAGTTTAAAAAATTCTAAATTCTCTGTAACATATAGAACCATAATGTAATAACCAAACAAAATCATACACAATGTTATGTTAATACCAATACAATTCTAACATTAAGTAACAATTATATTCATCACAATAATAACTGTTATTATGAGCAAACAACTTCTGTTAACATATATCTATAAGTAATCATATTTCTATGAATGATTTGCTAAATAAAATTGTATCACATTTCATTCATACAACTCCCCACTCATAATTTTATGCCTGTACAAAACACCCTCATTCCAGCCGCAATCAAATAGTTAACAAACCAAGTCTATATTGCTCCATGCATATTGTACCACCAACAACATGACCCAGCATATAACTAACTCACAACACTCCTAATACCATAGATTTAACCCAATGCTATTTGCCTCTTAGTGTCATCAGGCCTATATAATGATTCTAGTCTTGACGTTTCTTTTTATGTATTTCTATTACACCATTTCAATAATTTTCTTACAAATGTAATTTTAATAGAATAATTATAATCAAACAAAATCACACAAAAATAAATACAATGTGGAAAAACTATGTATCTACTTTCCACTACTTATACTCTTTTACATTTCCTATGTAGCCTTTACTAAGCTTCTATAAGGTAGTAGCCTTAACCTATATGAATATGTAACAACAATATCCAATTCATTACACATATATTTATTCATTGTAGAATAGAACAATAATTAGTATCCATCATTCCTACCTTTTCTAATCATATCTATATAATTCTAACATTATTGACATGCCATCCTTTCTGCTTCCCTCCTTTGCAATGATGTCCCATTGTGATCCAAGTACAGAATGGTCTAGCTGTACTGTTTTCTAGCCTGCTAATGTCCCTCTCTTTTCTCGTATACACCTCTCCACTATTGTACCTTAATTCCTTAACTCTGCTTAACTGTTGACACTGTCTTCTCCCACAATTAAAGCATAAGATGTATGGATTTGTACATCTGAATGTGGGTTTAAATCGCTTTCCCTGTACCACTGATTGTCTTACTTTACTTTGATTTGGACCCATTCCAATTGCATTTCTTTCTACCTTATCTATTAATTCTGTCATCTAATGTATGGGATCTTATGTCTTCTTCCACATCCTCATTTCTACCTCGAGTAGACTTTATCCAATAATATTTCTTCCAATTAGCAATCTCCCTTACTGAACATATTTTCACCCCATGAATGTTCCCAATAATTAAATCTATCTCACCCTGATCTACAACACAAGCTTCCACTGTCCCCTTAAAATACGGTGTGTCTATACTAACTTTAGCAATCGGTAATTGTACGATATTCCCATTAAAAATAACACACTTCCTAGATTCGCATGTATATTCATGGTCTTCCACTAATTTCTTATTCACTCCAATACTAGTGCTCCCTGTATCCCTGATGGTCTTGGCTGCCTTGTTTCCTATGAATGTCTGAAAAATCTCCAATGTTCTATTATCAAATGACAATGATAAACCTTGTTCTATTCCACCTTTCTCCCAGTCCTTTCTTTCCTGCCTGTTTCCTTGATATCGTCCATTGCGGTTATCATATTGTCTTTCATATGTACCACGTCTATAATGTCTATCCTGTGTCTCCCTTGTTCTGTGAGAGTTATTCTGTGTCTCACCTGTTCTGTTAAAGGCAACTATTTCTTCTATATCACTGCCTCTAGATAATTTCTTCTCAGGATGTACCACTTTATAAGCCCTTATCAGTCTTACTATATCTTCTATGGATTTTGGTTTCCTCTCCAACAGAAATATTTTTAATTCCTCCTGACACTCGTAAATCACTTTTTTTGTCCAGTATGAGAAATGTCTTAAGACTGTCAAAGGTTTTTTCTACCTCATTTTGTCCAAGAATGTCTGCGGGTCCTCCTCTGGTTCTATCTCACAATTAACAATCTGTTGGCGATAGAAAGCCTATGTATTCCCGAAAATTCAAAGTAGTTGTTCTTTCACAACACTGTAGTTACCCTGGTTCATACATATTTTTAACAAAAAGGCACCTCTGCTGTAAATGATCTAGACAATAAGAATTTACATTAGTTTTCAGGGTATTTCAGTTCTCTCATTTTTATTTCGAACCTTTTCAGAAAAATGTCAATGTCCATTTTGTCTTCATTAAATATCAAACCTTTATATTTTGCCAGTTTATTCCCTGTAGTGTCACTTTTTCTTTATCACTCTCTTTTCCTTGGTCTGTTTTTAACTTTTTCTCTGCTGTTTCTTTTTCAAACGCCAATCTCTCTCTTTCAATGGCAACTAATTCGTTTTTTTTTTCCTTTTAATTGCTATCTTTTCATTTTCCTTTTTTTTCCTTCATAGCTAATCTCTCCTTATCCTTTTCTCTTTCTCTTTTGTCTTCCCTGTCTAATCTCTCCTTTTCTCTTTCTCTTTTGTCCTCCTTGTCTAATCTCTCCTTTTCTCTTTCTCTTTTGTCCTCCTTGTCTAATCTCTCCTTTTCTCTTTCTCTTTTGTCCTCCTTGTCTAATCTCTCCTTTTCTCTTTCTCTTTTGTCCTCCTTGTCTAATCTCTCCTTTTCTCTTTCTCTTTTGTCCTCCTTGTTTAATCTCTCCTTTTCTCTTTTTCTTTTGTCCTCCTTGTTTAATCTCTCCTTTTCTCTTTCTCTTTTGTCCTCCTTGTCTAATCTCTCCTTTTCTCTTTCTCTTTTGTCCTCCTTGTCTAATCTCTCCTTTTCTCTTTCTCTTTTGTCCTCCTTGTCTAATCTCTCCTTTTCTCTTTTGTCCTCCTTGTCTAATCTCTCCTTTTCTCTTTTGTCTTCCCTGTCTAATCTCTCCTTTTCTCTTTCTCTTTTGTCTTCCATGTCTAATCTCTCCTTTTCTCTTTCTCTTTTGTCCTCCTTATCTAATCTCTCCTTTTCTCTTTCTCTTTTGTCTTCCATGTCTAATCTCTCCTTTTCTCTTTCTCTTCCCTGTCTAATCTCTCCTTCTCTTTTGTCTTCCCTGTCTAATCTCTCCTTTTCTCTTTTGTCCTCCTTGTCTAATCTCTCCTTTTCTCTTTTGTCTTCCCTGTCTAATCTCTCCTTTTCTTTTTCTCTTTCCATTGCTAATCTCTCCTTTTCTTTCTCTCTATCCATCACTAATCTCTCCCTCTCTATGGCTAATCTCTCCCTCTCCATCAACCTTTCTTGCACGTATTTTCTTAGTTCCGCCCCTTCAAGCTCCAACAACCTCCCCTCTTCCTTCAACGCTGCCTCAGCCTTGTTCGCCATTGTCTATTACTAATAGTCGGATCGAATAGTATCCTGTCTCTAGATCTAGACTTTTAATATCTACTGTCTGTTGACAGGAGACGAACTATTTATAGAGGAATACGTGGGTTTTACCTTTACGTTGGGCGCTACTTGTTACGTTTATTATGTGGTGAGACTCTTAAGCGATAAACAAATATCAAAATGACAAAATCATACTTTATAAATGCTTTAAATTTTATTAACACTGAAACCACTATTTTGGTTCTCCCCCTTTCAACACGCATCCGCACCGTTCCACATTTACACTAACATGCGCACGTAACAATACTGAATCATTATACCATTGTAAAAACTTGTATAATTAATCATAAATCTGCTTCGTTATCTGATTTATGTATTAACCATTTATTTCTTAACATTGTGATGAAAGTAATTCACCAACGGTCATTTTATTATTTGTATATAATCATTTTTTTTATTTTTGAAAAACCTGTTTAAATTAAAGTAAATAATTTGTTTTTTAATCTTTTTTTTCCAGCAAAGAAATAAAGCGTATATTGGATTTGTTTGAAAGTCAACTGTCTGAAAAATAACAGCCACCACCATTCAACCACAAGACAATTTGGGGCAAAGAATGCATAAAATAGATTCATACAATCATACCTACAAACATTGAACATTGAAATAATTTGTTAAAATACTAAAATAGATTCATACAATCATAGATAGATAGATTAAAATAGTTAAAAACATAATTAAAATAAAACTTTGTTTTTAAAGTTTTTAGTTCTCCGAAAAATATCAATCATTCCTTTTTTTTTTCTGTCACACATTTTTTAAAATGTTAAAATCATCAATTCATTTAATTTCAGTCCCCCTCCTCCAATAATAGTTATCACTCTTGGTTTTTAGCATTATCAGTCAATAACAAGTTTCAGAACATTATCAAACCTTAAATTTCTTATCAAACACAAAAGAAACACTATGATATGTTCAACTAAACTATTTCTATAATTTTCAAAACCAGGTCTAAGAAAATGTTAATTGAAAGTTTTCCTTGAAGATGATTGCATTAAATAAAATACTTGGCAGAGTTACTTATCTTTTATGTAAACATATATGTATATTTATTTATTAATTCTTGTAGCTAATTTGCCATGAACCAAATACTTACTGTTTTTACTTTGCAATATGAATATTTCTTTGTCATTTAAATTGGGATGTTATGTCAGATTGTCTAGATCGATTGAATTCTTTTTTTTTTTATTAAGTTGTGTAAGAGTTGTTTTGAATTTTGGTGTTGAAGACAGTTATATATTATCTTTTGTATATTGCACACTTAACTGTGACTTGAGTTACGCGCTCTTGACACTGTTTACAGTTATCATAGATGAGTTAAATTTTCGTTTTGTCGTATTAAAACCAAACAAAATTCCTTAAAAAAGCTATTCAACTAATAAACTAATATCTTTAAATTATAGATTTAACTTAATTCAGCATTATTTCCACTAATTAGTTCAAATTAACAACTTTAGTTTAGGACTATTTTGTATCACTAATCCTTATAATTATATTTAATATAATTTAGTCTATATTTATTATTATATCCTTAGATTTTAGATCTAGTCAGTCTTAGACTTAGACTTTAATTAAAGCTTTAGATCTACTAATCAATTACTAATACTATTAATAATAACTAATAGTAATATTCTATATAATTAGTTAAACACATAAATATATTGATCTAGAATTAGATCTAGATCTAGAATTAGATCTAGATCTAGAATTAGATCTAGATCTAGAATTAGATCTAGATCTAGAATTAGATCTAGATCTAGAATTAGATCTAGATCTAGAATTAGATCTAGATCTAGAATTAGATCTAGATCTAGAATTAGATCTAGATCTAGAATTAGATCTAGATCTAGAATTAGATCTAGATCTAGAATTAGATCTAGATCTAGAATTAGATCTGGATCTAGTCTAGGTCTATATTTTGAATAAACCATTTGATTGTCATTGTAAATTAGCTTTCACTTTAGACTTAGACTTTACTTAGGCATTTTTAACCTTAAACTAGATTTAGACTAGACCTTTAAAAACTAAAATCAACAACAGTCATCATGAAATTGCTCTGGCTATTTATCCTAATAATTACTAAATACACACTAGCTGAACACAGAACTAGATCTACCTCAGTCAACACTAAACTTAAAAAGGAAAAAACAGTCATAATCAATCATCACACTTTAGATCAATGCAACTTCAAAAATAACCTAACATACACATCCATAACATTAAAGAAGATTACCCATCACAAATGGAAGTTCTCAATCAGACACAGTAGAAATAAATACCTATCACTGTTAATATTAATAGCAGGAGATGTAGAGTCAAATCCGGGCCTAGATCTAAAGATAGATGCAACATCTGCAAAAAAGTATGCACCATGAAACAGAAAGCCATTCAATGTGACACCTGCGATGAATGGTACCATGCATTATGTCTCCATATGAACACATCTGTGTATTATGCCTTAGGCAACAAAGATGCATCATGGCACTGTGTACCGTGTGGTTTACCTCAGTTTACATCAGGACTGTTTGATTTCTTTGATGCGGACACTTCTAACCCATACAACATCCTAAACACCATCCCAAAACAAACTCACCAACCACTAGCCAGATCCACTCCTGTTAAACCTAAATCTACTGAAATTAATACAACAGCCTCACTAAACAAACCTACTAAAGAAGTAATACCAAAATACCTTAAAACCTTAGTAATAAATTTTCAAATCATTAGGAACAAAACAGCAGACTTAGAAATTTTATTAGATTGTGAGAAACTAGACATAATTGCAGGAACAGAAACTTGGCTACATTCTGAAATTTATAATGCAGAAATTTTCAATAGTAATTATAAAATTTTTAGAAAAGATAGGGCTGATAATCATGGAGGAGTTCTTTTAGCAATAAAAAACACTCTTATAGCAGAAGAAATTACCTTACCTAACTCCAAAAATATAGAATCTACCTTTTGTAAAAATTAATACCACCTCAACATCCCTAATAATAGGCAGCATTTACACACCACCAAATTCTAGTTTAGAATACATACAGGAACTATGTAATCAGATTACTACACTTAAAGAGACAAATAAAAATGCAGTTTTTTGGATTATGGGTGATTTCAACCTACCTGATATAAATTGGAAAACACTAACCATAGATAAACACCAAAACCTTAAGGACATAAATGAGCTTTTCATAGAAACTTTACATAACCTACGTTTAGATCAAATCATTAAAAAGCCAACTAGATTAAACACATTAGATCTCTTCTTAACCAACAGACCTGGATTAGTAGTTGATTATGATATTATCCCTGGTCTATCAGACCATGAGATCATAAAAATATACAGTCAGATAAAAGCAGTAGCCAATACAAAACCCAAAAGAAAAATCTTACTCTGGAATAAATGTAACCTAACACAACTACACCAAGCTGCATTAAACTTTCAACAAACATTCTTATTAGAAAAAGACATTAACCAACCAGTTGATGACCTCTGGAATTTCATTAAAAACCATCTTAAAAGCATTATAGAAAATCATATACCAACTAAATACACATCAAACAAAATAAATAAATGCTGGTTTAATAATAGACTAAAGAAGCTTTGTAAACAGAAGGAAAACCTATATAGAAAATTTAAAGAAACCAAGGCAGAAAGAGTTTACAAAAAGTAAATAAAAATTAAACACCTAACCCAAAAAGTAAGCAGACAGCTGCAGAGTGAATACATAAACAATGTAATATCTAAAGATAACAAAAACCTACGGTCATACATTAAGTCTAAGAAAATGGAAACAACAGGCATAGCGCCATTAAAAGATGAACATAACATAATACTTAATGATAATGAAACTAAAGCAAACATCCTAAACAAATACTTTGCATCAGCATTCTCAGCCCCAGGAGACAAAGACATATTTCTTAATTTGAACCAAGTAGACAACATAGAAGATTTAGTAGTACAAGAAAATGGAATTCAAAAACTATTAGCCAACACCAAACCAAATAAAGCATCTGGACCTGATGGTATTCCAGCTAGATTACTCAAAGAACTAAGCAGTGAGCTAGCCCCAGTGTTCAAAATACTCTTTCAGGCATCGCTTAACCAGGGCAGAGTACCAAAGGACTGGAAAGAAGCTAATGTCACCCCCCTATTTAAAAAAGGGGAAAAATCTGATCCAGGAAACTACAGACAAGTATCACTTACCAGCATCACATGTAAAATCCAATAAGACAATATGTAGCAACATCATAAACTTCTTAGACAAACATAATGTCCTCACCCCATACCAACATGGCTTTAGGAAATATAGATCATGTGAAACACAACTAATAGGACTAATTGATGATTTTTCAAAAGGTTTAGATAATAGTGAACAAATAGATGCTATCTTACTAGATTTTTCTAAGGCTTTTGACAAAGTTCACCACCATAGTTTGCTTAAAAAATTAAAATATTTTGGCATTAATGGTCCACTTTACAGTGGATTAAAGATTTTCTGATAGGGAGAGAACAAATTGTAATAATAAATGGCTCTAAATCAATACTAATAACAGTAAACTCAGGTGTACCTCAAGGAACAGTCTTGGGTCCACTACTATTTTTAATTTACATAAATGATTTACCAAATTGCATTAGTTCAGGAACAAAAGTCAGATTATTTGCAGACGATTGCATAATATATAGAACAATAAAAATAACACAAGACACAGATATTTTACAAAGAGAATTAGATGAACTACAGAAATGGGAGTCAAATTGGAGCATGTCTTTCCACCCAGAAAAATGTCAGTTTTTAAGAGTAACAAAAAAACTAAAACAAATTAATTCCACTTATCTTATTCATGGCAAACCAGTAACACAGACTAAAAATGCAAAATACCTAGGTGTTATAATAAATGAAAAACTGTCATGGAATCCACATATTGATGAAACTATAAAAGAATCCAACAAAGCATTAGGGTTTATTAATAGAAATTTCTATAAATCAAATAAGAACATAAAACTAAAATGTTATTTATTTAACCTTGGTTAGGCCAATAATAGAATATGCATCCACCGTTTGGGACCCCTCAGCTCAAGAAAACATTAAGATACTGGAACAAACACAAAATAGAACAGTGAGATTCATAACAAATGAATATTCACATTTGACTAGAGTAACACCATTAGTAAAATCACTAAATTTAGAAAGCCTTCAGGACAGAAGACTCAAAAGTAAAGTAGCAATTATACATAAAACACTGAACCATAATCTTCAAATACAAAAACAAAACTTAATAAAATACTCTGAAAGACACAAAAATAAAGGCACATTCCTCGTCCCATATGTTAGGACAAATTTGTACAAATACTCCTTCTTCCCTAGTGCTATTAGAATGGAATGGGTTGCCTGAGCTAGCCAGAAAAATCACTGACTTGGCAAAATTTAAGTCATTGGTTAATATGCATGACTAAATGCATGACGCCTAGGACGTAATCATCTTTTTTGAAGTAACGTCTGTATTATATAAGATAAGATGTCCTGGTTATTGTAAAGTTCAAATGAGAATGATGTGCCTTAATATAGAAGTTGTGTTGAATGGTCTGAAAATCAAAGCATCTTTTCATTGCATTGTGGAAATATTGAACAAATTAAACATGAGATTATTTGTTCTGGACTGACCCATTTGAATATAAATTACTGATTGGACTGACTCCAGCCAAAGTGTGATGTATGAGGCACATTTAGTTCATTCAGATTATGTGGAATAGTCGTTGAGTTGCCTCTGGTCTGTATGTTTCACTTTTGTGAAATGTTGACTAAATGTTCAATACAATATTTCTCCAGGGTACATCATTATGTGATCTTATTTTGTAGGCTTCATTTCACAATGATCTAGTTTTGACATGTTTTATTTTTATTACATTCAGACAGCTAATGACATATAGATGAGACAACGCATCTTTTAGAGTTATTCTTGTAACATTTTACAAATATTTGAATCTATTTTTCAATTAAAACAGTTGCACTTGTTATTAATGTCTTTTTTTACATTTGATCTTGTTTTGTTGATCAAAAGACAACAAAAGAAGTTAAAAAGAAAAAACTAAACTATTGTCTTAAGCAGGTAGAATCTATTTTTGAAGAAAATTTTTAAGAAGTCATTTAAAATTGTTAGGACACTGTACAGCATGCATTATCTGCGCCATTTTACATCTCAAGAGACAATCTTTTCCCTTTGCAACTTCTTGTGTGACTAAGGATGTCAATCCTTGATACAGAGCTGCGCCCACAGGTTGGGCATCTGTAATCACCAGGGGCTGTTGCACTTTCACCCTTCTTTCTACTTCTATGCTATCTGCATAGTTTCAACGTAAATGTAATTATGTTAGCTTTATTGTATGTATGCATTCCCGACTAGTCAGATTTCATGACTCATTCTAAAAATATATTTTTTGTTGAATTTGAAAAGTTAAATTCCAATGTAAATGGATTATTTTGGATCAAGGCAACAAATTCTTAAAGGCTCGTGTGTGTATCTTTCATATTATGTGCATAAGTTGAAGGAACAAACATTTTAAAAAAATCTTTCTCTTTCACTATTCAAATGTCAATATTCTCTTTTGTAAAAAGTCAGTTGATATGCGATAATGTTTACCATAATCTGTATAAATGATGAACATATTATAAATGATTGATTCCTTTCAATGAACATTTAAAACATAGTATTGTTCAAGTTCTTTATTCATTTAATTCATAAAATGCAATTTTATTTTATTTTGATTTGTGATCTCATTGCACAAAGTGTATACAAATGTGAAAGTATCAAATCTGCTTTCTAATCAGCGTGAACTATTGCTAACATACATGTTTTTCTTCTCTTACAAATGTTCTACATTTTATCAGTCTATTGGATAAATATTAGATAGAATCCAACATGCATTGTTCTTTAAAAGCTTTTTTTAAATGTCATAATTTTTTTCTTTTTCAAAGTCAGATAAAATTGTTATTTAAGAAAATATTTGTTTTTTTTAAAATAAAATTGGAATTGCAATATAAATAAAATTCCCTAATGTAGAGAGTGAACTATCTCTAATGACTAGGGCTTATTAGTAGGCAACTGTTGTTTAGTCCTCAATGTGGAGAATTACATTTATAGGTGGAAGCATAATTAATGCTAAACAAACTTTTTTGTCAAAAAAATCTTAATGATTCTATTGGTTTAAGATCTCCTGGCTAATAACTACAGAGTAGTTGATTAAAATGATTTGCTTTATTATTGTTTGAATGAGTTTTTTTGTTTCAATGTTAAAAAAGTAATAAAAAATACAGTAGAACGAACATCAATATATCAAAAATATTGAAATTGTTACCAGAGTTATGTCAAGTCACAACTTCATGGAGGGCTGAACCTGGACACTTAATTTAACAGTTGAAGTCAATCACTGAGAAAAGCTCTAGCTCTACTAGCTCTAGTTTGAATGTTATCATTTTTCAAGTAAAAAATAAAATAAATTTTAATTTTGCTTTAGAGATCTAGGTCTACTCAAGATTCAACATCGGTTTTAAAAGGACTATCGCATTATTGCAACGACTATTGCTTTCAGAAATTTCCGAATGTAAGGCATTGTATATATTGATTCAATGTTCAAGAAAATTTTATGCATCTTCTTAGAAGTCTTAATCTAAATTATAATCTAAATGATTATCATTTTAAACATAAACTTGTTGCTTAGTTCTTTGAGTAATCTATCTAGAGTAATATATATATATATATATTTGGTAATTTAGTGTCAACAAAAAACTGATATTTAGAGATGACTAAGTACAACTCATGAATATAGAGCACTTCTCTAGTACTGTCACTAATCACTGCATGACTAAGTACAACTCATGGATATAGGGCACTTCTCTAGTACTGTCAATAATCACTGCATGACTAGTTTAAGAAACTATCTGAAAGAGATGAAAGAACAAGTCTGTAGCCTGTATACTTGAGTCAGGTGTTTTAAATAATTTGTTTTTTTTTCAATTCCGATTGTTCAATTCTGATTTACTGAGCAATCACATTTTTTGGTACCAAAGATCTATACATGTCTGTATTCTCCTGATACCAGCTGCCAAAAAGAGACGCTTTCAAATTTAGGCTATAACCCCATCCCCTCCATATTTAAGCAGATAATAACTATCACTCAAGAAAGGGTTAGACAACAAAAGAATATTTTTTACCTAAGAATAATGTCTTATCTACATCAGTGTGGCTAAATAAATAGGCCTTAGATGGGTCTTCATAACCAAAAATAGTTCTGCAATCTTCCTTAGTCTTTGGACTTGAAGATAATCTCTTTTTAGTTTTAATGAATTACCTTTCATTGCATTAGATCCTAACTGGAATTGCAGATTAAGAAACAAGTAAAATATATAAAAATACTTTTTAAAAAAAAGCATATATATTGAAATTGCATAAATTATTTTCAATCAATCATGTTATTAATTTTAGTAGATATACACTAAGAATAATAAATATTTGTATTAAATGTTTTTGTTTAACACAACTTTCATGCTTATGGTATGTTCAGTACCGTATTTAGACTTGACAAGGCCCTAAGCTTTTTGAAATATGGGGCAATTTATAAGTCCAGATATTAGGCCTATATGTCATCGCTAAATATTATGATAATAATAGGGATTTGTGATTTTGGGCACATAGGCACAATTTAGGCCATGTCGTGCCTGCAGTCCCTCAAGGGCCACTCTCCCTCCACACAGCAAAGGCCAAATTCCATACAGTCAAATCATTAAAATCAAGGTCTATTCACAGTTAAAATAGTAGAGGTAGTAAAAATTTAATAATTTGGTAAAAATCTAATGTAAATAGTACATGTCTACAGAATTCATAAATCAGATCTTCGTAGACAACCCCACTTCCCGGATAAAGCCCAGTACCTTCCCAGGGTCGACATTATTGAATAGTGTTTTTAAATTAGTGGCTCTAAAATATTTTTCCCTGACATCCTGGTATCTGGGGCAGTCGATGAGGATATGTTCCACGGTGAGGCGAGAGTCACAATACTCACAAAGTGGGGGCTCTTCTTTCTTCAGCACAAAAGAGTGCGTGATGTAGGTGTGGCCAATCCTAAGTCTGGACATGGTCGTGCTACCACGCCTTGTCAGACCCTTAGATGTGGACCGCCACCTGACATCCGCCACAATCTGCCTGAGTTTATTGTGAGTCTCAGCCTCCCATCGATCCTGCCACTTTTGGTAGATGGCAGAGGCAATACTTTGTCTCAGGTCTGAGCAGGGAATTTGAGTTCCTGACACCGCATGATTTAGGGCTCAATTTGCTTCTCTGTCTGCGGTTTCGTTTCCCTCAATGCCCACATGGGAGGGGACCCAGATGAAGGTGACATCCGTATGGTCGGCTGTTATTTGGTCCAACAGCTTCAGGCTCTTATGTACCAGTGGAATGTCAGTCTTCATCCGCCCCAAAGCTTGCAATGCAGATTTGGAGTCGGAGCAGATTATAAATTTCCTCCTTTCTGATGCTTTGACGGCCATAAGTGCAAGCGATATTGCATGCAATTCGGCCGTAAAGATGGAGCAGCCATCGGGGAGTCTACGGGAGATTGTTTTGTTCCGAAAGGAGCAGGCACACGCGACCTTTCCATCCATTTTGGATCCGTCTGTGTAGATGGTGCCACAATCTCCGTAGCTCTCTTGCAGTTCCCTAAAGTGGACTTGTAGTATGCTTGGGTCTGTATTTTCTTTTTTGAAATTAAGGAGGGATAAATTTAATTTGGGTTTATTCATTAGCCAAGGAGGATTCTGAGGGGTTTCTATTTTAGAGATTTGGTTAATGGGTGGAGTTAAATTTTGGATGGGTTCTCTCATTCGAAGGCCTAACGGCTGTATGACGTTAGGCCTTCGATTGTATAATTCTACCTCTGTGGGGTTAAATATGGAATCGAAAGCAGGGTTCGTAGGGTTGGATTTTAGCTTGACTATATACTGCATTGCAAGCTTTTTCATTCTTATATCCATGGGGAGTTCTCCAGCCTCCACATGGAGGCTTGGGATAGGTGATGTACGAAACGCGCCGAGACAGAGACGCAGGGCAGCATTTTGTATCGGTTCCAGGATTTTTAGGTACGACTTCCTTGCTGCTCCATATATTGTGAGCAGGTCAGGGTGGCGCTACCTGAGTGAGGCCTCTTTTTTTGTGTTACTTGCTGCTCAACATTTGTTCATTTTACAGTAGGCAGATGGTAGCTCTACTGGGTGGGCCCAATCTGTGCACCTCGGTATGGTGACCAAGGGGCTATAGTAGCCTAAGCAACCAGACAGCACAAGCAAACTAAACTAAACTAAACTAGCTGACTAAAAAACAAACTAAGATTAAAATGAACTTATATACACTTTATTTACACGAGGAAAAAACAAATCAATAAAAATATATGTGCAAAAGAAAATATACGTAAACAACTAGATAAACAAAAAACTAAACGATTAATCAACTCTACTTAATTTATACTATTACAACTACAATCACTATCCAACAAACCAAACCCAAATAAAACCACTAGTTAACCCGATTCACCAAAATCCACTTTACAAGGCAATAAACCACTAAAATAACCTACAAAACAATAAACTATTGTAACTGAGAACTACAGCAGACAGCTATGCAGTAATACAGTAAGGAAGTAATACAGTAATAACTGTGGCAGACAGTTAGGCAGACAGCAATGCAGTAGCAGCTATGCAGTAACAATACAGCAGCAATGCAGTAACAATACAGCAGTTTGGCAGGAATTATAGCAGGCGGTCCCAGCCGAAATAGCACTACACAAAACTAACTCTACACAAACACCACTGTCCGCACTGACCACTGGTCGAGACAAAAAAGAATTCAACGTGGTCCCGGAGCCAGCTATAACTGGTCAGCGCGAACGTATCGGAGAGCATGACGTCACACTAATTATTTAAAACTAAACTGGACTACCTATTTCCCTAATTTGTACCTAGCCTTACACAACAATAAAATCTAGCAAATTACTAAAGACACGGACTACACAACATTATATACCAAATTAAACAGCATTAAAAAGAGAATCTTAAAATTTAAATCCTATAAAAATACAAAAAGAAGATAAAAAGTTATTTCTATTCTAAACTCATATGGGGGCTCTATACCGTTTACAGACCTGCACATAAACTGATATAAAAAAATAACAACTATTCCAACACTAATGCCAAAGACAAAAATAAGCAGAACTAACCTGGGACAAAAAATAGAAAATAACATCCACAGCTCCAAGGCTAGTTAACTATTTTAAAAACTACTTTTCCTCTACGGGTAAAACACAAATAACAGAAAAAGACTAAAACTAGCAGAAAGTTATAAATAGCGGAAACTACAAAATAATCAGCACTGAACTATAAAAATTAAAAAGGACACTAAATAACAAACATCATAGCCCTGGCCTATGTAAATAATATAAATTAAATTAGATCTAGGAGCGCAAGCTCACATATTATGGATCCGTAGTCTAGCTTGGATCGAATTAGACTCCGATATAGCAGCAGCAAAGTATCTCTGTCAGCTCCCCAGTCCGTATGGCTGAGCACTCTAAGTATGTTTAATGACTTTTGGCATTTTCTCTTAAGTTCCTTAATGTGGGGGAGAAAATTAAATTTGGAATCTAGAGTGAGGCCTAAAAATTTGGTAGTTTTCACGACAGGGATCTTCTTTTTGTGTATAGATAGTTCAGGGTCTGGGTGGAGTCCCCTTAAATTACAAAAATGCATACTAACTGTTTTGGAGTCCGAAAATTTAAAACCATTATCGTTTGCCCAATTTTGAATTTTGTTTAAACATAACTGTAATTTTCTTTCTAGGGTGTTCATGTTTTTCCCATAAGTAAAAATGACAAAGTCATCAACATACAAAGAGCACTCTATGCCAGGGGACAGAGCATTTATGATGCTATTTATTTTAATGATGAACAGGGTGACTGACAGAATGCTGCCCTGGGGTACACCCATTTCCTGGTCATGAGTGTCAGAAGTGGTGTTGCCCACTCGAACCTGAAATTTTCGGTCTTTCAGGAATTCCCCCACAAAACGGGGAAGATGTCCCTTAAGCCCCATAAGCTTCAGGTCACGTAGAATGCCATGTTTCCAGGTTGTGTCATAGGCCTTTTCTATATCGAAGAATACAGCTACTAGATGTTCTCTTCTGAGTAATGCATTTCTGATACAAGCTTCCAGCCTTACCAGGTGGTCAGTTGTTGTCCGCCCTTGCCGGAATCCGCACTGGTAGTTAGAGATCACTTTGTTCCTCTCCAGGTACCAGACCAGCCTACTGTTAATCATTCTTTCCATGGTTTTGCAGATGCAGCTTGTTAGTGCTATTGGTCGATAGTTAGCTGGGTCAGAGCCGTCTCTTCCCGGTTTAGGTATCGGTATAACTGTGGCTTTCCTCCAGCTGTTTGGGAAAGCACCTGTTTGCCACACACAGTTATAGACCCCTAGCAGGACTGCCAATGAGGGTTCGGGAAGGTGCTTGAGGAGCTGGTAATGGATTTCATCTTCTCCAGGCGCTGTGTCATGTGACTTGTCTAGCGATTCCCTCAGTTCCTCAAGCGAGAACGGTTTGTTGTAGTCTTCATTGTTTTTGTTATGAAAATTATACTCTGTATCGGTTATCGTTCTTATGTTTACATGTGCTTGTAACTCGTCCGTGAGAATGTGTTCACGAAATGTGTGTTGTGTAGTCATTCAGTGTATTAAAGCCATACTATACAGACATGGTTCTCGACTCTCTTATCTTATTGTTTATAACAATTTAATACACTGAATCCAAAACTGTGAAGTTGTTAGAATTTTGAAATGGATAGGATATTTCGCCCAGAGAAGTTTGACATCGAGCCCACAGCACCTCAAGCAGAAGAGCATTGGCAGCACTGGTATGAAACGTTTAAAAATTTTATATCGGTAGTATCAGTAGACAATCTTGATACTAAGAAACTACTGATAAACTATCTCTCTCCTGGTGTATATCAAATGATACTTGATAAAGAGACATTTGATGAAGCTATCCAGACTCTAAATGGCATCTACATTCAACCAAAAAATGAGGTGTTTGCTAGGCACAGGTTAGCTACTTGCAAACAAGAGCAAGGTCAAACGATAGACACCTACATGCAGAAATTAAGAATTCTTTCCAAAGATTGCAACTTCAAAGCGGTGACTGCTGAACAACACCGAGAAGAGGCTATTAGAGATTCGTTTATCAATGGACTAGTGTCCAACAGCATTCGAAAACGTCTACTCGAAAAGACTGTTTTGACTTTAAAGGACGCCTTCGAGGAGGCTCGCTTACTAGAACATGCTTATCAGCACTCATTACAGTATGAATCATCACAGCCGGAAACTAATTGCGCGGCAACTACTCTCACCAATTCTTCGGCCTCACCCTTGCCAAACGTAACGATTCCTCAAAGTGCTAGCAATTCACACACACATGAAATAAATGCATTAGCTAGGAAGTGTTATTTTTGCGGCAGGGTTAAGCATCCCCGATCTCAATGCCCTGCAAGGGAAGTGACATGCAATCAGTGCTTCAAAAAGGGTCACTTTCAAAGAGTTTGCAAATCTAGATCTTCAACAGTTTCGGCTATCGCTACTGTGCAGCCTTTGAATTTAAACAAATCTACAATACCAATTTGCACCAACAACGTGCCATTGAAAGCCCTAGTAGACACTGGGAGCTGTGAAAGCTATATTTCGACGCACATCGCTAAGAAGCACAAATGGCAGACATGTTCCTCAGGCAACAGAATCTTTATGGCTTCCACCCATCTATCTCGGATCACTCAAGGGCATATCTACGCTAACATACGTCTCAAAAATGAACGATACGAGGGAGTTAGACTTTCTCTACTAGACAATTTATGCTCTGACGTAATACTTGGACTTGACTTTATAAGTTTGCACCAAAACTTGTTTATTCCTTTCGATGGTCAGAAACCATCATTATGCCTGAGTACTCTCCAGCCAGCGAAGGTAGAGGCTCCTAGCCTATTTAGTAATCTGTCACCAAACTGTACCCCAGTGGCTACAAGGTCTCGCAGATACTCAGTTCCAGATAGAAAGTTTATAGAGAAGGAAATTCAACAACTAATAAAGGATGAAATTATTGAACCATCTAAATCTCCCTGGCGTGCACAAGTCCTAGTCACAACAAATGACAGACATAAGAAAAGAATGGTTGTGGACTACAGCCAAACCATAAACCGGTTCACTCTACTAGACGCCTACCCTATGCCCAGAATTGACGAATTGGCAGAGAAGATTTCGCAATACTCTGTATATAGCACTTTAGACCTGAAAAGTGCATACCATCAGATTCCTATAAAAGAAGAGGAAAGGCCGTTCACAGCCTTCGAAGCATGTGGGAAACTGTATCAATTCCGTCGGATTCCGTTTGGCGTTACGAATGGAGTCGCCTGTTTTCAGCGTACGATTGACAAAATCATCGAAGACGAACGACTCACTGACACTTTTGCTTATGTGGACAATGTGACCATCTGCGGTATGGACTCTGAATCACACGACCGAAACCTACAGCGATTTCTTGATAGTGCTCAAAAGTATGGAATCACTCTTAATGAAACAAAAAGTGAAATTAGCACTGCTAAAGTGAGACTGTTAGGATACGAGATTTCCAAAGGACAACTTAAGCCGGATCCTGAGAGATTTCGCGCTCTAAGGGAATTACCCGTACCAGTGAACATGCATGAACAGAAACGAGTAGTGGGTCTTCTGGCTTACTACTCACAGTGGATACCTAACTTCTCAACAAAAATTAGCCTGTTAACAAGAAATCAACAATTTCCTGTCTCAGAAGAAGTCAAAAGAACATTTGAAAGTTTGAAAAATGAGCTTGAAAAAGCCGCCGTATATACTATTGATCCGAATCGCCCTTTAACCGTTGAGACGGATGCTTCTGATATAGCCATTGCGGCTACCCTCAACCAAGATGGCCGGCCCGTTGCTTTCTTCTCTCGCTCATTAACAAAAAGTGAAAGAAAACATTCTTCAGTTGAGAAAGAAGCATATGCCATTGTTGAGTCGCTGAGAAAATGGAAACATTTCTTAGTTGGTAAAGCGTTCACACTTGTTACGGATCAGCGATCTGTCTCTTTCATGTATAACAGGTCAAACAAAGGAAAAATTAAAAATGAAAAAATCCAGAGGTGGAAACTAGAACTCTCGTGTTTCCACTATGACGTCATCTATCGCCCTGGCAAGCAGAACACTGTAGCTGATACACTTACCAGAAACTATCTATCTGCCATCACTCGCAATGACCTTAAATTGCTGCACACTAGTCTTTGCCACCCGGGCGTTACTCGACTATTGCACTACGTAAGGACTCAAAATCTTCCATTTTCCTGTGATGACGTCAGAACTGTAATAGAACAATGTCAAGCTTGTGCAGAACTAAAACCCCGTTTTTTTCGACAGCCGACCGGAGAACTGATTAAAGCAACTCAACCTTTTGAGAGAATTAGTATGGATTTCAAGGGACCTCTCCCTACTGTTTCAAAAAATAGATATCTACTTACCATTATAGATGAATTCTCTAGATTCCCATTTGCATTTGCATGTCCCGATATGTCTTCCTCTACGGTTGTTAAATGTCTCAATGATTTATTCGCAATATTTGGATTTCCAGCGTACGTCCACACTGACAGGGGAACTTCGTTTATGTCTACAGAGGTGCAGCATTTCCTCCACGAGAGAGGAATTGCAACCAGTAGAACGACCCCTTACAGTCCGAGAGGAAACGGACAAATAGAGAAGTTTAACGGGACTTTATGGAAAGCCATCACCTTGGCTCTACATTCTAAGGAATTGGACATAGCTAAATGGGAACTAGTACTAAATGATGCTCTGCAATCCATCCGCTCATTACTATGGACTGCAACTAACAGGACACCACATGAACGATTTCTTGGGTTCAACCGAAGAAGTGGTTCCGGGACATCCTTGCCAACATGGTTGACCAGTCCTGGTCCTGTCCTGCTGAAGAAGAACGTTAGATCATCTAAATACGATCCCATAACAGAGGAAGTTGATTTGGTAACATGCAACCCTCAGTACGCTGTAATCCGAACACCAACCGGTCGAGAGGAAACTGTCTCATTACGAATGTTAGCCCCTAGGGAGGAACAAAAAGTTATAGAAAATGAGAATCCGAGTAGAACAGAGCTTGATATTGGCTGCCCCATCCAAAGCTTACCTCCCAGGAATCAACCTACTGATTCTATCATGTCTGAAGAAACCACCAGCACCACTGAAGACATAGCCAGACCGTCCGAAACTCAAGCAGATGAAACTACACATACATACAATCTTAGAGTAAGGAGAACTAGGCCCAACTACAAAGTGTAAAAGCTCATCAGCTTACTAGAATTCTTACTTTGACATTCAGTTTTGTCTCCAAAATGACATTTGTTTATTTTACTACTTTCATTTGGTTTTGTTGACTTGCGTTTGATGAGATATTTGATCTATTTGATCAGCTATATCTAAGCTATTTGATTTACACTTACTTATATCAACATGTAACATTATGTCATGCTATTCTACATTGTTTGTTTACTTGAATCTCTATTATTATTCTGCACTTAATTAATTCTTCTATTGTTTATAATACTAGTTAGCATTATTTGAACCGGGGGTGAATGTTATGAAAATTATACTCTGTATCGGTTATCGTTCTTATGTTTACATGTGCTTGTAACTCGTCTGTGAGAATGTGTTCACGAAATGTGTGTTGTGTAGTCATTCAGTGTATTAAAGCCATACTATACAGACATGGTTCTCGACTCTCTTATCTTTATGTTTATAACAGTTTTCTGATCTGAAATCAATGGAGTGTCTTTCCTCCCTGGTTTTGACTTTTTGAAACTCTGGCGTGTAATGTGCAGTGGATGACTTTTCTGCTATTGAGGATGCAAGGCAGTCAGCTATTTCTCTGGGGGACGTGACAGTTCGTCCTTGGTTTTTCAGATGCCCTATTGCATTTGATTCTTTCCCTTTGATTCGCCTTACTGCCTTCCAGACCGCTCTAGCAGAAGTTTTGGCATCCAGACTGCCGACAAAACTTCTCCAAGAATTCCTTTTGGCTGACCGTATGGTTTGTCTAGCCTTTGCTCTAGCTATTCTGAATAGCTTTAGGTTTTCCTGGGATGGATTTTTTATAAATGCAGCCAGTCGTTTTTTCCTATCGCCAATAGCACTTTTGCAGGCTGTATCAAACCATGGTTTGCTAGGCCGTTTTGGATTTGCGGAGGTTAGGGGGACAACTTTCCTGGCTATACTAAGTAGCTTGCTAGCATAGGTATCAGCTGGGTTCTGTTCATCGAGGATATTTTCTGTAATATCCTCTGAGCATCTTTTTTGGAATTGTTCCCAATCGGCCTTATTCAGTTTCCACCGCTGAGGTCGTCCCAATGAGGGGAGATTGTTAGCAATGATGATTGGGAAGTGATCACTTCCACGTAGATCATTGCTAACTGACCATTTAAAGTCGTCCAGAAGTCCAGGGACGCATACGGTGAGGTCAATGCATGTGAGAGATTCAGTTCCTGGGTGCAAGTAGGTCGGTGATGCATCATTAAGTATGCATAAATCATGTTGGAGGAAGATATCCTCCAGCATACGGCCTCTTGTGTCGGTATTGTTGGATCCCCACATGGTGTTATGGGCATTGAAATCCCCAAGGATTATGTAAGGCCGGGGGAGTTGTTTCAATAGGTCCTCCATGTCTGTTTGGTTTAATGGAGCGCCTGGTGGTAGATACAGGCTGCAGCAAGTGATAACCTTGTGAAGGGTTATCCTAGCTGCTACGGCCTGTAGTGTGGTCTGTAGTTCTACCCTCTCATGGGGGATGCTATCCTTCACAAGGATACAGACTCCACCTGATGCTCTCTCTGCATCCTCAACATTCTTGCTGTAAGCACTGTAGCTTCGGAAGCTGATGCTATCTTTCAGAAATGTTTCCTGTAGGCAGACAGCTACAGGAGTCTCAGAGTCCATCAGTAGCTGCATTTCCTCATAATTGGCCTTGAGGCCTCTGCAATTCCACTGTACAATTCTGGAATCCATGGCTTATTCTAGATGGCCTACTTGGAGCTATTTGGCTCTGGGAGGCCCCCGGAGGGGTTTCCCTTAATTCCAGTGACCTTGGTATTTTTATTCTTGGGTTTGGATGGAGAGGAGGACAACCTCCTTTTGGGAGAAGTCTTTCTCTCTGGAGAGGGGAGATCCCTTTGGTTAGAGCGGAGGTTATTTCCTCCTCGCTCACCTCGGGCATCCTCTCCGCTTTGATTTCTCCCCTTAGGGAGTTGGTCAACCTCTAATTCGGTAGAGGTTGGGGTGTCTGACTGGTTTCTCTGAGGAGAACCTGTGTCAGACATGATGTCTCCGGGTTCTCCCGGAGTATTGGTTTTGACTAGCTGCTCAGTCTCCATGCTCTCATCAGCGAGCACAGAGAACCTGTTCTTTAGCTTGACAACAGGGCTTTCTTGTTTCTTCCGAGGTGTGTTCTTTGGCGGTGTTTTCTTCTGAGTTGGAGGAGGAGGAGGGGGTGGTGGGGTCAATGTGTCCGTCTGTGTGGCTATGGATCTTCCTATCTTAGCAACAGCCTGGGCATAGGTCTTTGTCAAGCCGAATTGGCCCTTTGGTAGGGCCAATACAGCCGATTTCGCCTGGCTGAAGGTACATCCATTTCTTGCCTTGTACTCCTGCACGGCAACCTCCTGTTTCCACACAGGGCAGTCCTTGGAGTAGGCTGATTGGCCAGCGTGACAGTTTGGGCATTTGAACTGGGCTGTGCAGCCCTTGACCTCATGACCTTCTCCAGCACATCTGGCACACACAGTGTTCCTCTTGCAGACTGCCGCGCCGTGTCCATAACCCTGGCACTTGAAGCACCTCATGGGGTTAGGTATGTAGGGCCTCACTGGAACTCGTAGGTATCCTGCCTTCACATACTCTGGCGGTGTCCTAGTTCCAAATGTGAGGATAATAGTGGCGGTTTTGACCTCCTCACCATCCCTGCGCCTGGTAATGCGCCGGGCATGGGTGACTCCTTCAATGCCCTCCACTACTTCCTTCTCGGAACATTCCAGTAGGTCCCTAGAGCTGATTACACCTCTGCTGGTGTTCAGACTCTTGTGTGGCAGGACTTCCTCTTGGAGATCACAGAGTCTTCTGCATCTTAAAAGCCCATCAGAGTGTATCTTGCTATCAACTTCTACTAGAAGTTCCAAAGACGTGTGTAGCTTAGACACACTCTTGGGCTCTCCCACTACTGACTTAAGTCCCTTGTAGATGACAAAAGGGCTCATCTTTGTCAGACTTTTCCCCTCCTCTAAGCACCTAACCACCAGAAATGATGGCCAGGTAGCACAGCTTTTTGTGGCCTCCTCCTTTCTGTCCTCCATACGGCGTCTCTTGCCCAGACATAGGTCTGGGGCAAGTAGTTTTTTTGAAGTTTTTTTTTCCATAGGTGTTATTTATTAGTTCGGCACATGTGCTCCCCACCCGCCATCGAGTCCAACAAGGGGACGGGCCATTCGGAAGTCCAGAATGAGCCCGCCAGGGCTACACATGTGCTATACTCAGTCAGCTACTGCATCGGACATGTGCCCGATACAGTAGCTCCCTGATTGACCCTCCAGCCACCGCCCTATGCTGGTAGCTCGGCATGACCAGCCGGTTGACCCAGAGCGGGCCATCTGGGCCTCAGGTCTAGGGGAACTTGGAGCCAAAGTATTGTGTTGTGGTGGTTTATCCTCAGATAGCCACCACTCAAACACCAGGATCTCTTTATCCCCCCTTACCCGTCGCAGTCCACGGCAAACGGACTGGTCTAGGACGTAGTGAGATATTTAGAGATAAGGAGACAGAGTGATGATCAATGAAGGCAGACTGAGGAAAGGAGGAGGCAGACACAATGATAGAAAAGAAGTAGAGCACTTTTGAGCTCCGAAAGTGCTAAGGAAAGAGGAGCGCAGTTTAACGTCATGTCTCGGGACGCTATGATAATAATAATAATCTTTATTATCCATAAGGAAATTTGTCTTATAATTTGTGCATTACACCAAACAAAACATTATAATTATAGAAAACCAAAATATACATTCACACCAGACTCACTCATAATTTACATGCGAAAAGCTTATTTCAGATAGTTTCTATTGAACGATTTGATTGCCAGGGGAACAAAATAGTTTTGTGTCTATTGTCTTTGCTATCGGCGTCTTGTTTCTCTTTTGTGATGCCTATAGGTAATTCTGGTCCAATCACTTTTATGTACCAGTTTGGGGAGGGGAGGGGGTATCTGAGAGAAAGTTTCCTTGCTGCCTTTTCAAAAACAAAAAAGTTTACAATGTTAGTTTGTGTGGAAACACAAACTCATAATTGGCCCCCGAAACGGTCCACTCAGACATGAATATCAGAAGCTTTGAACTGCAAACTAGTTGATAGCTTGTAAAGGTCAAATGATCTCTCATTCAGGGCTTCAAGAAAAAAAATTCTATTTGAATTTCAAGTGTTATACATTGCACTTCCCAAGTTTTTGTGTATTGATGTTTCTTGTTTGTTTGTATTCTGTGTTATTGTGAACAGACTTGTACTGGTGTGTCAAAATGTCTCTAGGTCAGCTTGTGTGTTTGTGTTCTTGTGAACAGATTTGTACTTGTGTGTCAAAATGTCAAAAGTGACGAGGATGTCGGTGGTACTTTAATTAATATCCATTTTAATAACACACATCATAGGGGTACCACCGACCTCCTCGTCACTGCCATAAAATAATGCAACGACAAAAACACCCGTCTGCAGATCGAAAACAAACTTATTTACATGTCAGGCACCCTCCAACTTAACGGGATCAACAACCAGCACACTTTTATTTAATACGCGATGGGCACTAACACTACGGTACCCCCTTTTCCCATTCATCTTTGCCTGACATCTCCGCCCCCTTACGTTTTCCCGCTTTTTATTTTTTGTTTGTTTTGTAGCTGATGAAGGCCTCGTGGCCCAAACGTCCTTTGTTTTACTTGGTCCGGCAGGGTTACATATATGCATGTTTTTCGTATTTTCTATACAAGGCTATATAATAGCAGCTATTCATCAACTTTCAAAGCTGTAAAAAAAAAGTTGCTCGAGTCTGAATTAAAATGAGAGCCACACTCCCTTGTTTGCCACTAAGTGCTTATGAAAATAGAAAATTTTATTTAAAAATGTTAGCGAACGACATTTTTCTATAGATAATGCTTATCTCCCCTTAGCTTAGTATACCCTACTGTCTCTCTATAACAAAAATTAAATAATTAGAGAACCGCAACTAGAATCTAAATGACTAATTAATTATTTGTTTCATTTATGTGTTGTCATTGAATAATTGTCCACTTGATCCGAGAATGGAAAGTCGAAGAAATAACGATTCCACTGAGACAAAAGTGATTTGATATAAGTTTGACTGACTACTTAATGTTATTTACTAGCTGGTACAAAAACTCAAAATGGTTTTATTTTAAGTCAAGTAAACCTTTTTTTTAAAAAATATTAAGTAAAATTGAGAAAGCAGGTGAAAACTGAAATTGATAGATTAACAGAAAAAAAAAGGCCAACAGAAACATGTCGGACACAATTTTGGAAACTCGATGTATCATAAAAAATGTAGACTCATCCCTCACCCCCCCCCCCCCCCAAAAAAAAAAAAACACACTAAAATATGACTCTTCTACTCTCCAATAAAATCAACATACTCGTTTCAGGCTTGAAAAAAAAAAGGGGGGGGGGGGGGGATTACTTTTGTGATATTAAAAGTCGTAGATGGTTTGCAACTGTGTAAAGTACCGATATTTTGTGTACAGAAACGAGGCTCGAGATTTCTTTTCTCTTTTCCCGCTACAGTACTAGAACTAGTGGTTGTCATAGAGTTGTTTAGTAATGGCGGACATCTGTTGAATTGCCTATTAGAATTATACTGAATTTACATATAGACTATAATGGATGAGGAAACAGACATTTTAAAAGTTCATGAAAATTCAGATCTAGATGTGGAACAATCGGAGTTTATCTTAGAAAATGACAATTTGGAAGGTGACCTAAACGAAGATGACAATAATGACGAAGAGGTATTTAATCTAATCTGAATCAAAAGTAGACTAAGCTTAAATTCTGTACAAATTTAGAATTAAATCACTATATGATCTTAAATACTTTTAAGTAAGTAGAATTAGATCTAGATACTCTAGAGTAATTTCAGCTTTTAGCAAAATTGCCAGATCTAGATTATAAATTAAATTTCTTTACAGGTATATCATATGTACTATAGGTATAAGCCTACCTTTGTTGTTCCATTCACCTTTGACACACACATTAGCTACATGAGTTTATAAAATAAACATAGATCTATAATATATAATGTGACTAAACATTTTGCACCAAAATACCTTCATGCCAAAATATCCTGCTTCTGTATCAAAATACAGATTCACATCTGAGATTGAATATAAGAGGTGGCCAAAATATGATGTTGGGCCAACGTTAGTGCATTGCACAATTACAATTAGTACAATATACCCCTGAAATAGTACAATAAAAAGTAATCATGCTCCTAAAAAAAATCAATGTCTAGAAAAAAAAATACAACAAAAATTTAACTCACTGACTATTATGATGCCCATATTTTAGCAGTGTTGCTAGAATCCTGATAGCAAAGATTTTGGCCCCGGTAAGGGCCCCTACTTGGCCAGCCCATAATAACCACATGGGCCCCATTTGGGGGATGAACATTGGCCCAAACGGGTACCCTAGGGCTTAGTCTGGGCTCAGTCAGGGGCCCCTTGTGTGGGGCCGGTAAGGGGAAGGACTTGTGGGCCCCAACACACTCAAGAAATGCAACAGAGGGGATAATAAAAAAAAGAAGAAAGGGGAGTTAAGTTAGAGGACGGCTTTAAAAGAGATCGCCATGATGTTAATTAAACATCTGGATCAGATAGACGTATAGATAATGCGAATATGTTCACAGGGGTGTTACATTACATGATGAAAGTAAAAATGATGCCTAAGTGAGGGTCCATTTACAGCTAACCTGTTGCAAGTGTTGTAAAGTCACAAGTTGTTGGGGGTTTTTTAACTCAAAAAAAAAACAAACAAAAAACTCAATAACATCATCGCACATTTTTATCCAGCCAGCTCTGGAAAAATCATGGAGCTAGGCAATGTGTAGTGACCTAATAAAACACCACAGGAAGACATGTCTTGAAGCTAGGCTTTATTGAACAAGAATGACAAAACAGTTCACAATAACACAGTACACACACACACAAAAGCTGACCTGGACACCATGACATTTTGACACACTAGAACAGATCAGTTCACAACACACAACAGGAAACATAAATACACAACACAATGTAAATGTAAAAAAAAATAAAAAAAATAAAAAATGGAGCAATAAAATTTTATATAAACAAAATAATAAAACATTTGATGGGTTTATTGTGTATTAATAATGAAATGGAAGACTATCCGAGCCAATTATAACAGGCACTTTTCTTTTGCCTCCCTTGAATTTCATTATGCAACGAGTTTCTGGCCGACGGTCTTGTCTGAGATAAGAACGAAGCAGGGAGGGCACTCATTGCCATTAGGATGAGAAGGGATAGGTGGTGGGACCATAATCTTATGCAAAAATCAGGCCGTCAGTTGATGCTGAGCAGTGAAGCAAAGGGGAAAATCTCTCCATCCCCTGCTACTTAAGGGCCCCATTCATCTAAGGGGGGTTTGGAATGGGCCCTTGATGGGGTAGGAAATTAAAAAATGAGCCAGCACTATTATCCAGTTCCCCATGCGGGCCCCTAAGTCAGCCCAGACCTGATAGCTTTGCTGGCCAGGAACATTGCTCTTAAAGTATTTGCCTGTCATCTTCTGAAATATGATTGCCTTATACATCAGGAGTCTCAGTGTGAAAAAAATTGCAGTATTCCAATGGCTGCAGCAGTGTGACTAAAAAAAAAAGCAGTAAAATATAATGGTTGCCTGTACTTGTGGTATGCGTTTTGGACTGTTGTCACAATTTTCTGGAGTTTTAACTATGCTTACTTCATTTGCTGCAATCCTTCTGCAGGTGTGAGACATAGTCATATTCATTTGTGAAGAAACATCTGTAACATTTAAATAACAAAGAATCCACATATGAATGCTGATCTAAATATGTTACCTATAGCCATGAATGATATAAATATATGCAGCAATAGTATCAATTAACTCAATAAAAGTCATGTAACTTAAGCTATACAAGGTCTATGTTTTGGTTCAATGGCTGTGAATAAACTTTGAAAGCTTTAATTAATTTATTTTTGTCATAGTTAAACACAGAAATATGTGAAAGATGTTTTGCTTTCATACAGGAGAACAGCATTGCAAAGAACCTTCCATTGATTTAGTATTCTTTTTATTGATTTTATTTTAGCTTTCCCCCGGAGGTGTCTTAGATGAAGAGACTATTGCCCGAGGCTTATCAAATCTTGGCAGATCTGCACATGGGGAGTATCAAGTCTATTTAAATGTCACCATTCCTGTAAGAAAAAAGTTAATGATAATTTGTTTTCGTGCCCAAGAGTGAACTATATGAGCATATTATTATATTTTTGGTCTTACATTTTTTTTCGAAAGTTAAATATATTCTAACCTGACCCATAGCAAGCATATTGATGTTACTTAATAATGGTGATTAATTTATATAGAAGCATTTTATATAATCTTTTAACCATTGTCCACCGGTGGTTGATTTAGATTCTCTATGTTTGCACTTCTCATTAATCTTTGGACTCGAAGACAAGCCTCATATATAATCTTTTAAAACTGAAACATAAAAAAAATAATAACCATTTTCATTGTAAAACTAGAACTAGATTTACTGAACATTTGCATTGTAAAACTAGATTTACTGACTTTGATAGAGAAACTACAAAGTAAAATGATGTACAATAATATAGTTCTTTTTTTTTTAAATCTTTCTTAGATCTAAAATTTGTAAATTTCTTGGTTTTTATATCTAAAATGTTTGTAGATTTTTTAGCAATAGTTTTTAGATCTCAAATGACAATAATGTACTAAAATATTCAATATTCTGATAATAAAATTGGAATATCATTACAACAAAAAGGAATATAAATATTGTATCTTGACAGAATGTTGAATTAAGTAGAATTAGTAAAATGTAGAATGTAGTAGAATGTTAAATTAAGCTTTCTCCGACTTCTGGATTTATTAGAGATTGTCAAAATTTATACATTATTTTGTTATTTGTGTTTTTTTTTAAAGGGATTCTCATTGGTTGATATTTCACTACTGGAGGAGTACCAGTATTTACAGAAAGTTGAAGTACCTTATAATGATATAACAGGTGCCGTGATGTTTTTTTTTAGATGTAGTTCTATTGCTTTTAATTAGTATTAAATCATTAGCATATAATCAATTGTATAACACAACAAACTCAATAGTTAAAAAAAAAAATAAAAAAAATCATTGCTCTTGTATTAGTGTAAAATATAGAATTTGTGTCCTTAAGTATTTCTATCTTATCTCCCAACATACAGATTTATCTCCTCTTGGAAAACTTCGACATCTTCTGATTCTGGATGCATCCCACAACAAAATAGAAAAACTGCTGGACTTTACTCCTCCTTTCAATCTGCAGGAAGTGAATTTATCATGGAACAAGATAACAGAAATGGTAGATCTGTCCAGTCATTACTGCTTACATAAATTACTTCTTGACAGTATCCTTTTTTTTTAATTTAAAAAAATAAAAATTTTCTTAACCTAAGTTTATTCACAATATTTTCATACAAAATATAATTAATATTTCTAAAATTAAACATTTTAATGTTGATCATACTCATCAAATAATCTAATATGTATTATATAGTGACCTCACTAGGGTTGTCGCCCGGTGTGGTTACCCAGGCTGTGAATTCCCCTCCCCCTTCCTGTAAACTTGCTCGTAAATGTTTCCCAATAAAAATTATAGTTTGTTCTTTTCATGGATCTATAATACAGTGAGTTAATGACTCAATTCATATATAGCTTCATGAAAGTAAAATGAGTGTTATATAAATTAGGGGTCACTGGATAGTGCTTTTTGATATCCAACTTGAGTCAGACTTGGACAGATAGTAAAATTAGATATCTGGATAGAGCCAAAGCCAGATACCATTTTTAAGTGTCTATTAAATAGCTTGCATTACTGAACATTTCACAAACCTTTTAAATAACATACATATGTTAATATTAGTTTTATTTTACTTATGAATGAATTTAAGTTGATCAGCAGTTACTAGAAAATTCCACAGAATAATCATTGTAACATGCAATGGTGTGTGTGTGTGTGTATACATGGGAATGAATTGATTGATGTAGAATATATGCATGTATAGTTAACTAATGTAAGCTCTCAAAGTTTATGCAATCTGGGTTGCATAGTGGGTAGATGTATGTGTTTATATATAGGTGTTCCACAAATTACTGGAATAATTAACTAGTAGGCCACCATGTGAATTAATCTCTCCAAAAAAATAAGCAAAGTGTTCCGCTAAATATCGTACTCAGAAAGTGTGAAGTGTTCCATTAAGAAAAAAGTTTGGGAATCACTGGAATAAACAAGTAATGGGGGTGTGGGAGATTTCATCTCTCTCTATGGAGACAACCCACCACTGCTAGAAAGATGTGTGATCTATTTCAATTAATGAATCCAACAATAACACTCCAGGGAAAGACAAAGTAAAAAAAAAATGTGTAAATAATGCACAGTTATTACTAATTATTAATTGTACTTGTTATAATAGATGTTTGGTGCATATTCATATATTTTAAAACACAATATTTTATTTTAAATATATATATTTATAACATCATTTAAATATATTAACAATTAAACATTGAAGTACAAGAATACCATAACAGATCAATAAAACCATGTCCACTTTATACATATTAATAGAAATGGAGGCACTGGATTATACTTTTGGTATCCAATCAAATAACCTGCAACAATATTCAGCTGGGGGGAATATGGTTGGATAGAGGGAAAACAACCAGATATCCTGTCAGAGCCTAAATCTAGTGCAACCTCAATATAAATAAAGTTTAAACAAAGTTAATTGTAGAATAGTTAAGTTAATCCATTCTTTAAAATACTTTTTTTTTTAAATATGTGTACATATAGTTTCTTGAAATAGCCTTGATCACAAACAGACAATGAAATCTCTGGAATATTTGGTCTGGAAGACTGTAGAAGACTCAAGTACCTCAGTATGTCTCACAATCATATTTCTAAAATGTTTGGACTGGATGAATTGCCTATTCAGTATCTCAATCTTGTAAGACTCTTGATTTTATACTTTAAACCACAAGTACACACACAAATACTCATTTAAACATTTTGACTATTATTTGATTCGTTTCTACAAATATTTCCCAAAGAACCATTTTAAAGGGAATGAAATTCTAACTGCTTTCCAAATTTTAATTTCAGCAATAAAAAATGCTCACACTGAACCTTAATGGTCTTGTTTTTTTGTTGTTGTTGTTTACAGGATCTAAATCCCATTGACCCTTTGAATGCTCCTTGTTGAATATTTATGACTTCACAAACTTCTATCCAATAGTTTTATCAACAGAATGCTAGTAGATTGTAGTACTAATGTTTTGAATGATTTCTCACATTTTTTTGTTTACAGAGCAATAACCAAATCAGGCATATAGAAAATCTTGAAACTTTAAAGTACCTAAGGGTAATTGTGTTGTTTTTTTTTTACAGCAAAAATGTGTTTGCACTTTTACTGAGCTTACTCCTTCTGTCTGGTCAAATCTTTTACATGTTATTTCTCCCACTTCCCATTCTCTGATCAAGTTGAAACTTTGCACAATTATTCATTGACAATGACAACATATGTATCAATAACAAAATTAACTAATTAGTTAGTCAATTAATTAAATATATCATATCTATTAATCAATTAGTCATAATTTATTAATATTCTTTTATATGGAAAAGTACTAAATTGGTGATGGGCAACGCATGACAATAATCACAATATTATAGAGAATTAGGTCATTTTAAAAAATGTTAAACTAACAATAGACTAATAAAACCTAGCTTCTATTTTTATAAGTACTTGAATAGCTCATTGGCAAAACACGTCAGCTTTCCATCATGAAGGCTCGATTTTTAATTCAGACTTGAGCAATTTTCTTTTTTTTTGCTTATATCAAAAGGCTAATGGGAATCTTTTCAACATACAAAAATAGCAGATGCATTAAAGTCGTAAACCAGGAGAGTAACTTATGCAACTATGTACAATAAATATCAGTATGCCTATCTCAACTAGAGATGGGAATATAACCCAACTTTTAAAGTTGGGGTTCGGTTCGGTCAGATTTAAGTTCGAGTTCGGTTCGATGACGAGTAGGATAGTTCGGGTTCGGTTCGGTCAGGTCTAAAGTTCGGGCTCGGCTTGGTTCGATGTTATGAAATTATGTAATAGCAAAATTAAGTTATAAGGTTTAATGCAATTTATTAGTTAAAACACTTTTATTTGAATTTTTACATAAAACAAATACTTTGCAATATATAATAGGCCTATAGGCAATACTTTTTCCAAAATAATGTTGCCTACATACATTTAAAGCGTTGTAAAAATTTCTTAATGGAGATAGAAATGAAGATGCGGCAGGTTTTTGCTCAAGTCGGCAAGTGGTTTAATTCAGGGCGTGACTCAGCGCTAAGCAAATTTTTTTAAAAGGCTAATATCGATGTGCTTTCTTTCAGAACGCACTATTCATCATAATAAAAAAAAAAGTTGAGGGCCATATTAAATCTAATAATAAAGAGGAAGACATGGCCAATAGAATTATGCAAGGGACATTCTAGGTAGGCCTACATATTGCGCACGTACTTCTCTAATGGGCGTGATCTTTTTAAACAAATATTCTTCGTGTAAAGACGTCTATATCGATTTGTTTTTTTTCACACATAAGTCTTCACTATAATAAATTGCAATATACGGAAGAAATTCGACTTCTGAGACAAAAAAATGCAGAAGAATCACACTAGCAGAGATGATTTAAAATGTTTTCTTCAAAACGTTTTGACCCATATTGTGCATATGCGCAAAAAGCAGTCTTCAGTTGACAAGGTCTTATTAGAAGATAAAATGACATCTCCTACTTAATAAATTTTAATTTTTAAACATGTAATTATACTAATATTCAGATAAGTTACACTAAAAATTTTTTAAAAAATTTGACGCCCCCTCTCCTTGTTAGTTGGTTATCGGTTTGTCGCTTACAAACAGCTAGTACAATTGAACCAATATAGGCGTTTTATATTTTTACCGGTAAGGATAATATAGAGGGACTTCTTATGGTCCGACAGTTACGCTAAGCAGGGCACGTATCCCGTATGGGAGACCAACGTATGCCAAAGGCAGTCTTTTTTTTTTTGGTGAGCTCAAAGGTGGTCGACGTAACAGAGGCGCCCCACGGAAACGTTTCAAAGACCAGCTTAGGCATCAACTTTGCTTAGCTGACATAGAAGAGAGCACCTGGTTGCATGCGGCCTTAGAACGAGTCAGTTGGAGTTCACTCCCGAAGGCCGCGAGATACACATTTTGGACCAAAAGAAAATCCGCTTTTGAGGACAAACGCAGACGCGAAAAGAAAAACTAAATCGACCACCTGCGGACAGTGGTTATGCTTGCCCTGGATGTGGCAAAATATGTAGGTCACAGCTGCGCAGCCATGGGAAAAACTGCAGTTCTCACTAATCTTCGGACTCGAAGACATGCCTTATAATTATATATAAACTTAATAAACTTTAAAATAAAGCTCTTATGTGAACAAACTCAATATAGCCTAACTGTTATTACAATATTCACATATTTAACTTGAGACAGAGATGTAATATTAATGAAATATACTGATATTTAAACAAAATCTAGGTCACCACAAAACAACGTCTTTACTCTTTCGTGTCTCAAGATTGTCTGCCGTTTCACATTTGCATTACGCTAATTTCATCATCCTCAATTGCATAAACACCAATCAATCGCTTAACCTCTTCTTACCACCATCAGGACACACACACACACTATGACACCCCTTTTTGTCAAGAAGTTGCATCTCCCCATCCCCCAATTCAAGGTACTCGCCATCCCCACCCACGGGGGAGGACCCACAGTTTGAGAAATGCTGCATTAAAAATACTGATGATCAATAATGCAAAACAGAATTATAGTAAAAATATTCAGGGGCGTAGATAGGAATTAAAATTTATTTTAAACTAGAACACAAATGAACTTATTTATATCTACACTCTCTAGTCGGCAAAAAATATTCTACTCTCAACTAACAACCATCTCAAATAAAAGTGACAATATTTTAATGTTGACTTTCTGCTTGCTAGGAACTTGAATCTAGATCTAATTAGAGGGCGCCTATTCGACTCAAAACCAATATTGCAAACAGCCCGCAAAAATTCAAGGCCAGGAGAGAGTCGGCACATACGGAAAAATCCATGGGAATCACAGCGCGCCCCTTTTTTTGTTCTTTTTGAAGTTTTCAAAACCAATATTGCAAACAGCCCGCAAAAATTCAAGGCCAGGCGAGAGTCGGCACATACGGAAAAATCCATGGGAATCACAGCGCGCCCCTTTTTTTGTTCTTTTTGAAGTTTTCAAAATACCACCACCCCACTCCCAAGTTTTCAAAGTATAATGGAATCATTAGAATTCAAATAAAATATTTAAGTAATTTTTTTAAAACCCAAAATATAAAAAAGGGATGTACAAATTGCAAAATTAGTTCGGTTAAGAAAAGGAGGGCTCGTTCGGTTCGTACCAAGCAGTTTCAAAGTTCGGGTTCGGTCATAAGTGAGGTTCGAGTTCGTTTCCCATCTCTAATCTCAACAAGTTGCATCCAAAATAAAGATCAACCAAAATTACAGATAAGATTACTATATACATAAAAAGACTTTACAAATTCAATAGGGTGCACTTACAAAGATAAGATCTACTGAAAAACCAAATGGTTTATCCTTTTTGGACAACAAACAAATATGGTATTGCAAATATTTGGTTAAATTTTGAGTTTAAAATTAAATACATGATTGATTCAAAATTATTGGTGCAATTTCACTCATTATAAGTGAGATGATTTTTAAAAAGCATTTTTTTTCTATTTAATTAAGTTTCAATTTTGAAATAACTGGCTCTAACTTGTATTGTTTGATTTGTAACTATTGTAGGAACTGAATTTGTCTGGAAACAATGTGCGAAGCTTATCAGGCCTTAGTAAAAATACTCTCCTAGAAATGGTGGATCTTGAAGATAATGAAGTATGTCTATTTTATTTTGTACAACTGTAAAATATATTTTGTATCAATTGCAAGACAACAACTTTTAATATAAAATTCTATGTTTACATTCCTGTATCAGATCATAGACATAGTTGAGATCAATCACATTAAAAATGCAAAAAACTTGAGAGAGTTAAATTTACTCAGAAATCCAATCCAAGAGCTGCCAGATTATCGACTGTCTGTGCTATTTCGATTGAATAGATTAGTAATACTTGATCGTCACCATGTTAAAGAAGAAGAAAAGGTTAGTCAATGTTAGTTTTGTTATGATGTAACATAGTTACATAAGTACTGTTACTCGTTTCATAATTGTAACCTTTTCTTTCACATGATAACAATGTGCATAAATTTGCATTTATGCTAAATTCTGTGACAATGTGATAGTAACAAAATTTATTTGCAAAAAATACTTCAGCATTTTTTCAAAGCCGGTTATCATCTTCTCCTATTTTTTATTCATCTATATTACATTTATTGAACGTTCATATTTTCCCTTTTTCTGAATGACTTTTGTTTTACGTTGTAAATTCTTAATGAAATACATGTAATATTGATAATTTTATTGTATGAAATAAGGATAACCGTGCAGATAATTGCCCCTAATTTTTAACTATTAAGTAATTGTTGTGATAATTAGCTGGCTATGTTGCTGGTCGCCTGTAACTTGACTACAAAACATTTCAGGGAAAAATAATTAGAGGTGCTGATCTACATGATTATGAAAGTCAATCTCCAACTTTTTTATGTCAGGTGTCTGCTGTCAATATGTTTGATCCACCAATGGATGTGGTTGCTGCTAGAGATCACATCATGCATGTTGTTTATTCATTTCTTCAACCTGCCAGAATCTGGGATAGGTATAGCAATCTTTGCTTATTGACTGGTAGACTATGGGATAGGTATCACAGTCTTTGTTTATTGACTGGTAGACTATGGGATAGGTATCACAGTCTTTGTTTATTGACTGGTAGACTATGAGATAGGTATCACAGTCTTTGTTTATTGACTGGTAGACTATGGAATAGGTATCACAGTCTTTGTCTATTGACTGGTAGTCTATGGGATAGCTATCACAATACTTGTTTGTTGACTTAACTCAATTATTTGGTGGAGATTGACTCTTTTTTAGTTGTTGTTTTCTTTTTGAGCATCCAGTAAGATTTTATTTGTGTTATATGAATACAACCAGAAAATCTTGGCTAGCTGTAATTGAAAGTGTTTGTTTATGCCAACATTGGTTCCCTTTTATAATACATTAGAACTAACATTTTAAAAAATGGTACAGTTTTAACATTTCATACTGTAAATTTGTCTACACATGCGCACATGTTCATATTTGTACATCCACCTAAAATAGGAGAATTAGTGATGAGTCAGCTAGAGGACTTTGATTTTATAAATATATATACAGCCATGAAATTGATCTATGAATTTTAATTTCTGAACTTAAAACAAAATTGTTTTTGTTTTTAATATATAATAAATATTCATTAATTCTTAAATTGTCACAGAAAATTATCTAAATTTGATTGTGAGATTTTTATACTATTTAGAATCAAATATTGTTTTCTTTTTAGCACACTCCCTAGCACAGAGACACCATATCCAATGTTAGTTCTAGTTGGACCTCAAGGATCTGGGAAGAAAGAACTTGCAATGAATTTAGTTGATGAATTTGGGGATTACTTTGGATTTGGGTTTGTTAGACAATTTCATAATCTGTATTGTAAACATGTATTTTAAATACATTTTAAATTCATATTTAGTTTAGGCATGTATAACTATCTTCTTATGGCTGGCTCTCCCATTCTCAAACCAAGTGTAGTGGCTTCACAAACCTAGTGCAGTGGCCGCTCAAACCAAGTGTAGTGGCCTCTCAAACCAAGTGTAGTGGCCTTATTTTTTTCCTTCAATCTTAAACCCTTTAGTCTGAAAAGGACATTTTAGAAAATATGACATAATAGAAAATCTAAATATTTTTGTCTAAAAAATATATTTGATATTTTTACCCCTAGATATCAAAGTTTGCTACTTAGAGCTTGAAAAAGATCATTGAAACTTTATTTTTATCTATATTTGTGTTGTTTTTTTAAAATAAGTAAACGTGTTGTATTAATTGATATGAAAAGTTATTACATTTATGATTTACCTCCTATTAAAGAGTTTAAACTTAATTTTCTGCTACTTCCTCTTCAGTGTATCTCATACTACGAGACGACCAAGAGTTGATGAAATACCTGGCAAAGACTACTACTTTGTTTCTCTTGACAAATTTGAAACTGATATTAAAATGGTAACTAACAAAGATTTACTGCTGTGGGGGTGAATGACTGTAT
Source organism: Biomphalaria pfeifferi (assembly GCA_030265305.1). Lineage (NCBI taxonomy): Eukaryota > Metazoa > Mollusca > Gastropoda > Planorbidae > Biomphalaria > Biomphalaria pfeifferi. The sequence continues at coordinate 373,906 of JASAOG010000116.1, forward strand.
AGACTGTTTTACTTGGTTGGCAGGGTTACCAATATGTATGTTTATTGTATTTTCTAAAATGGTAACTAATCTAGTAATGAGAAAAAAGATGTGCAAAAACAAATGACCTTCTTTACTAAAATTAAAGTGGGGGTTAACTAACATTTTGTCTATTTATAGTTAAAAGAATGAAATTTATTTTTATTAGCTTTGAAATTGACTTCTGCTCATAAATATTAAAAAAGTAAAATACCCATTTCAGACCTAGCAATCTATAGGGCAAATGAGGTTGAGGTATTCTGTTTCTATGGCCAACGGTTGAGGGTGTCATGTTGTCAATACAATGACCAACCACTTTTACTTTCCCCAACTAATGTCTGGTGCCCAATTTCTTTTATTTATTTTTTGCAACATTTTTTTTCTTGGCAGGGCCAGTTTATTCAGACTTATCAACATCAAAATAATTGGTTTGGCTTACAAATGGAATCTATAGAGAATGTTGCCAGAGATGGACATGCCTGTGTGGTTCATATGGAGCTTGAGGTAATTTTCCAGGCATCTACATCACACACTTTAGCTTAATAAAAAGAGTGCAGGTCATGTAAAGGGGGCAGGAGGAACTGGGGAAAAAAAAGGTGCCACAGACAGCTACTAAATTGTGAGTTATATGAGGCTCTATTAGTGGTTTCCATGCTAGTGATATGGAAGCTGCATGACCCATATACATCCAAAATTGAACAAACTGCAGTTACTTTTACACTTACTTAAACAAAGCAATATGAGAAACAAAAAAAATGTGTCTTGGCCCCTCCCCCCTTTTTGTAGGCATGTCATGGTCCACTTGGTTGAGAAATGGTGAATTCTGTTACAAATAAAATATATTTGAAATACAAGGCATAGGCATCATACCAGAACCTACAGGGTGGTCGCTAGAAAAGTGGACAATTTTGTCAAACAGCTATTTATTTTTTGAAAGAATAGCTTTTACAATGTTTTTTAAAGGCATATATTACACTCATAAATGCTCAAAATGTCACTGCTCTTCAGAGCAGCATCATAATCTAGAAATCCAAGTTCGTGTAGTGCTTTGAAGGGTAACTTTTGAGATATGTTCCAAGCTTGTTTTGAATTCATCAATAGAGTTTATGTCGCGTGGACAATTGTGAAGCTCTGTTAATATCTAGCTCCAGATCCAGTAATGCATGACTTTTATATTTGGACTTTGGGAGCTTGTTATTCATGATCTTACCTGACCCTCAAATTTTCCACTTTTCTAACCACCACTCTGTATTATTGATCTTCAAAATTATTTTCAATAGCTTGATTCAAAGATTACATTTTGTGACTATAGCTTATGAGGTAGAAACGACTTAAGCTTATGTGAGTATTAATTTTGATAGATTATGATTTAAAGATTACTTGAACATTTGTGACTTTAATTTTCATATTTTTTTTTTTGGTAACAGGGTGTCATGACTCTCAAAAAAACATTCTTTGAGCCCCGCTATGTCCTCGTTACACCACTCAACCCAGAAATACATGAGCGTAGGTTGAGACAGAAGGGAATTTACTCAGAGGAGCATATAAAAAGAACTCTGAAAAGAGTTGACCTATATGTGAAACAGAATCAGGAGCATCCAGGCTTTTTTGATATGATGATTTGTAGTGGTGAGCTTCATATATTGTTAAAAAAATAATTGCATTTAGGAGAGTTGTTAGTTTACCTTCAATGTTTTAACATCTATGTGGAAATATCTAAACATTTTCTTTGCTGTTAACTGTTAAGTTTTAATATTAGTTTTGGCATCATGCATTGAATAGAATAATTTGATTGGTTCCCTAATATAAATGGCTTGATTGGCTCCCTGATATAATGGTGGGAGCTTCTGCCAATGCTGTTTTAGTTTTTTTTACTGATAAGTATTATAAATATGACTTGGAATATTAATATCTCCATTATTAAGAGCTTAAAGAGACTTTATTTTAAGAACAAATCTCATATACAATTTCATTTCATTAAAATTCCTATTTCCTAATTTTTCAACTTATAAAATTTAAACTTGGTATGAAGACTGGGGACCTTTTTTTTTAATACGCAAATGAGTTAGCCTAATAACATTCTTGTTAACCATTTGACTATAGAAAAGTTTAAACATTATTTCTCCTGTTCAGTAAAAACTATTTATTAGACTGGACATTAATTTGAACTAATTTTGGTACATAAATTAAAACAACAAAATAGTAACAAGTTAAAAAAAAAAAAGCAATAATTTCTTTAATGCCTTTTTTTAGTTTTGATTATTTAAAATGAAGATGACATTAATAAATTGTTTGTACAGTAAAAAAAATATTAAAAATACTGCAACAATATTTTAGTTTACCAACAACCAGATATTATGGGTGGAATTAATAAGATCAAACTGCAGAGTATGCCTGACAGCCATGTGGTCAAAGCCTAGCAATAATGCAATTTTACTTTGATGAAAATATTTTCTTCTTTGCTATGGATCATCACCTGGAGATGTTATGTAAGAGATAATGGTTTTCAAGAAGAGTGTGTTTTTAAACTCTGATGCTTTAAATATTTGTTTCTTCATAATTTTTTTTCTATTTTTGGTTTATGAAATAGACCTATGTCTGAAATACTTCTTAAAGCTTATGTTTAACTTATTTGCTAGATGACATCACTGTAGCTTATAAACAGATCCAAAAAATAGTCATGGATTATTTAGGAATCAGCCCTGAAGCTCAAGAAAATTACACAAACCAAATGAGCAAAAAAGAAACACCTGATGTCAGTTTTGGCAACATAAGAGCCAGAACATGGTCCAGACCAAGTAATTCAGAGAGCCTGTCACAAAGTCGGGGATTAAGACTTGATTCAGTTGGACATGGCATTGTGGTAAGCAGTGTTTCTTTAACTCAGTTCTTTTTTTACAACTTAACTCTGGCTATTTTATAGAAAAATTGCTGCAGCTCTTCCTAATATAATCTTATCCTAAACACTTATAGAAAATGTTGACTAGACATGGCTGCGTTAAGCAAGAACTGATGGGATGACAGAATCTAATGAGCAGTATTTATGTTTATAAAGTTTGATCCATGGGCAAATGAAGTCAAGCTCACCAGCTGCTACAAAGAATAATATACAGTTAATAATAAAAATAAACTTTATTATCCGTATGGAAATTTGTCTCACAATTAGTGCATTACACCAAACAAAACATGATAACTATAGAAAACCAAAATATACATTCACACCAGACTCACTTTCACATGTGAAAGGTTTATATCAGATCCTTAATTTTATTTAGTGATTTGATTGCCAAGGGGACAAAAGCGTTTTTGTGTCTATTTGTCTTTGCTATTGGTGTCTTGCATCTCTTTTGTGATGCAACTAGCAGAATACAAATCTCACGTATTTTCCCAAGCTGACAATAGGGTTGATACTTCCAATATTTCTATTTCTAGCTACTTGATCTAGTCTGTGATCAGCAACTTGCTTCCTGTTATTCCAACTTAACCCCCCCAACCTGTTACTGCCATTTATTCTCAATTATTTTCTATTACGACTCTTGCTTGCTCCATTTGACTCCATTAGCTTATTTCTTAATACTTATCCCATTACTTCTTCATTCTCTCTTGCACCTGATCCAAGTTATTTGTTTTCCTTCTTATTGCATACTATTTTTTCTCTTTTACTTCTATCTGTTTTACATCATGTCATCCCCCCTTTCCCTTCTGTCAGAACTTTGGAATTTGTAATTAAATAAATGAAACAAATATGTACAACTCAGAGAAAAAAATTGTTCTGCCTCAATTCAAAATATATTTCTACTATTCCAACAGGAAGAAGAATCTATCAAGAGACGACAAAGTGCTGCCAAAGATGTTGTGAACAATTATGTACCACCTCTTTATGACCAATTAATGTCCAAGTAAATACTGAAGCCTTCTTATAGTTAGAACTTAATAGAAGTTATACAGTGGAGTACCAATAGTCAGAAATGGTTGGAACCAAACCCTTTTCAGACTAATGAATAGTTCAGATTAAGTGAAATGATGACTAAAATAAACATAATTATGAAATACTGTAAAGTCATAAACTGGTACAGGATATAGTGATAACTACAGGTTATTTTATTTCATCTATCCCTGCCTTTTCTATTCAACATGCTACATCATGGTAGCCATCCCCATCGTTTGCTATGATGCTGCCTAGGTATGTGAACTTATTTATCTCTTCAAGCTCTGACTTACTAGATCTGACAGAGTCACCCTTTGCCTTACATCCCACTAGCACTACTTTAGTTTAATCCAAGTTTATGCGGAAGCCAATTTTGGGTGCCTTTCTTTGATACTGTCAATCGAGAATCACTGTGGGAAATAGTTAGAGAATATGGCATCCTAGAAAAATTCTTGCAGACGCTCCAACACCTATACAGTTAGTCTAGCTGGGGCATTAAAATAGAAGAAGGAACAACATTGTTCTTTATCATGAGACAGGTGTAAGACAAGGATACATCTTTTCTGCCCTTCTCTTAACCAATGTTCTAATCATCTTTAAATTTTGTGATTATTTAATATGTAGTTTAAATATAATTTTTTTTAAAAAACACTCTTATATTACTAATCCACAGATATCCAAAAACTGCACCTCAAATGGCCAACAAACAGATTGGACTAGGGCATGAACAACGAGCCGCCACAGCCCCAACTAAAAAGGAACAAGGAGGAAATATTTATGATGATACAGGTCCTGCAGACTCACCAGATTCTTCCAGTGTTGAAAGCAGTGTTTCCAGATTATCTGATCTTGATTCTGCTGCAGAACTGGAACCTACTCTGCTGAAGGAGGAGTACAATATGAATGCCGATAGCCATCTTCCAACAGAGACAATGAATCCTTTAACTTTAATGGGGACCAGTTCAAACTTGCAATATTCAAATAGACCAGCCTCTAAAACACTTAGGCCAGGTTCAGACCGGCATCATGTTTTGCCTCCAATACAACCAGCTGATGTTTAATAAAAATGGAGCTCATTTGCCTATATATTAACCATATTGGCAGCAACAACAAAAACTTAATTTTCTTTTTATATTCTTTTCATGTTGCTGTTACTAAAAAGATTAAGAAGTCTGATAGAAGCAAAATGTTTTTCAAATTATATTCATTTCAAATTGTTGTTTCACCCTACAATAAGAAATAGGCAAAGTTTGTTTCTGGTTCAATTATTAGGACAATTCATTTCTACATATCTTTGAATAATAGTACATAATTAACTAATTTTTATTTTTAAAAAGTGTAATTAGGTCCAAAGGCTTAGAAGGCTTAAAAATTAGCAAGGAAAATCAGTCTTTTAAAAATAATGTTCACTTTTTAAAGGGAGATTATGAACAAGTACAAGATAAAATTGAAGATAAGACAACTATGTATTCTGGATCATGCTGTGGCCTTTGTATAAGGCAATGAACATTTTGACCCAATAAACACGGTTATAATGTTTTTAACTGATCTATGTATCTTCTATGTGTTGATTATAAATATTTAGTCTTGTGTACTCTGTATTTGTTTGTTTTAAATACAATATAGTTCACTATCAATATTTATACATTCAATTGTTTTAATTTCTATTGTTTACAATGAACATATATATATAACCATATGAGACACAAATCTTATAATATTTGAGAACAAAACGAAATAAAGTGAGAAGCAGATTACATTTTGCATTCAAATAAATTTTGAAATAGATCTACAAATATTTAAAAATTCACACACAAAAAACTGCCATTTTAATTTTTCCATTTTTCAAGAAAACTCTTATGCTAAGAATAACAATAACATTTAATTACTAGAATATTTTTCAGCTTTGTTTTGTTAAGTCATCCCTTTTTTATCTTTAGTTCTTTGCTTTTTACAGATTAAGTTAAAAAAACAAACTAATCTTTCCAACAGGCATTCATGCTTGAAATAGTTTACATTAATTAAGCATGAAGATTCCTGTTAAGTAAACTAATATTTCTATCTGGAAGGATATGTAATTTTTAATATTTTGTGTGTGTGTGTGTAGAAACATCCTTTTGAAAGACTTATGACTTAAAGCACTGACCAACATGATGTTTCTTCCTGCAGCTGCAGTCTTACAGAAGGTAGAGTCTAAATTGAAGGCTGTCAAAGACATTTAGAAAGAATCTTTTTTTTTTCCCACTCTTTCTTTACTTAACTGCCTGAAGAGGAGTCTTGCATTCTTCAGTTGAGTGGTGCATCTGTGTGGTATGCAGGCCCGCTCTTTCTTTACTTAACTGCCTGAAAAGGAGTCTTGCATTCTTCAATTGAGTGGTGCATCTGTGTGGTATGCAGGCCCGCTCTTTATTTACTTAACTGCCTGAAGAGGAGTCTTGTATTCTTCAGTTGAGTGGTGCATCTGTGTGGTATGCAGGCCCTCTCTTAACTAAACTTTTGGTAGGTCACTTTTCCTGTCATTTCACATTTCTAAATTTTTTTGAGGCATGTCACGTGACTGAGCTTCCTGTCAAGTCTTCAGTGCTTTGTCTACGTCTCAAAGAAAGATTAAAAGTCTGATAGATTCCTAGCTTTGTGCCATCTGACACAGTGAGCTTGGTCTATTTCTTGACAGCGTTTTAGGAAGAGAGTCCATCGCTTTATTTGCTGTTCATTTCTTATAATATTGAGGTCTGTGTTTACTGAGACAGGCAGATACAGAATGTGTATGTGTGCTTATGTGGCATGCGTTTCTAATTGCTTCTTATAACCAGTCCAACGTAGGCTCTTCTTGTGTGACTTAGATATTGGGTCCGGCGGAATTGGTCAGAGGTAGAGACAAAATGAGCAAATGGCTCCTTAGCCACTAAGCTTCGGTCAGGAAGGGCTAGTTAGCTACCCACCTAGGAGAAGGAAAACTCTAATCCAAACCTCTTCTGCCTTGAGGCTATACCCAACCATGGGAAAGGCTTCAGGAGTCAACCCTTAGGAAAATGAGCAGTTGGCCCCTAAGCAGCTTGCAGCACACAGTGCTACACCCTGGCAGAAATTGCCATGCCGCTGATCCCAAAACTGTATCGGATACTTGCTGTTTCTTCGGATTGAAGTGTGGATGGCATCGTTCTGTTCACAGTTAATGCCCAGAATTTCATCTCATTTCTGTGATAACCATAGATATAGTTACTCAGTGTCTGAAGGAGACTAACCAAAATATTTATTGGTTTCAGAGCGTCGGTCAGCAAGACGTTTGGTGTGTGTGGTTTAATGTAGTAATAGTGTCATGTGAATTTTCCAATGTCTATTCTTTAGCTGTCTGAGGGATTGTCAGTAGCTTTGAATTGTTCTGGTTTTCCTTCGTGTGGCTTTCTGAGAATACCAGTTCCCCCCATTTTTTTAAAATTCTTCTGTGATTTGCGTGCTTATGTGTTGCTATGTATCCTCTCTACATTGCTGTATGCCTCAGAAACGTGGACAGTATACAGAAATTATGCAATAAAAAACTGAATCACTTCCACATGACCTGTCTAAGAAAAATACTGAATCTAAAATGGCAAGAAAAAATACCAGATACTGAAGTCCTTCGAAGAGCGGGTCTGCAAAGCATCCACACAATCCTGATGCAGTTCCAGCTGTGCTGGGTAGGACACGTCTGCAGAATGGAAGACCGCCGAATCCCTAAACAACTCTTGTATGGCCAAGTAAGGGAAGGAAAGCGCTCACAAGGTGGACAAAGAAAGCTTCTCAGAAGGCATTCAGCATTGACCTAGCCACCAGGGAGACAGAAGCACATGACAGAGCCTCATGTCGTCGCGCTGTGAAAACTGGTGCACAAATTACCGAGGAAAAGAGAACAGTGCTGACAGAAGAAAAGCGCCAGAGAAGAAAAGAAAGGTCAATGACACTAACTCCAGCTGGAATAACCTGCCCAGTGTGCAGCCGAACATTTCGGACTCACATAGATCTCACCAGCCAAAAAAACAAGTGCAAAGCTCTCAGCCCCCTGGATGACAAAAGTGGTCATCATCGAACCACGATAGATGAACTATATGCTATGTATCAAAATGATTAGTTACGACAGTCTCACATTTATGAAGCTGACATCTTCTTTTCCGACATCTTCTCTTGGCTTGAAAGGAAGACAGTAAAGCTCCGAAGCTTCCCTACACTAACTTATTATAACGATGTCATTTTTTTTCCAATTGGGGTGGAGATGGAAAAATTACAAATTGATCCCAGTTAATCCATTGCTGCCAGAAGAATACAGTTCAACCAGTAAAGAACTATGCACGAACACGAAAATGAAAACTTCACTAGAAAAATGGATTAGTAACCAGTGCAGTATTAGGACTATAGCTTGACAGATGACAATTGTAACAGTGCTATTTTGTGACGGTATGCCACGGTACTGCGTACCGGCACCTTTTTCAATGTTTGTGAAAAATTATGACTTTTCTTGCATTTTAACAACTAAAAAACTAGCTGAACCTTTCCTAGAGATTTTTTCCACTTCATTACTAAACCATGAGATACCACCTGTGTGGAAGTCGTCCATAATTGTATCTGTGCCAAAGGTTTCCAACCCAAAGGAAACGAATGACTGCAGACCTTGTTTCACTTCCATTGTGTCTAAATGTTTAAAAAAACCTGGTTAAAATGTTTCTTCTGAATGATCTTTGTAGTAAGTTGGACCCTTTACAATTTGCTTACTAAAAGAGTAAAGGTGTTCACTATGCCATCCTAAATATTTTAAATTGTGCCTACAAACATATGGATTTACCTAGCACTTATGTAAGATTATTCTTTATTGATTTCTCATCAGCTTTTAATACCATACAACTTCATTTACTTATTGAAAAAATGAAAGCGTTGAAGATTAGTCCATATATAATACTATCGAAAATGAGTTTTTGACCAAGAGGCCTAAGAGGGTTAGGGTAAACAATGTAATATCAAATCCACGCATAGTTAGCACTGGGGCGCTTTAGGGGGCTGTGACATCGCCATTGTGGTTCATTTTGTACACCAATGATTTTCAATCCGATAGTCCTTTTTGCTCCTTCACAAAATTCGCTGATGATGCGACTCTTCTTGCCCTGCTCTCAGAGAGCTCAGACGTAAATGAGTATACCAGAGAAATAGAACACTTGAAAAATACTGTAAAGATAATTTTTTATTATTAAATGTCAAAAAAAACCCAAAGAAATGATAATCGATTTTCGTTGGGAAAAGAAGGAAAATGATACTGTTGCTGTAGCTGGAGAGACTATTGAAATAGTGCAAACTTTTAAATACCTTGGTACTATCCTAGACAAACTAAATTTTACTACAAATACTGATTATATGATTATATCAGCAAAAAGAGCAGCAAAGATTACGACTACTGAGAAAACTGTCCTCGTTGAATGTTAGCGAAAAGGCCTTGTCTGTTTGATCACGCTCACATCTGCAATATTTTAAGTTTCAATATCACTGCCTGGTATGGCAATCTGAGCATTAAAAATAAAAGTAAACTTCATAAAATCCTAAATGTTGATAATAAAGTAATTAGCAAAAAAAACAAACACCATTTGGGCAACTGTTTGAGACAAACAACCTTAAAAAGCTAAAAAGATTCTAGAAATAAAAAATCCCCCTTTGGGTCAGGATTTTGTGATTTTATCCTTACAAAAGAGATAAAGAGATACAAAGACACCGATAGCAAAGACAAACAGACACAAACACTCTTTTGTCCCCTGGCAATCAAATCATTAAATAGAAACAATCTGATATAAACTTTTCACATGTAAATTATGAGTGAGTCTTGTATGAATGTACATTTTGTTTTTTTTAATAGTTATAATGCTTTGTCTGTATAATGCACAAATTGTAAGACAAATTTCCTTACGAACAATAAAGATTATTATTAATTTATTGGTAGTTAAAAGTTAGGCAATCCATCACTGAGTACCGGCACCTGTTGCTGTTTCTACCAAAAAAAAAAAAAAAGCAAACTGTGTGTATATATATATATATATATATATATATATATATATATATATATATATATATATATATATATATATATATGGCTCCTTTTTGTCTCGAAAGGCAATGGATGCGCCCAAATGAGTCACTGGTTTTGGCTTAATCTTGAGACGGGGCAGAATCTGGTGTGGCTAATCAAGCCAATTCTAGAACGGTAGACTTTGCCACAATTCATACATGTGTATGCCTCTGATTCAGTGCTAGTGGACAGGGCAGCTTTTTTTTTTCCCTCTTGATTAAGGCCGCTTCAATTCTTTTGTTCTCAGCAAGGGTTGTCCCAGCAAGCACAGTCTGTCTCCATGCACTCCGGTCTTTGGCTATGTCTTCCCACATACTTTCGCTGATGCCTGTGGCTCTTATGTCTCGCTTGCAGACATTTCTATATGTTAGTCTTGGGCGGCCCTTGGGTATGACTCCTTCCACAAGCTCAGCATATAAGATATCTTTCTGGATTCTACCATCTGGCATGCGGGTGACATGTCCGAGCCAGCGTAATCTTCTTTGTGTCAGGAGAGCATACATGCTGTTCATATTGGCCAATCCCAAAACTTCCTGAATGGAGACATGGTCCCTCCAAGAGATGCCCATTATGCGTCTCAGGCAGCGCAAGTGGAAACAATTCAATCTGTGCTCTTGGTACATGTATGTTGACCAGCTTTCACTGCCATAAAGGAGAGTGCTCAACACACAGCCATTGTAGACTAGGATTTTGGTCGCTATGGTCAATTTACCATTTTCCCAGAAGCGCTTGGAGAGTTTTGCCAATGCTGTGGTAGCTTATCCTATCCTTTTTGTCAGTTCGATGTCTAAGTCTAGGTTACTGACAATTGTTGAATCCAAGTAGTTAAATTCCTGCACAACTGAAAGGGTGTGGTTCCCAATATGTATTATAGGAATTTCTGCGACGTCTTGTGCCAGGATTTCGGTTTTGGAGAAACTTATAGTAAGGCTAAACTCTTGACAAGCAGCTGAAAAAGGCGTTCACTAGCTTCTGTAGACCTCCTTGTGAGTGAGATACGAGTGCCGCGTCATCGGCAAACAGCAGCTCCCTTATCAAGATACGACGCCTTTTTGTTTTGGCTTTAAGACGTGCCAGGTTAAAGAGCCTTCCATCGGATCTGCTATGGATATATATTCCGTCTTCCAGGGATTTAAAAGCACTGGTTAGTACGACTGAGAAGAAGATGCCAAATGGTGTAGGGGCCAGTACACATCCTTGTTTCACACCGCTCTTGATAGAGAATGGCCTGGAGGAAGAACTTTTAAACTGAACAGTGCCCTGCATATTTTCGTGAAAAGCTGACACTAGTTTTCTTAACTTATTTGGGCAGCCGATTCTCTCTAGTACAGCAAACAGACCGCTTCTGCTAACAAGGTCAAAGACCTTGGTCAAATCAATAAATACTATGAAGAGGGGCTGCTTTTGTTATCTGCTCTTCTCCTGTAGCTGCCGCAGACAGAAAATCATATCTGTTGTAGATCTACCTGCCCTAAAGTCACACTGCGACTCTGGATAAACATGATCTGCCAGGATCTGTAATCGCTTTAGTAATACTCTAGCAAAAACCTTTCTGACTATGCTAAGCAGTGAGATGCCTCTGTAATTGTTACAATCAGAGCGGTCGCCTTTTTTTTTTATAAATTGTAACTATGTTGGAGTCTTTCAATTCCTGGGGGACCATTCCTTGTTCCCAGCACAAGCTTAGCAGTTCATGGAGTGGTTTGAGTAGGGCATGTTTTCCAGCCTGAATGACTTCAGCAGGAATGCCCTCTCCTCCGGGTGTTTTCCCATGTGCAAGCATGTCAATGGCTATGCTCAGCTCCTTTACTGAGGGCGTTTCGTCTAATTCCGTCAAAACTGGAAGTGATGGGAAGTTGGAAACAGCATTTGGTGTGATGGCGTTTTCAATCTGGTAAAGTTCTGCATAGTGTTCTACCCATCGCTCCATTTGCAGCGCACGATCACTGATGATTGAGCCATCTTTTGACTTGAGCGGAGCACACTTGCTGGTGTGAAGTCCAAAGGCTTTTCTCATGCCCTCATATAGTCCTCTTATGTTACCACAGTCGGCACAAGATTGAATATCTTCGCATAGCTCCTGCCAGTATTTGTTAGCACACTGTCTCGCTACTCTTTGGACATTGTTACGTGCAGCTCTGAGCCTTTTTAAGTTGCTTGGGGTGGGATCCTTCTTGTAGATTAGCATGACTGCTCCCTTGTTCGTAGTGGCAGTTTCCATTTCTGGTAGACTAGCTTCAAACCAGTCTTCGCTTTTCTTGGTTTTGTTTCCAACGACCAGTGATGATGTTTGGTAGAGTGTATCACGCATAAACGTCCATATTTTTTCTACCTCAGTCACAGAGAAGTTTTTAAAAGCTTCCTCTAATTTGTTCTCAAATTCGGTGCAAAGATCAGGATTTTTTGTGCTAGTGGTATTCAGGCGTGATTTTCTTTTTCCCTGTGATGTGTGGATCTTAGTTGGCAGCAGTCTTGTCCGGCAGGACACTAAAGTATGATCAGTATCACAATCCGCGCTTTGGTAGCTACGTGTCAGCAGTATATTTCCAATGTCCCTTTTTCGTGTCAGTATCATATCCAACTGGTGCCAGTGCCCAGACCTAGGGTGCCTCCATGAGACACAGTGCTGTGGTTTTGTTCTGAAGTATGTGTTGGTAATGCAGAGCTTATGGTATGTGCAGAATTCAAGCAGTCTTTGTCCGTTCTCATTCATCTTTCCGATTCCAAAAAGCCCAAGGCAGTCTGGCCAGGTAGTGTGATCTGATCCTACTCTGGCATTGAAGTCACCTAGAAGGATCATATGTTCTTTTTGAGGAATGTTTGCAATGGCTTCTTTGAGGTCTTCACAGAACTTGTCTTTGTCCTCTTGAAGCGAGCATAGTGTGGGAGGCATAGGCACTAATTAGTGTGACTTTTCCAGATGTTGTCATCATACTTAGGGGCTTAGTAACCTTTCCGAGCCACCAACTGGAGGGACTATCATGGTAAGAAGACTGTTCTTGACAGCAAAGCCCACACCATGTATTCGAGTCTCATCCTGTGCTTTCCCTTTCCAAAAGAAAGTGTAGTCAGTCTCGCGGAGCATGCCGTTTTCGGCCAGTCGAGTTTCTGATCGGCGGCAACTGATCAGTAAGACGCGAAGACCTCTCCCACCGTCAGAGACAACCCGTGGCGTCCATACATTACGCCAATCAAGTTGGACTTATAATCCTTAACTGCTGTGTCCCGTGTTGTTTTAGCCGCTTTGCAGCAGCACCAGAGTTTCCTCTGCGGGGCGCATTCCTGGGCCTTGGATAAAGGGGTCATGGGTGGCCCATGCGTCATGATCCTTCTCTCAACCTTGCTGATGTGATCCAAAGGAACGCATCGCATTACTTTTGGCACCAACTCAGTTGCAGAAGCTGCCGGAGGGAATTTCATAGCTGATACTCCCAACGCCTAAGGGGCTTTACTCCTGATTTCTCCTCGAGGTTGTCTCTTGAAGCCTCAGTACCGCAAGGAAGCCTAAGTACCGCAAGGCAGCGGGGGTTTGAAGTCAGAGTACCCCTCTACTAGATGAACTGCCTTACTAGGCTGACGAGCTCCATCTGCACGAAGCCCGATATATAAAGCTTGACTTCGAGTCCGTAGATTAAGGAGGAGTGCAGTATTTCAGGTTGTATAAAACATTTCCTCCACCCTGCACTCAGTATTTTTAAAAGTGGTAATTGGCTCGCGCAGGTCCAGTGACCACTTTTTACACTAAATATCACTCACAGAGAAACAGTCTAGCTTTCATTTTGGTGTTTCCATCTCCTAGACTGGCAGCCAAGTACCCAATACGACCATAAGGCCCACAAAAAAAAAATGTGCATGAAGTGAATTACTGCTGGTACTACTGAAGTAATTTGCTCTAGCCTGTCGTATGGCCACGTCATTTATAATGAAGGATGGATTGAGAACCTTTTCAAAATGCTTAGTCCAGCATTTCAGGATTTCTTCCTTACCTGTCAATAGTTTTGTACCATCAGCATTTAGTAGAGGGGATGAGCCTGACTACGTCAAAAAGGTAAATGAAGCATTCAAGGCATAAGAGAAGCTTCTAGAACAACAGTAATCAAAACAATAACGGAACTCTTTGACTGAAGAAACTGACGTGCTTGGAAAGTGAACAGAGTATTGCAAGATCTATACAACTAAGGGATAACCCCCAAATACAGTCTAATCAACAAAACACCCAATGACGATTGAGACCTCGGGGAGGCTCCAATCTTTAATGAGTCAGAAGTAGAGTAAGCAATAAGATCTAGAGTTGACATCAAAACTTTTTTAAAACACAGTGGCTCACATATAGATTAATGCTTTAGGACAATGTGTGAAAAATATGCCATAAAAATTGGTCCAAACTTTATTTATTTTACTGCCCAAAAAAGAAAAATTGAGAGACTGCCGAAACTACAAAACGATAATGATCAGTCATGCTAGCAAGATAATGCTAAAACTCATTCTCAATAGACCAGGAGGAAAGCTGAAGACGTTTCAGAGCAGGCAGAAGCACTTTACCACAATGCCAACACTGCAGCATGCCTCTAGTCTAGAAGGATTTACTCCTATCTCGACCACTAACGGGCTGCCGATTTCCAATCTAATGTTTACAGATGATATAGTAGAAAATGCAGTCTCCATACCAGATCTTACTTTCAAACTGGATGCTACAGCTTAGACATTGAATTTAGTGCTGAAAAATAGCAAACTACTAGTTTTTGGTGGAGATAATGCAAGATGTTGCATACAACTAAATGCCCAAATATTAGAAGCCATTGACTCATTTAAGCCGAAACATCTCAAACATAAGAGATGGAGAGTGACTTAAATTGACAGAAAACCGGTTTGAGCTTGACACCCTCCTTCATGTAAATTGTGTAAAATCTAGAAGAGTAACATCAGCATCCAAGTCAAATTAAAACTCTATTCTTTGCTAGTGGTCTCTATACTCTAGCTCTAGCTAATAGGATAGTGAAAGTTGGACGCTGAGATTGCAAGAAGAATTGAAGCTGCAGAATACTTCTGGCAAGTTCTTGGCATCAGGAAAAGACAACAAATGAGTTGGTGTTCCAACTAATTTACAAAAGAAAGTGGAAAAAAACGTCACAGCACCCCTACGACGTCAAAGAACTGATGTTATGTTCATTACGAGACCGTTTTATTTTTTTATTATTTGCATCGTGCTGGAGGTAGGAGTAGGCCTTCTTTTATTGCTAAAGAAACCAACTGTAATACAAGAAATAATAACAATGCATGCGCAATTAGTTACACTTGAAATAGTTCCGTGACTAACTTAATAAGCTGCTATAACAATAATACAAGTCATTTTTCTCCACCAACATGTCCTAGATCTAGAGGTGTTGTCCCTGAGCTGGAACACTGTAAACTAAAAATCTATATATAGGGCAGATGAAGAAGTTCTATTCTGTTTTGCATTTTTAGTAGCTATAAAAGCATTTGTATATACCTCCAACATTAATAGATCTTTGGTCATTTGATACAGGCATACGTATACAAATAATTATACTAATAATGTAATAGCCAAACATTACCACTTATACATACGTTTGCAGATGAAACACTCATTTAAATACAATTGCATTCGTTTTTTTTCTCAACACTAGCAACCTTGAACTGCCAACTAATTTTTTGATAAGGCGACAGCCCATTTTTCAAAAGTAGGTTAAAGGAACATTATATACTGTTAGACTACTCAATAAAAATATTATTAGTCCCTTAACAGTTAGATTCATAATTCTTCGATATGTGTGCTTAATGATAGTCATTTGACCTTAAAACATTTTGTTTGAACTAGATTTATTCCCTACAATCTACACAAACATCTACTCTATATTTAGCGTGCAAAAGAAAGAGCACACAACTAGATCTACACACATATAGTTTCAACTTGCCCTGAAGTATGACCTACATTTTCAGAGGTCAGAAACGTGCGATGCCCACTGTCTCCGTTGCATGCATAAACCTGACAACTCTTGCAAACTTTTTTGTTTTCTGCATCAACGATTTGTTGTAGAATCAAAATTGTTTCTGTTGTGCTTTTAGAGGGCAGTGTGGCTTTCCTGAACAGATTACACTGGTGACTGGGTTAGATTTTCGAGCTACACTGCCGTGACCATCTGTACACAGAACAAGACGAAGGTAAGCCAGCTAGACTTTGTACACATTGTTTTGTTGACGTGGAACAACTAGACGATTCAAAACAAACAAAAGTGTAGGCCTATAACATGGTATGGCCAAATCATTCAGGAATATCATCTTTTCATTCTGTTAGCCATTGAGTGTGATATAAAGTAGGCCTAGCCTACAATATATATAGGAACATATTATATTATCCTATAATCATATTTTTATTTTGTTATACTTATTCCTGTTACTACTGTTAATGTTGTTTGTTATTGACATAAAGTCTTGCTGTCTGTGTTATCTGCTATTGGCATTAAGTTTTGCAATCTGATTAAATTTGAAAAACAAAAAGGTGGGGGAGGGCTTATTAGCGTGACTGCCTTAATATTAGAACTGAATTGGGACATTTTAAATAGAGCCTGGGAATGTTCAGTATTGATTTCGTTACCAAAGTTATGAAATTTGATAAACCAGTGTTAAAAACTTCGTTTGTTTTCATGGAAATAGTTTGTTGTTATTTTTTTGGTCGAATTTTCGTGTATTTCATTTTAAACTTGAGAAACCAGACTCGAGATCATTCCATTTTGCTCTTATTTTTTGTTTGCCTTCTCTAACATTAGATTATTAATTTTATTTAAAATCAGTAGCCTAAGTCTACATGTTGATTTGCTAGCGGGGCTCAGTAGCTGTGTTTGGTAGGTTCCATTTGCATTAGTCTAAGAATCAGCCATATGCGCTACTCTGTAAAACCAGTATAGATTTATTTACTTTAATGTGTGAAAGAAATGAATAAAGCCAGGTCAAATTATTTTTTAAATGTTCGTCTTTATAATAAAATGTGTTTTTCTTAATTAATAAGGTAACCTTCACTTACTTGGGGCAAAAAAGAAAAAGCTGAAGAATGTGTATAGCTGCAATCATTGTCAACTAAAAAGACATGAACACAACTTGAACAATGATGGGCGGAAAGCAGAAAGATTTCACATACCATTTCCCTGTTGTTGTTTTTTTTTATAACTTCATGTCTAGCTGACCTAAGTCATTTAAATTTGCTGTTTCCTTAAACGTGTTCCTTTCGTCCTGTGACTAGAAGGAATTCTGGATGAATGCTTTAATAGGGTGCACGCATTAATCTTTTATTAACCAGCAGCAGACTGTTGGACAAAAGCCTATGAATCAATACTGTTATTTTACTTTAATGTAGGTGTTACCAGCAAAATGCTTTTTTAGGCAAAGTACGAAATGATTCTCCATATACAAGTTACAAAGATGATTACATAGTGAACTCCACTTTTCTGCTAGATGGTTGACGGTGGGCGAGGTTTGCACTTCGTGAAGAATGTCTGAAACTCATAAACAGACATGCATTTAAAACTCCAACCAAACTTTTCAATGAATTACTCCCCCTCCCTATGTCACGCTGATTCTCATAAAAAGTTTTGTATCTCGATCTCTATGTTTGTAGGATGATGCAACTCATA
Source organism: Biomphalaria pfeifferi (assembly GCA_030265305.1). NCBI lineage: Eukaryota > Metazoa > Mollusca > Gastropoda > Planorbidae > Biomphalaria > Biomphalaria pfeifferi. The sequence continues at coordinate 391,583 of JASAOG010000116.1, forward strand.
GAGCCCCTCCTGACTTAAGGCTCTGTATCTGCCCTCGTCTCCAAACGTATCATCAGTTTTACATGTTTGTGGGCACATGTCTGATGTGGACCAAAGTAGGCCTACTTTCTAGTGCACAGGAACGGTAGCAAAAATCGTAGGCCTATGTATACTAAAGAATGGAAAGAGTTTGTATCTGTCTTTGTGTGCGTGTGTTTGTGTCTTCCTTTTGTTGAAATATCAACACATTGTTTTTACCACTTCGGGAATTTTCAGAACAGTAATTGGTCTCTAACCTTTGGGTCACTTTATAAGTTCCTTCTATGTCAGTCCTAGCTAGGATGTTTGGGAGGGACTAAGCTGATCTACAATTTAAAAAAGACTTGTTTGTTTAGTAGGGCTAAATTGATCTATAATTAAAAGTAGACTTCTCTATCTGGAAGGTCTAAACTGATACAATTAAGAAGTATAGAGAATTTATAGATAAAGAAATAAAAAATCTTCAATCAAAATCATTATATCAAATGTCACCTTCGCCTATATCTTAGCCTGTTTGACCATTGGGGCACCACTCACGATATGTTGACCGTCATTCTCCTTTCCTCTCTGTCTTTTGTCTTGACTGCATTTCTTTCAATGCCAGACCCGCCCAATGCTTTTGAATGTTGCATACAAAGATAAGCACATGTTCATTTTCCCATAACGAAGTCAAATATAAAATATAAATATAGGAAATGTTTACAGTCTCCGCTACCAAATATGGTACGGCTAGGGATGCTTCTGCTTTTTCAATTCCACCTTGCACTAATGTCTTATAGTTTTATGTGAAAGTCCTGAAGTTATATAGGCTAGGCTACGTTTATGCAGAGTTGCCTGTAAGTCTATTTGGTACCCAGTGATGATCCAAGCTACGCTACCTAGCCTCAACGTGGCGCCCGGGTGGTAGCAATCGCAAGAGGAAATTATTAGGCCTATTAGGATAGCAAAACCTGACTTCCGTATGGGTGCTTTTAAGAAAGTGCGAGAACAGTTTTATTGCACTGGTCAAAGTTGCAAAGATTTACCCTTACAACCAGGGCAATAATACTCACTCAACGGACCGTTTTACAAGTGGCGAATCCCGCACGGTCAGCGTGGTAAAGAAAAGGAAAATATTGGTGCTCGCCGATATGCTGGGCCTTCGGCCACGTCTCTAGCCCGTGAGTCCGGATCTTCCGAATCACTGGAAATAGTAGTATGATACATAGACACCAACTTGAATCTCTCCCAAAACAGAACTATTTATTCTCTCAGGCCAGTGAAAGGGAGTTCTTGTTTTATTTAGCTGGCCTAGAGTTTCAAGAGTCTTTGGCTCAGTTCTGCTGACAGTTTCAAATTGTGCCCAATGACCGCCACAAGAAAGTGTATTTGTAGATAGTAGTCTCTATAGGAAAATCATCTGATGAAAACGTATAATACAGTTACACATAGGCCTATTTCATTTGATTTGATTTAGTTTATGATAATCTTAGCCTTGGGATGAACTGTCATCTTCGTGTCCAACTTTTAATCCGAGTCTCATAAAGCGAGCTGTAGGGCCTACTAACTTTCAAACAAAAGTTAACATTGCCAAATTTACAACACAACATACTCATAGTCATTTAATGTATAGAGACTTGATACACATTTTTGAAAAGTTGGTATCATCGAACATTAGTTGTTCTAAATAGTCGAAACAAAGAAACGCTGTGGAGGAGGACCATTGGCTGCTTAAAGCAGGTTATTGGTGCTATCTCAGTGTAGCCTATAAAAGGATCTTCTTGCAGAAGTGGAAATGTTAAGATGGGCAAAATAAAACGCAACCTTTTTTCTCCATAAATAGCCCACTTGTGAGTAGACATTTCATTTTGTCTCAACCTTTCTCCTTCTACGTCGGTGTTGGTACAAACCTCATTGTTTTGTTTGGTCATTGTGTGCCAGCATTGAATACATTTTATTCTTAGTCATACCCCCCCCCCCCCCTCTCTTTTCTTTGTTTTAGCAAACGAAGAGATGAAAAATGATTGTCTTTTCGCCGACATCTTCCATGATGTTTATATGTAGACAGAACAGGAACATTTCTATTCACTGCAGAATACATCCTTCTTCTCAAGCAAGCTGTACAAAAATAGCCCTTACATTTTTTACATTCATCGTATTTTCAGTTTCTTTTTTTTTCTTTATTACATTTTGTACACACAAAAAAAACGGCCACGATAAATATGTCATCAATTGAAGTCACTCGACTTGACTAAGCTCCCAAATGAATCATTTGTGAACTTTTTGAGATTGTCTTCAATGACTACAGACTCCATGTCACACCCATGTTAACCCTTAAGTTGTTGTTGCTTCTAACTTGTATAGCCATTAATCTCTCAGCACTGCGTGAAATTCATTAAGAAAAAAAAAAACATTAGCACAGTCTTTATAAGCATCACCAACACGTCCGTCTGCTCAGTTTAATTTAAACTGAGGACATGAGCATTGGTAGGAAAAGTGTGTATACATCGTGTAGATATTTCTTTTTATTGTGTAAAGAAATTCATTATTGTATTTGTTATAGACTATCTCCTGTAGCTGATTATTAGGCCGTTTGTTTTAATATCTCTATTTGATTTTGTTGTTTGTTTGTATTTTATATTCTCGCGCCATAAACTTCTTATCAGCTTAGATTGTTATGCATAGTTGTACTCAGCAGCGGCCTAAGCCTATGAAGTTTTGCGTATGGACTTTTATTTTGTCAAATGGTTTTTGATATGCCTTGTTTGTTAATAGACTCTGTATACTAAGATCTAGAGTCTCTAGAGCTTGTTTTTTTTGGTGATCAGGTCTTACTAATTAGTAATTATAAATGTAAGTTAAATTACACAACCAATTCAGTGTAATCTGGATCAATTGTACCAATTAACATGCTAAGTTAACAATGATAACTAAACATGTATGGCAAAGTTACATTAAGGTTGATAAGTGATATAAATATTGTTTGTTTTTTTTTCAGACTTTCAAACTGAAATTTTGAGATTCATAATTTTTTTTTTCCTTTAGCTAACTATCCCAATCATGAGAATAGCTGTGATAGGTCAAAGTGTGTTTGGTGCAGAAGTCTTTAAACTTCTTCGCAAGAATGGTCATGAGATAGTTGGAGTCTTTACTTTGCAAGATGTAAATGGAAAGCAAGATCCATTAGGTAACTAGTTAGATTACTGTAATACAATATAGTGATGTTTTTTGTTATATGGAAAAGAGTAGTTTTGTCAAATTTGATACATACAAGAGTAAAATCTATTTTATAATAAAATCAAAATTCAATTAGTATTTTTTTTGTAAATGTATAAAGTATTAAATGGATTAACTCAAAGTTAATAAACCAAAAATAATTGTAATAAAATATAATTTGAAATCCTCAATAATTTTGATTCTCAATATTTAGAAAAATAAACAAAATCATTTGTATAAGAAGCCATAAGACAAAGTATAAGACTAAATAAAACAGAATAAACTGAGGATGTCTGGTGCAAGTTAAAATTGTCTGTATTTTGTTTTGCTAAAGTATGATAGGCATACATTCTACTGTTAAAAACTTGAACATTATTATGAAAAGTTAACAGTTAAAAATTTTTTATAAAGAAACTTTTAAAAATTGTTCCAGCATTGGCTGCTGCAAATGTTGGAGTCAAAGTTTTTAAATATAGTAAATGGATGGTGAACAAAAAGGTAGGAAAATGTCTGCTCTTTCTACTTGTGTCTATTTCATGGACTTTCTATATGAAATAAACAATATAATACATTATTTATGCATAGAGGATGTGGTAGTATATTGAAAGTATTCAGAAAAATCTTGATACTGAAATGTTTTCATCATATCTTTTCAAACCAATCAAATGACTCGATTTCCTAGTCAGTAAGCCTTGGTGTCAAAAAAGTGGATGATCCTTAAATCTGTTCACATGGTTTCAATATAAAATAAAATTAGTTTCAATATTTCATTGTATTTTAAATATATTCTCAAACTTTAATAAATTACAGACAATCAGTGTTAGTCTATATAAAATCAATTCCACAGGTTATTCCTGAAGTGTATGACGAATATCAAGCTCTGAATGCAGAACTCAACGTGCTTCCTTTTTGTTCTCAGTTTATTCCTAATGAAATAATCTTATTCCCTAAATATCAAACTATTATTTACCACCCATCACTACTTCCACGTCACAGAGGAGCTTCAGCCATTAATTGGTTAGTAGATTTTACTAGAGAATTTATAGAGATGTTTTTCCTTTTTACCCCCATCTTGTGTCTGCTAATAATTTAGATATTTTTCAGACCATAGTTATACTTTAAGATAGACAATTCAATTTTTGAATTCATTCATATACTTTTTTTTTTTAAGTGTATAGGCCTGTCTCCTAAACAATATATGTCTGTGGCCTATTTTAGCTTTTAAAAAAAAAAATATTTGCTTAATTCTTAAAAAAAACACTATATTCTCAGGACTCTCATGTGTGGAGATAAGAAAGGTGGTTTCTCTATCTTCTGGGCTGATGATGGATTAGATACTGGACCAATTTTGTTACAGAGATCCACATTTGTGGATCCTAATGACACTTTAGAAACATTTTACAACAGATTCTGCTTTCCAGAAGGCATTAAAGCTATGGTACACTTGAGATTTAAGAGATAATAATATATACTGTTGTGAAGAAATGTGTATAAAAACTAAATGATGAATGCTATAAATAAGTTTACTTAAGATCATTTTTGTTCAGAGTGCAGAAACCAAAACTGGATACTTTTATTCTAGGTAGCTGAAACTACAACCAAGACCTTAAACAAATAAAATTGTTGAATTTTCTCTGTTGCATTTTATGTCTCAAAGAATAATCTTTAGACTTTCAAACTTCTCATGGGACTAAAGAAACCAATCCTTGATACACAACTGTGGTCACAGATTAGGCATTTGTAAACACCAGATGTTGTAGCAGCACTTCTTTATTCTTGCTCTCCATGTGGATCTATCCAGTGCTTCTTTTCCCTAACTGTTGGTGTTGATTTTTAAGAGCTTCATTTTGCGTTTACATACATCAGTATACCTTAAAAGTAGGTGATCTGTGACTCTCTGTCTTCTATTAGATCACCATACAGAATGTCTTGTGGGAGTATTCTGTGAACATGACCAAGTTAGCATTTACTACTGATGTCCTGCCATTCTGCTTCTCGCAGCACTTCAACTTTAAAAAATGAATCTATAAATCATATTTTTTCCTATTTGGTCTTCTTTCACTGCCTTTTTATGCATTGGCAATTGCTTAATAGAAATAAAAGTTCGTTTGCACTAATTTATTTATAGGCCAAAGAAAGCAAATATTAAAACTCAATTTTATGTTCAATATATAATTTTTTTTAAATATTAAGACTTTACAAAAGAAAAAATAAAATATACATTAGTTCAATCAACATTTTAATTTTTATACCTGAAAAATCTTTTTAATACGAAATACATTATAGAGCTTTTAGTAATTGTTTAGTAATAATTAAAATGCTTAATTTAAATAATTAAAAATGATTAAAATAGTTAATATATCAACTAAAAGTGGATCACACTTAATTATTTTTTTATAAAATATTGTATCTGTAAATTATTTTGATGTTCTACTTTTTTTGTTACTTTTGTAAAGAAAATAAATGTTACAGACAAATTTAATCCTTTAATATGTTCAATCTAGAGAGTTATATTGAATATTGTCAGGGTGAAGCTGTGGAAATGATTGCAACCAATAGAGCCCCAAGCATTGTTCAACCAGAAGAAGGTGCCACCTTTGAACCTTTTGTGAGGAAGGATAAAGTGCAGGTTTGTAAAAATAGAGATGAATATTTAAAAAAGAAAGAAACAAATGTTTCAAATGTAGGACCACATTATTGTATTAAATTAGGTGCACTAATAAGTAACAATATCATACACAATTTCCAGATTAATTTTGACCAACCAGCTGCTGTTATTCATAATTTTATAAGAGGAAATGACAAAGTTCCTGGTGCTTGGACACTAATTAATGGGGAAGTATGTAGCTAAGAAAAATTGAGTTGTCATATTAAAAATATTTATCTATGTTTACATTTCAAACTAGAATAATATAATTTAAATGTTTCATTAATAATTTATTAAAATATTTTACTTTTCTTTTTCTTAAGCAAATTACATTCTTTGGTTCTCGACTCTGGTCCCGCCTTCCTCCTCGTGGAATACAAGTTCCCTTAGATGGTGCTAAATACTCTGCTATTGTCCATAAAGATGGAATGATTTTGTTTGGCAATGATGGGAAAATGGTAAGATATAAACATTTTCTATGTATTTCAAACATGTTCCAGTTTATGTAAATATATATTGTAGGTTAGCAGTGTCAGGGTTGTGTTTTAAGCCTTAGCTTGTTTGCCCGTCCCCTGACATTCAACATGCACTTTTGTGCGTAAAATAAATTATTGTCTAGATGTTAACATATCAATATAGTATTTAATGAGTTGACATTATTACATGAACAGCAATGAAAACATAATCTACTATTGAATTTAACAAATATTATAATATAGATATTATGTTAATAGTCAAATAAGCATTCTGCAACACAACACATACTTGGCTCTACACAACAAACACACAATGCTGGCCCACTGCTGACTCTAGTGTAGACTCAATCTACAATCCCATCACTCAACTCCCTGTAGAGAAGTAAGAAAGACAAATTTAAAGGTCTAATCTAATACACTATGTTAACAAAACCACTGCAAAATGCATTTATGCCTCAGATACTCACCCCAAACAGGGGTACAGGGACAAACCTTAAAGAAATGCTACATCATCAGAATAACAAAAAAACTCCATAAACTTAAAAGCAATGCAACAAAGAAAGTGCGTTAAAAAATTTTGCACCTAACCAGACTTATTGCTAGAATAATATAACCTACGCACCAACAAGCAGTAGTAAACAAAAACATAACTAAATTTTTTTTTTCACAGATTGAGTTTTGTATACATGTATTCTCATGTACTGGACAAACTTTTTTCAGCTAAATGTGTCTCAAGTCCAGTATTCCAGTGGTAAAATGATTCCAGCTTCAAAGTTTGGTAAAGAAGACTCATCAGCCCAAAAACTTGAACTGACACCAGAAGAAGTTAGTATGGAAAATAATCTCAAGGTAAACACAACACAAAACAGAAAAAAAAATTAAAAATGCTTTTTTTAAAAACAAAACTTATATTAAGTGTAGTTGTATCAATTATATTTGATCAATCATGTTATTGAATTTGTAATAGATCTTGAATAAAAATAATAAATTAGATATATTTTTACCAATTATTTTGTTTAGCACAATTTCATGCTTTTAGCTTTAACAATTTGCTATGATCCTATCACTTTCACCAATTGTGAAAAGGTAAGGGGAGAAAGAAGAGGGTATCTGGGTGAATGTTAGCATGATCTCTTTTTGAATGTATTTATTATTTTTAAAAAGTTGAACACCTGAATTAAACTTAAGAGCTTAATCCTCCTCAAAGCCACCACACTAACCTCTGTGCCAGCGAAGTGCTTATGAAAATTGAAGGTTTTATAGTTATATATTGTTTTTTCTTTCTATAAAGTATAAAGGGGACTAATTCAGATCATACCACCACATCATTCAAATACAATTTCTTTCCCTGCTTCAATACCAGACAAAATAATTAATTACCAATGGTTAATTAACTAATTGGTTAATTTGTTTTTATTCAATCTTGTATTGTCAGCTAAAAGAAATGATTGTGCAAATTTTTTAAAATTAAATTTTATTATTGATTCTTGTTTTGTCAGATACATGAAATAATTGTGCAAAATTTCATTTTGATCCAAGATTGGGTGTGGGAGAAATAACATATACAAACTTTTTACCAAACAGACAAAGAGAGTGAGTTGATATACATTTTGTAAAAATATAAAGTTATTTAAATTTTTAAAAAATTTGTAACTAAAAACAACTAATTTCACAAAATTCTTTTTTTTTTCTTTTTAATTATTAGGCCATTTGGAAAGGAATTCTCAATACTGATATAGACAAAACTTTAGACTTTTTCAAAGCTGGGGCTGGCTCTATGGATGTGGTCAGGTAATTAACATTATTAATTGTGACATTACAGAGAACATTATAAACAGATAAGCATGAAATATTGTTTGAAAATTTGCATTGTTATTTATATTCTAGACTAATAGAAGAAATTAAATTTTAACTTTGATAATAAAGTTGTTATTTTTCCCTAGAGTAATAGAATAAATCAAAGTTGGTTTTGATAATAATTTTTTTGTTCTAGACTCATAGAAGAAATCAAAGTTAGCTTTGATATTAAACTTGCCATAGAAGATGTCTACATGAACCCAGTATTTGATGATCTAATGATGTGTGTCATTAGACGAGGCAGAGGTATTGAGGATAAGGAACCATTCACTTATGATGCAGTAAGTTATATATTCTCTCTCAAGTTTCATAGCTTCTAAATAAGAACCTTTACTATGGAGTTGTTGTTTTTTTTCATATGTACATTTTATAAACACAAATATTTTGTAGTCTTTAACTTGTAGTAATTAATAATTATTTCAGGTTGAAATAGAAGCCAATAAAATGAAACTTAAATTTCCACATCAAGTCTTCATTGATAATGAGTTTGTTGATTCATCTGATGGTGCCACATATGATACCATAAATCCTGCTGATGAAACAGTCAGTTCTTGTTTTTTTAAAAATAGTTTTGACATTTGAATTCTATGTTACTTGTAACTCCTAAACTATTTTTAGACTGTCAAATTTCTGACAGTTTTTTTTTTGCATCAAAACAAATATTATTGTGAATGTGTACTTTTTGTTTCCTTCTAAAAGGTCATTTGTAAAGTGAGTAAAGCAACAAAAGAAGATGTCAACAGAGCAGTAGAAGCAGCAAAAGTAAGTCATTAATAGGAAGACTTCAACTGGAAAAATGGGAATAATGTTAAAAAGTAAAAGTTGATGTTTTCATTTTGCTCAGATCTTGCTCTTCTTCTACAATACATGGTAAGCCCATCATTACTTGTGAAATATTATTAGATGTACATGCATTTTATTTCCTAGGCTGCTTTTGAAGAGGGGGAATGGTCTAAACTTAATGCTAGAGATAGAGGAATGCTTCTCTTCAGGTTAGAAATTTAAGCATCTAAAACTTTTGCTGGTTATCAAATTATAATTATTCATAGAGCCTTGTGAAAGAGTAATTGTGAATAATTAAACTGCTGTCAAATCTAGGCTGGTTGATTTAATGGAACAACACCAGGAAGAACTAGCAACTATTGAAAGTCTAGACTCAGGGGCTGTTTATACTCTAGCTCTTAAAACTCACATTGGAATGTCAATACAGACTTTCAGATATTTTGCTGGTTGGTGTGACAAAATTCAAGTAAGTTTGTATTCATAGATTTGTTTGTTAGTCCATAAATAAATTGTGAATTAACTTACTGATGTATGCAAACGCGATATGAAGCTCTTCAAAATCAACACTAGCAGCTGAGAGAAAGTGGCACTGGATAGATTCGAATGGAGAGTGAGCATAAAGTAAGTGTCCCGGATAGCAGATGACATACACAATACTAGAAAGATGGGTGAAAATGCAACGGCACCTGGTGATTACGTAAGCCTAACCTGTGACTGCAGCTGTGTATTGAAGATTGACCTCTTTAGTCACACAAGAAGTTGCAGAGGGGAAAGATGTCTCTTGAGACGTAAAATGCCTCTGAACTTACTGAAGTAAATGTAGCCTCTTTCTTTTGACATTTAGTTATACTTTTTTTTCCTAACAGGGTAAAACTATTCCAATAAATAATGCAAGACCAAATAAAAATCTCACTTTTACTAAACGTGAGCCAATCGGGTAAGTTTATAATTAGTGCATTATTTTTTAAACATTACTCTACAAGTAGAACACATGTGCACTATTTAGTCCATGGTGGGCCAAGAAAGGAAGAGACATAGGGAAGAATGATAAAGATGTGAATAAAAAATGTCATAAGAAGGAAAGAAAGATTATTTGTGTAACTTTCATATCTTTACAAATGTCAGTCAAGGACATGTGTTTATAAAGTTAGGTAGGCCTACTTCTATGCAGATAAGTCAAACGGAGGTGACACTCAAATCACAAAATTCAATAATACAGGCAAAAGGCCAACAATATAAGTTAGTTGATCTGATACCGAATGTCAAACAAGAAGTTTAATAATAATGAAGGCAACTGTCAGATGTCGTCAAGCTAAATTTCTACGTTCATAAAAAGCTCCTTATCTCTAAAGCTGTCAAAGAGAAGTCTGTTTACATTGGCTGATATTTTGCTATTCTTCCTCAAAGCCTAGTCTAGTTTTTACTATCGCGTCATTGTCTCTAAATCAAAACTTCTCTTATTTACAAAACAAATAACTAATTTCTAATCATGCCATAACAATATTTAGCCAACCTAAACATTGAAAGCCTTAATTTTGTGTTATTGAACTATTTGACTTACTACTCTTACTACTGTGTAACCCAGAGTGTGTGCCATTGTTGTACCATGGAACTACCCCTTGATGATGTTGTCCTGGAAGATCGCTGCATGTCTAGCTGCTGGTAACACTGTGGTTCTCAAACCTGCCATGGTGAGTTTTCTCACACACACACACAAATAAAAAAAAATTGAATGATGTAGTAGTATTAGTTCTATGAATTTTACAAAAATAAATATTTGTTTGAATCTATGTAGTAATGCAACTAATTGTTAATACAGATCATACTTTGATTCTGATTTTAGGTAACTCCATTAACAGCTTTAAAGTTTGCAGAATTGTCTGTTCTTGCAGGTTTTCCACCAGGAGTTATAAATATATTACCAGGGTCAGGTATGTTACATTCTATTAGCAATACAGAAATAATTAACATGATTTGTAGTTTGAACTTCAGTTAATTTGGTAGGGAGTAGTTTCTCAGTTCTGCTGATGTATTTCTTACATTTGTTTTATATGAAAGGAGCTCTTAGTTTGCTCTTAAAATTATTTTCCTCCTTATAAAATATTTGTATAAAACTTTAACAGGTACTTTAGTAGGACAAGCGATGTCAGAACATCCTGACATTAGAAAACTTGGCTTTACTGGTTCAACACCTGTAGGGAAGACTATAATGGAAAGGTATTTTGTCCCACATGTGGTTAAAGACATTGAATGAATGTCTGAACCAAATGAAGATACATTTTGGTTTATGTTCTCTTTACTTAAAGTATTGGTTTCTGTCATTTTAAAATGTGATTCTGTTTTCCAAATTTTAGCTGTGCTAAAGCAAACTTAAAAAAAGTTTCATTAGAATTGGGTGGCAAATCTCCTTTGATTATCTTCAATGACTGTGATCTTGATAAAGCTGTTCGACTGGGTTGTGGGGCTGTGTTCTTTAATAAAGGTGAAAACTGCATTGCTGCTGGAAGACTTTTTGTGGAGGAGTCTATTCATGATGAATTTGTTCAGCGTGTGGTGAGAACGAATTATAACTAAAATTCACATAGTTTTAAACAATATCTATAAAACCCAGAATGCATAGATTATTTATCTTTCAGATTGAGGAAATAAAAAAAATGAAAATTGGCAATCCTCTGGATAGATCAACAGACCATGGACCACAAAATCACAGAGCTCATTTACAGAAGCTTATAGAGTATTGTGATATTGGTGTTAAAGGAGGAGCAACACTTGTCAGAGGAGGAAAGCAGTGTGATTTACCAGGTAGGTATGCCACTAGCGGATCCAGAACTTTGGAGGAGGGAGGGGCTTTTTTTTCCAAACCCTAACTCTAAGCATTAACACTCGCCCAACATATATATATATATATATATGTATATATTAGCATTAAAAACTTCCAGTGTTTCTCAACATTTGGCGAAAAAAAAAACAGCCATGTTGAGCCCTTTCTCTTGACAGCTAGGGGGTCTTGGGAAGCGCTGTAAGCCCACCTCAACGAAACAGCTAAGATATCAGAAGTGCAGCGATATAATATAACAATTATATAGTAATTCAACTAATTTTGTTCACAAACTATGATTTCTAAATAAAAATAGGACCCCTCACACACTCAAAGGGTTTAGGTGGGAAGGGCAGTAGAGGTATTCGCCCCCCCCTAAGGGGGGTGTGTGTGATTGCATGCTCCCCCAACCGTTCCGCCACAGAGGTATGCTGTAGTGTAATTCATACACATTTATACTTTAAATATACCCAGTACATACATATATATATATATATATATATAATGATAATAATAAGACTTGTCTTTGAGTTCGAATATCAGTGAGGAATGCAGTATTTCTGGTGGCTGCATAGCCCCAACTGTGATCAACATATTTTGCCACACCCAGGGCAAGCATAACCATTGTCCGCAGGTGGTCGATTTAGATTTTTTTTTCGCAGTCTGCGTCTGTCCTCGGCAGCGGATTTTCTTTTGGTCTCAAATGTGTATTCCGCGGCCTTTGTGAGTGACCTCCAGCTGTCTTGTTCTGAGGCTGCATGCAACCAGGTGCCCGCTTCTATGTCAACTAAGGCAAGTTGGTGCCTAAGCTGGTCTTTGAAGCGTTTCCATGGGGCACCTCTGTTACATGGACCACCTTTTAGCTCACAAAAAAAGACTGCCTTTGGTATACGTTCGTTCCCCATACAGGAAATGTGACCTGCTCAGCATAACTGTTGGACCTTAAGAAGTCCCTCTATGCTGTCCATACTGGCATTTGCAAGGACATCGCTGTTTGTAGTGCGGTCTTGCCACCGTATGTCCATGATGGAGCGCTAGAACCTTTGGTGAAAGCGCTCAAGTAGTCTTAGTTGTTTTCTGTATAGTGTCGATGTCTCAGATCCATACAAAAGGGTTGAGAGAACCACCGCCAGGTAGACATTGATTTTTGTAGTGTAGACAGGCGGAGCGATTTATTCCTCCAAACTCTAGTCTGAAGGTGTCCAAAAGAGCCACTGGCCCTGGCCAGACGGATATCAACTTCCCTTGAAAGTGAGGAATCATTTGATACCACACTACCCAGATAAGTGAAGTGGTCTACCATGTTAAGGAGCTGTCCATTTACAGTGATCTTTGGGGCTGAGTAGGTTGTATTCGGTGACTTCTGGAACATGACTTCTGTTCTCCCGAGGCTTATAGATAAACTGAAAGAGGCTGCAGTGCATGCAAATTTGTTGACCGCATTCTGGAGATCATGTTCATTGTGAGTTAGCAGGGGGCAATCATCGGCATTGAGAAGCTCCATTATGACCAACTCCTTTGTTTTTGTATGGGATAGTAGATGTCGAAGATTGAATACATTGCCTTCGTGCAATCACTGCCTCATTTGATCCAGCATTACGCCCAAGAAGATAGCAAATAGCGAAGGAGCAGATACACAGCACTGCTTCACACCATTTTCTATTGGAAAGTGATCAGACAGGTCACCATTGTGTCTGATCTGGCCTTGTTGTTCCACGTGAAACTGTTTGAGAATGGATAGGAACTTAGGTGGGCATCCCAGCCTGGCTAAAGTCCTTCACAAACCATTGTGATTGACTGTGTTGAAAGCCTTGGTGAGGTCCACAAATGCAGCGTATAGGTTTAGGTTCTGCTCTTTGCATTTTTCTTGTAGTTGTCACAGATCATATCTGATGTACCTCTACCGGCTCTGAAACCTCATTGGCTCTCAGATAACACCTCATTTACTTAAGAGTGGGTTATTTGGTCAAGTAATACTCATGTAAAGATCTGTCCTGCTACTGACAGAAGTGTAGTTGGAGCTGTTAGACTTGTCACCCTTTTTGTATAGTGATCTGATTACGGAATCTCAAAGTTCAGGTGGGACCACGCACTTCTCCCAGGATAGAGCAAACAAGTCTGTTAACCTCTAGGTTAGGGCAACACCACCCATTTTAAATATTTCACCCAGAAGCCCATCAGAGCCAGGTGCTTTGTGATTTTTGAATTTATGAATTGCTGTTTCCACTTCCTCAAATGTCAGTGGTTCATCAAGCTCCTCTCTCATTATTTCCTGAGGGACATTTGCCAGCGATTCCTCTGATATTTGCCTTTTATCACCAAATAACAGGCTGTAGAGTTCTGTCCAGTGATTAAGTATGTCCGCCTTGCTAGTTAATAGGGTAGAGCCATCGTAGGATCTTAGCGGCGCTGTAGTTTGGTAAGTTGGGCCATAGGCACATTAGAGCAACTCATAGAAAGAACGTGTATCACCAGTGTCAGCATGTCTCTCCATGTTTACGGACAGCTCAAGCCACCAATTATTTCTTAGTTCCCTGACCTTTATCTGCAGAGTGTGACAAGAAGCTTTGTAGACCGTTCTGGCTGCATTGTCATTAGGGTTTGCAAGAACAGAGCAATAGTATTTGTGCTTATTCTTTAACAGTTCTTGAATTGCGGTATTGTTCTCATCAAACCAGTCTCTATTGGGTTTACTGCAGTATCCCACGACTTTGACTGACACGTCCTGAAGTATGGTTTTTAAATGGCTCCAGTTACTCACTGGATCATCGTCCTGGAGCTTTTGGAGATCAGCCTCAAGTAGTACTCTGAAGCGCTCTTGTACGTCAGCCAGCCTATCAACATTTAGCTTCTTTGCCCTAGGCAAACCACAATTTTTTATGATCTTGATGGTGATGTTCAGCTATAGAGAAAAGTAGCTGACAGCAGATGGTCTCTAAAAGAAACAATTGGTGAGCTCTCATGAAGGCCACAGGACACACATTTGAGGCTCAAAGAAAGGCCATTGTGTAAGACAGGTGCAGAAGATGTGGAAAAATACGCAGGTCACAACCAGATTTGCATGATGAAGTGCAATCTTCAGGCTCAAAGACATTGTCATTATTACTATTATGATGCATTCATTTTTAAATCTGGCTGTCAATGAAGAAAACATTTTTTAACCCATAATTTAGCTAACTGTATTACTCCAAATTAAACTGTCATGCTTAAAACTTGTTACCTTTTTGTTGCTAGGTCTTTTCTTTGAACCAACTGTATTCACTAATGTTGAGGATCATATGATGATTGCTAAAGAGGAGTCTTTTGGTCCAGTCATGATCATCTCAAAGTTTATTGATGGGTCAATTTTTTTTTTAATTTGAAAATTAACATAGGTCAAATAATGAAAAGGATTATTTAAGATTTTTATTGTTGGTCTATGAATGCTCTATTTAGCAAGAATTCTATCAGCTATTATAATGTTAATCTTTAAAAAAAACAGTACCGGTAACACTAATACTTTTATTCATACTGTTTTCAAATTGCAATAACTAGAAATTAATGTATGCATTATGGAATAAGGAAAGTGAGTAGAAAAATATTGAACAACTGACTTAAGCCTAACTCAGTGTTTTCCACCAAAAGAATTTAAAGAAAAAATATTACCCTTGCACTCTCCTTGTTATCATGTCCATCCCCATAGGTTCAGAGTGGCTAACCCTAGCAGTTGAGAAATTTAGATCCACTTATCAATTTGTAAAGTTGACAATTGCAAGTTATAAAATTGCTCCTAAAGAAAAAGGTTACTCCAAATGTCATAATATCTTTACATATTGGAATATATGCCAGTCTAAACATTTGGAAGAGAGTCAATTTAATATATATAGACTAAATTTTGAACTGTGTTATATCAAGATATATTAAAAATATATTTGCCATTGTTCTAAATGATAAATAATTATTTCTTTATTATTAGGGATGTGAATGGAGTTCTTCAAAGTGCTAACAATACAGAATTTGGCTTGGCTTCTGGTGTTTTCACTCAAGATATTGACAAAGCTATGCGAGTAGCAGATAGTTTAGATGCTGGCACTGTATTTATTAACACCTATAATAAAACTGATGTAGCTGCACCATTCGGTGGATTCAAACAATCAGGATTTGGGAAAGATTTAGGTAATTTTTAATTACCAACGGCATCTACATTTTATTTAGATCTACTGTGCAATGTTGTCTGTAGTTTTAAAGATGTGAATCTTGTGGGGTTGGATTATGTTTCTTTTGTTAATGTTAATTTAAGTGATAACTTTAAGCTTCCTATGATGGGATAATAAAAGCATTTATTGTTAAAGTATAAAATATCTAAGGTAGATATTAATGTATAGATAAGAAACTTTAATTATAGCCTAAGTATTCCAGATTGAGAGATTTACATAAATAATCATTATAAGTATTTTTTTATTTAAATGATAATTATTTCAAATATTTATAAAATACCTTGTTGAAACCTTTATATAAGTCAATGTGACAAATTTCATTTGCTCATTCAAGAAAAACTAGTGGCTGGTGTTAGGATAGAGCTCAAAATATAACCTTGATGGCATATGTCCTAATTAAGCTGGTCAATGAAAAATACAATCCAGTTGCAGAAAGTAAAACTAATTGAGCATTGAAATGCTCACAAAAAAAAAGTCTTTTGTTTAGTCAAACGTTTCACTCATCTCGCCTACACTCTTGATGAATATTTAAGTGATTCTTTTTTATTTTTGGATTAGTCCGTTATATGTAAATAACTTAAAATTATTGAATACTTTATGGCGTTTTTGTTTTCAAAACACTTTTTAAAAAAAATGCATTTTGTAATCTATATTTGTGTTTTTCTACAGGTGAGGAGGCACTAAATGAATATCTTAAAACAAAAACAGTGACGCTAGAATACAAGTAATGGAAGGGCTTAAATGAAAATAATTTTTGTTTTCTGAATGTAGAAATATGTTCATTATATTATTATGATCGCAAAATTTCATTTTGAAATAATGCAAACTAAAATGTCAAAAAGTATTGGTACATTTTAAGATGCTCAACATATATTCTATGTATACAATACTAGCAATTGCAAAAATGTTTGGTGCTTGATATTAGAGTTGGTTGAAAAATATGCTAATGTTTTTATGCTAATTTTATTGTTTTAATGAAATGTTTCAATTGTAATATTCTTAAGAAAAGAAAAGGCTATTGTTGAGCTTATTTCACTTTATTTTCTATGCAGACTATTTGTTCTGATTTTATTTGTATTAATGTACTGGATGAGTTTGTTTTGTTTTAAAAGAGAGAGCAAAAGAATATTTTATATAGTGGTAGATCATTTGTTGACTTCATTTATATTTTTGAAAAGTGATTTAGAAGATGCTCAAAATTGTTAATATGACTGTCAACTATATACAACAGTAGAATTCAAATAATATATAGTTAGGAAATTTTGTTGGCAAGCCAAATCTCATGCACAATTTAGATGCTTAATATTGATCCTAATTAACTAATTAAAATTAGCAAATGTGTATCAGTATAAAAGTGTCTTCTTCTTCTCACCAGCTTTATTTCTGCTGAGTAAAAGTGTCTTAAAAAGTGATTGGTCAATGGTGATCTCCTGATATTATATAAAGTTTAGTCTTTATGTAGCAGCACTTTTTACTTCCAATTAGCCCACTTCACAAAAGTTAATAATTTAATAACTAGGCTTGCTGTAATTTGTATGTAGCTTCATATGTTAAATCTAATTAATTTACATAATAAATGTCCATACTTGTCATATACATATATAAATTTAGAAATGAATATGATCAAAACTCAGTTTTGGGGATAATTGAGTAAAACTTAACAAATGTAAACTTAAATTGGGAATGCCTAATATTTGAAATCTATAAGCATATTTAAAGGGTTTGCCTTATGTTCTAGTTATGAAGGTCTAAATGTCTAAACATAATTTTTTTTCCCTTTTATAGTCTCATGATGCTCTCAAAAAATGTACTTTTCTTGAATAAAAAATGCTTGTATTGCTTCAAATAATTCTTGAACACAAAATATTAATGGGCATCAAGAAGAGCTAAATACTTTTATTCTGTACACTGCTTTACTAAAACAAATATAGAAATAAATAAATTATAGCTTTCACGCTATCTCATTTGTGGACCAGTGGGGGGAGAAGGTGTCTAGGAGAAGGTTTTCTGTGCTGCCTTTAGGCGCTCAGTAAACACAACTCTGTTTGAGTTGGGTGTCAAACCTCAAGCCCCCTTCATATGTAACCAAGACAAGCCAAGTTCAAGCGTACCTAGCCTCTCAACCACACTTCTCACTACTACTACTACTACTATGGCTACATTTTTTTTTTAAAATTGTTTTGTATACAATTTTATTAACTATTGCTGCTTTAATTATTATTATTATTATTTTCCCATTCTGTTGCCTAGTAAACTCTTATTGAAAAAAAAAAAATTCCCATTAGAGCATAGGTCTGCAAAAGTAGACCTACTCCCCCAATGGACTTTGTTTTTGGGTGATTCCCCTCAGCTGAGCCATGTCCATCCTGCCATCTTTGCTTCTTGTTCTACAGATCTCCTCCATGTTTGCTTTTGGTCTCCCACTCTTTCTATTCCCCAAGTATTATGTTTCATTGGTTTCATTGCATGTCAATGTTATTCTTTTGGTCTCCCACTCTTTCTATTCCCCTAGTATTATGTTTCATTGGTTTCATTGCATGTCCATGTTATTCTTTTTGGTTTTTCATTCTAGTCACAATTACCTTAATAGCTGATAAATCAGTTTTAAGAAACAACAACTCCAAATCTGGATCTCCAAATATTGTGATTTTTTTGTGATCATGGTCAATTTATATGTTGTTTTTGGGAACATGGTTTGTGTGATAAAGTAGGCCTACTGTTAATTAAATCAGAATATCATTTATGTGCCATACAAACACATTTTAATAGCAATTGTAATGTTCTTTTCACATTGTTTCAGTCTGACAAACTAACTGTAACTGTCATTTTGTCCACATAATTAACATGTATGAAAAGTGTTTTTTTCAACACATAATGAAATAAATTGTTAAGCAAATATCAATTTTTTTAGTCTCTTTTAGTAATTTAATTCAGTGTAAGCTTTAGATATATTTATTTGGCTGATTTCCTAGTATTGGAATTACAAAGATCTAAAAAAAAATAATTTGTTCTGAGGCTCAGAAGTGTCACTGTAAAAATTATATTGAAATTAGAGATTCATAATCATACTCATAGAGCTACGTAGGGTTATTAATGTATATATTTATATTTAATAATCATATGTCATGGACCTGTGTAGATGTACAAAACAAATACTTTCAGCAAAAAATTAAAACTTTCAAAGAGTGTGTAAACCTAAGGTCTGGTATCAACTATTCTCCCAACATATTACTATAGCTATAGTCTACTGCAGTCAATCAACAAAAAGACATTGGGACAACAGAGACCTTGGCGAAGCTCCAATATTAGAGTCAGAGGTAGGTGATGCAATAAGTCGATGCTGGAGTTGATAACATACTATCAGAATTTTTAAAACATGGCAGATCACATAATAACAAAATGTTTAAGACAATCTGCCTGAAAATATAGGATGAGAACACATGGCCAAAAGGAATGACCCCTATCATTAATTATTCAACAACCGGTACCTAAGAAAGGAAACTTAGACAATGCCAAAACTATAGAACAAAAAGTCTGATCAGTCATCCAAGGAAGAAAAATCTCAACATATCGGTAGCCTACTCAAGAGAAAAGCAGAGGAAGTCCTTTCTGAATAACAGGCAGGTGAGAGGCATTGTTGAACAAATATTTAACATCAGACTGTTAAATGAAAAATGCCTTCAACATCAAAAGAAAGTGATACA
The DNA here is from genome assembly GCA_030265305.1 of Biomphalaria pfeifferi. Taxonomy (NCBI): domain Eukaryota; kingdom Metazoa; phylum Mollusca; class Gastropoda; family Planorbidae; genus Biomphalaria; species Biomphalaria pfeifferi. The sequence goes on from JASAOG010000116.1 coordinate 411,277, forward strand.
CAACTTCATGGACTTTAAAAAAGCTCTTGACCTGGTTTTGGTATGAAGACATGTGATGAGGGAGTTCAACATAGATAAAAACATTATTGATGTTATCAAAGCCCAGTAGCAAAATGCAAATATCTCAGTATTGCTGAGCAACTAAATTGGAGAAAGTTTTAGAACATCCATAGGATTGTGGCAAGGATGCATTTTCTTTTTAACATATTTCTGGAGCATTTTATGATGGAAACTCTAGAAGGTCGGCCTATGCCAATCGTAAGTTTGCAGATAATATAGACCTCATTTGGGGAAAATGTAGATCAGTTACAAGATTTCACTTCAAAACTGGAGCTGCAACATGAAAATCAGTGCTGAAAAAAGCAAAACACTAGTTTGTGATGAGCTGGTAGGAGATGTTGCAAACAGTTAAATGGACAAACATTAGCAGAAGTTGACTCATTTAAATACCTAGGGTCAAACATAACAAGAGATGGAGAATCAATAAAACTGTTAAATCTGGAAACGTAACATCAGCTTCCAAGTAAAATTACAAAACTGGATTCTTCGTTAGAGGTCTCTGTACTCCTTTATGGTTGAGAGCAAATGCTACAGAAAAATTTTGGGGATCTAGTACCAGGAAAAGAAGAAAAATTTGTCTACTTATACAAGTGAACATCCAGGCTAGTAAAAAAAAAAGGAACTTCTTGCTAATAGATATATCCAGTCCCTTCATTTTTTGGATGGTGATGGGCAAAAGTTAACTAAAAAGTTAGAAACTTTTAGTTTAACTAAAAAAAATTAGTTAAGGCCATTGTTTAACTAAAAAAAAAAAATAGTTAAAATCGTAGTTTAATTTTTTTTAGTTACTAACTAAAAAGTTTAATTAAAATTTGTAAAACTTTTCAACATGTGGTCAGGGTTGAAACGCTCTCCCTGTTTTCTGGTCATTTGATATCAATAAATTTGATTATAAAAAAAAAATGATGCAGTTAACAACTATTTAGACAGTCTGCATTTGAAGAGGGTAAAGTAAGATCATGGGAGTAAATATTTGCACTTGAAAGTAGCAGTATTATAAAATGTTAAACATTTTTTGCCAAAAGCTTCTATGCAATATTATGAATGAGGTTGTTCCTATTTTTTTTTTATTGTGAGTCATGTGGAGGTGTTCAATTTCTGTTTATAGTGGGAATCTGATTAGCGAGTCAGTTCAAATTTTAGTGGTTTTAATCAATTCATTTGCGGCAAACAATATTTTTTTTAACTGCAGGAACATCAAGTACACCTTTTATAGTCTTAAAACTTATTATTGAGATCTATTAAGTCTAAATCAACAGCTAGGCTTATATAGAGCTAAAAGCATTAGGGTAACCAACTCTAGAAAAAAATCTTAATCCACACCCTCTCTGACCATAAAGTGAATAGACTGTGTCCAACTGGTCAGCTAGACATACACATGACCACATGTAGGCCTAGTGTACTGTACGTGTGTAGTCGATAATACTGTAAGACTACCCTGCATTAAGCGTTATACAATAGTGTTTGCTTAATGTGGAGAGGTCAGACAAGAAAATAACACACTGGCGTGGCTAGTCAAGCATGTTCGTAGATATATCTTTACACTAAAATAGTAAATAGTGTGTCCGACTGATTTTAACAACCTGGCCAGATAGACTTAGGGCCTACACGTGTAGGTCTATATAGTGTACTGATTATGCAGTCCATAATGTCAAGATCACCCAGTTTTTTTTCCCCTGCGCGTTTAAGGGTTATGCAATAGTGTTAGTTGTATTTTTAGTGGTCAGACAAGAAAATAGCACATAGGCATGGTTAGTCAAGCATGTATTTTACCGGCGCCTTCGACATTCGTCACGGAGGTCACGATTTTACACTATATACAGGTCAAATGTTTTTAAAACTCCAACGATTTCGTTTCTATTTCTTTCGATACTAGATCTAAATTAGAAATTTTAAATAGATTTATGTTACTTAATGAAATTTTAAACTTTACCAGTATAAGTAAGATTTTCCGTTATATAATAAGTTAATATAATTTGTTTAAAAAGGGTACCATTATTTTCTAAAGGTTTTAATTCAAGGCAAAAATACAAGCACACATATTTATTGAGACATTTTATTTTATTGTGCATTAACGTTTATGTAAGAAACATATTCCTATATACTGATTTTATTATAGATAAATATTACTAGAATGTTAAAAGAATAAGATCGAACCGTAGGCATACAGTCGGATGATTATATCTATTTGAGCTGGCGCTCCTAGATCTAATTTTTGACCAGGTCTATGATATTTGTAATTTAGTGTCCTTTTTTATTTTTATAGTTCAGTGCTGAGTATTTTTTTAGTTTCCGCTATTTATAACCTTCTGCTAGTTTTAGTCTTTTTCTGTTATTTGTGTTTTACTCGTAGAGGAAAAGTAGTTTTTAAAATAGTTAACTAGCCTTAGAGCTGTGGATGTTATTTCCTATTTTTTGTCCCTGGTCAGTTCTGCTTATTTTTGTCTTTGGCATTAGCGTTGGATTAGTTGTTATTTTTTTATATCAGTTTATGTGCAAGTCTGTAAACGGTACAGAGCCCCCATATGAGTTTAGAATATAAATAACTTTTTATCTTTCTTTTTGTATTTTTGTACATTTAAATTTTAAGATTCTCTTTTTAATGCAGTTTAATTTGGTATATAATGTTGTGTAGTCCGTGTCTTAAGTAATTTGCTAGATTTTATGGTTGTGTAAGGCTAGGTACAAATTAGGGAAATAGGTAGTCCAGTTTAGGTTTAGATAATTAGCGTGACGTCATGCTCTCCGATACGTTCGCGCTGACCAGTTATAGCTAGCTCCGGGACCACGTTGAGCTCTGTTTTGTTTTGACCAGTGGTCAGTGCTGACAGTGGGGCCTGTGTAAAGTTATTTTTGTGTAGTGTAATTTCAGCTGGGACCGCCTGCTATAATTCCTGTCTAGCTGTCTTACTGCCTTAAGGCCTATCTGCCTTAACGGCCTAACTGCCTTATTTCGGCTGTAGTTCTGCTGCTAGTAGTTTAGTGTTGGGGTAATTTAGGTTATTTGGTGGTCGGTTTAGTTAGTAATAGTTGTAGATTTAGCAACATAGATCCAGAGGCGGCAGAGGGTTTTGGTTAGTGGAGTTGTTAAGTTCAGTTAAGTAGGGTTGATTAATTATTTAGTAGTGCGTATATAGTTTTTGTTTATGTCTATGTTTATTTTCGTATTCACCTATATTTTTATTGCTTTGTAAGTTTGTTGTAAATAAAGTGTATACAAGTTTGTTTTATAATTGTAGTTGGTTATTTTATCTTTAGTTAGCTAGTTTAGCTTAGTTTAAGTGTGCTGTCTGGTTGCTTAGGCTATTATAGCCCCTTGGACACCATACCGAGGTGCACAGATTGGGCCCACCCAGTAGAGCTACCATCTGCCTACTGTTTTAAAAATGAACAAATGTTGAGCAGCAGCAAGTAACAAAAAGGGCCTCGCTCATTAGCGCCACCCTGACCTGCTCACACTATATAGGCAGGGCCGCCTGCGTGCGAAATTTTAAAATGCCGCGCCCCCCCCCCTTTTTTTTTTGTTTCTAGAAAATGAAATTCATTAGACTGGGCTGGACAAAAGCGTCCTTTGATTTAAATCCATTTTTGTAGACCGTTATTTTCCTATTCGCTCCGTTGTCGTATCACCCATGCCCTCTCAGATGTTTTATTTCCAATTGTAACTTTGATTTTGTTCTACGATGTCACAAAGTCCTTCTCCAGAGTCAAGTTGTCTAAGTAATTGAGCGAAACCGCAGAAAATTTTCATGTATTTCAACATTAGGTTAGAAGGACCATAAAATGCAGAATAAATTCCTTGAAATATAAAAGTCATAGATAGCGAATCTATTTCTTTTTCCGTATTTTTGTATAATCATCATCACGATTGTATTTTGGAGAGACGTGCATTGTCTCCACAATCATCTGACATACGCAGATTCGGAAGTGCGTACAAATTTATCCAATACACCACCAGGACAAAATGAAGCAACACAGCGCTGAATATTTTGCGTTAATACAAAATAAATAATCCAAAGAACAAGTTACTTATACAATGATTTGAAATAAAAGGCAGTGTTTCTCGGACATTGCCGGGTGCGACCCCACATGACAAAATTATCGCTCGAGCCTTTCTTAGAAGCTGGGGATCTAGAGCAGCGATGTAGGCTCCCACAGTGAGGTCCGTGCATTTTTTTAAAGAAAATATATAATAATGAAAAAGAAAAGAAACTTATTCATAATTTCTTTTTGTTGTTTCAACTTATAGTAATTTAACGCTATGTTTAGAATCGAAATTAACATAATGAAATTTCACAAAAAGAGTCCGTCGTTGATTTTTTTTGTGTGTTCAGAAATAGTGTTGCCTATACAAGTTTTAGGCGTTGTAAGAAGTTCTTCCTGGAGATAGAAATGAAGATGCGGAGGGTTTCCGCTAAAGTCGGCAAGGCGTCTGATGTCGGGACGGAGCCCCATCGCATTCCGGCGTTTTCGTCTTCAGAAATTCTTTCTCCTGGCGTCTACAGCTCAATTTTTTCTTGTAGTAAGAAGAGAATATATCGAAAACGCCATTGTTGATGTTTTCTTTCAGAAACTTAACCTAGTAAAAAAAAAGTTGAGTGCCATATCAAATCTAACAATAAAGAGGCAGCCCTGGTCAATAGTGTTATGTGAGGGACATTCTAGGTACGTATAGCGCATGGACGTCTGTAATGGGCGTGATGTTTTTAAAGACCATCTTTGTGTTACGTTCATCTCTGTCGTGGACCTTTTTTTTTCCACACAAAAGTCGAAACTATAATAAAGTGCTATGGTCGGAATAAATTCGACCATTCTGAGACAAGAAAATCCGGATGAATCACACTAGCGGAAACGTTTTTCAATGTTTTCTTCAAAAAGATTTGACCCATATCGTTGCAAACACCTCTCGAGAAAATGGTCTACACTTATCAACGTCTTATTAGAAAAAGAACTTATATTTTAATTTGTTAAAAAAATTGGTAATTATGTAACTTTAATATTTTGACATGGATTAACAAGTTGCCCTCCCCCTCCAATACATTGTTGTTGGTCGGTAGCTTGTAGCTCCAAACAGCTAATAAAGCTGAACCGATATTGGCATATTATATTTTAAATAAATAAACTTTAAATAACTTGAACAAACTTCTCTTATGAACGAAAAACTCAATATAACTGTTATAACAATACACTTGCTTAAGTAACGGCCATTTAAAAAAAAAGGTGAAAACATTGACTTTTGAAATAGGCCTACTAGATCTACTTTCAGGACTGGCTATTCGACTAAACAATAGTAGTTATAGATCTATGTAATAAGTAGATGCTAATAACAAAAAAAAATTGTTGACTGATCAGCTTCTCTAAGTGTCATTCAAAACAAATACTACAAGCCCGCAAAATTCAAGGCCAGAAATGAGTAGGCGCCTATGGAAAATTCCGCCCCTGCCGCTCCGCCCTATTTTTTTTTTTTGGATAAATTTCCAAAATAACTTTTTATGCACGAATACCGTTTGTTGTTTTGTTTGTTTTTTAAGTTATTAAAGGATACTGGAATAATTAGAACTAATATAAAATATTTAAACATTGAAGTATTTCAAAAATAAAAAAAATTAAAAACTAATAATGATTTGGCCGCCCCTTAACTTCGGCCGCTCGCGTGCAATGCACACATTGCATAATAGGTAGCGGCGGCCCTGTATATAGGTCTAGTTCAACCCCCTCCCCCTTCACCGTCCCCCCCCCCCCCAAAAAAAAAAGAAAGTTTGTTATAGTTTAATTAACTTTCTTTAGTTTAGTACGTTTAACTATCTTTTGATATTCATGATAAACTAATAGTTTAACTATTTTATTTTAGTTGAAAACTAGTTTTAGTTTAACTTTTAAAAGTTAGTTTAGTTCCCATCACTATAAATGGAGCCCAGTGGTAGAAAAATAAGTAAATGTGAAACGTTTTATTTGTGCAAGGGCTGAAACTCAAATGACTGTTGCTTGTTTTAGTTCTGTATAAGCGGCTTGAATTTCCGTTTTCTTTATTAATGGGGGGTTCCAGCAACTGACAGAAATGCCTTATTGCTAGTCTCAAATGATAACCATAGATTTGCTCTTTTTTTGGCCAGAAAACTCCTTTTTGCTATGCTTAAGGAATATGTTAACTCTAGTAGCTATAACTTTGCTTTTTTTTTTTTTTAATTTTTATTAATTATTATTGGAAGGGGGATTTCCACATGTAAACCTCCTTTGGCGCAACAATTATGAAATTCTGTGACTATATAATAGTTATCCTTGAGATTTTTATTGAAAAAAAAAGGGAGAGAGGCGTACGCTTAAAACCCCATAGTAGTAGCCAGGTAGGGGGGGTTGGGGTTCACCCCCTCCCCGAAATGAAATCCCCCCTCAAAGGGGGGGGGGTGTCGGAATGTAGTGGCTGATTTTTTGCTTTGATTTTGTTTATTTTAGGTGAGATCTTAATACTAAACCATCACTTGCCCCAGCACAGCCAAGGGGGGTTTTGAGTTTAAAACCCCCTATTAGGGGGTTTTGCAGTTAAATCACCCTCTTCTATAAAACAAAACAAAAAAATGCAAACGACAATCCCCAAATTCCAAGAGCACAGTTAAGGAAGATTTTGATTTTAAAACCTCTCCAAAATTTACGATAAACCCCCCTCTTCAATATAAAAAAAAGCAAATTACACACTCAAAATTCTATGAGCGTAGCCAAAGGGGTTTTGAGTTTAACCCCCCCCCCCCTCTTCAGTAGGGTTTGAAGCTAAAAAATACCTCTTCAATTTCAATATTGAAAAAAAAGAAAATGGGTTTTGACTCAGTTTCGAGTTTAAACCCCCCCTTAAGCGGGGTTTGAAGGTAAGAAATACCTCTTTAATAATAAAAACAAAGCAAATTATACACTCAAAATTCTGAGTGTAGTCAAAGGGGTTTTGAGTTTAAACTCCCCGCCAGCGGGGTTTGAAGCTAAAAAATACCTCTTCAATATGAAAAAATGCAAATTATGCACTCAAAATGTTATGAGCGTAGCTAAATGGGTTTTTAGTTTAAATACCCCTTCAGAGAGGCTTGATGCTAAAAAAAATAACTCTTCAATATAAAAAAAAAGCAAATTACACACTAAAATTTTTTGAGCCTAGCCAAGCTAATTGGGGGTTTTGAGAGGGTCGTACAGATAGTTTAAACCCCCTCCAGATGGTTCTGAGTTTAAAACACCCCTACTAAGAGTTTTGAGGTGAAAAACATCTATCTTCAGTATTATTCTAAAGAAAACTACAGTTACCAAATTCTATGACGGTAGCTAAATGGGGTTTTGATTTAAAAAACAAAACAACTCCAGAGATTTTTTAGTTTAACCCCCTCCCAACAGATGATTTTGACGATAAAACTTTCCTTTTCGATATAAAATCTAAAGCAAAGTACAGTCACCTAATTCCAAGAGCGTACCGGTATTCAAAAGAGGTTACACATTTCTACCAGTGGCTGGGCTCCATTAATAAAGTGCAGTGAATAGTCATTGGCCGAAATTAAAAAAGACTAAATGTGGCTCAACAAAGAGTCAGTTATAGAGATCAGATCTCAATCAAGGAAATCCTTTGTCGAACTGGGAGTCAGCCCCTTAGTAAGGTTGTGACATGTTCTCCGACAAAATGTATTACGCATAATAAGAGTTGCGATGACATATCCTAGTACAACTTGGCGCCACACATTCATGGAGGTCCTCAGAGCAGGTGGAAATTGAGAGGCTTCAGACATTACTATTGACAGATTTTTGTGGAAACAGCTTGACGGGAAATGCGCCGAACGGCGCGGGAGGGTCTAAGTCAGTAAGAATAACACATTAGGTTTTTGAAATAAAACTGTTTAATAGCAGGAAAATGCACTGTAGATACCTCAGAATATGCATTTTGTTGGCTCTCAATACCAGAAAAAGTGCTTGGCGGCGTGGCTCCGCCCCGCGCTGGGGAAGCTCCTAGCGCTCCCCCAGACCCCTTTGCTGGCGATAGCGGGGAGTCAACAATTGTTCCACTTACTCCAGGAAGAACCTATTCTAGGGCACAATAAACGTCTTCCGAAAGAATGAAGGGTCAGAATGTAATAAAGATTATGTACACACACACACATACCTATCAATATTTTTTTTGCCGGGAGGGGGGTAAACACACTTACCCGCCATGGCTTTATACACTCATGGAAGTGGGTGACTGCTACATAGTTTGCTTTACGTTTTATCGAAGAGTTTTTTTTTAAAACTCAAAACCCACTGGAGAGTGGTTTTTTTAGAACTCAAAAATCCCTCGTGGTGGGTTTTTAACCCCAAAACCCCTTGGCTACGTTTGTGGAATTTGGTGAATGTAGTTTGCTTCAGTATTTCATCAAAGCGGAGCCTCCCTTTGGCTATGCTTATGGAATTTGGTGGCTGTACTATTATTTTTTTAAACTGAAGAGGGGGTTTTAAACAAACAAGCAAAAAAAAAAAAAAGAAACGTTGGCTACGCTCCTGCTGGTGACTGTAATTTGCTTTAGTTTTTCTATAGCCTATATATAGTCTATGGCTTTAATCTCAAAACCACTTGGAGGAGGGGTTAAAAATCAAAACCATATGGTTTTTTAAAACTTGATCAAAACCTCCCTTAAATTGGCTATGCTCATAAAATTTGATGATTGTAGTTTGATTTTTTTTTTTATTAATTGAAGATGGGAGGTTTTAACCTCAAAACTTCTTGTATGGGGTTTTAACCTCAAAACCCCATTGTAGGGAGTTTTAACTTTTAATTAGCCTCAAAACCCTTTGAAAGGGGGGGGGGGGGAGTAAACACAAAACCAGTTGGCTACGCTCATGAATTTGGTGACTGCGATGTAGTTTGCTTTATTTTTTTTTTTTTAATTATTATTTAACTTCACCCCCCCCCCCCCCCTTTTACGATTGGTAATATGCTGGTGAGAGTTAGCCTATATGGTTTAACAGTGTCTACCCTACAATAAAATAAACTAAATAAATAAAGTTATTATGTTTTAACATAGAGTCTACCCTCCAATAAACTAAACTAAATAAAAACAACCCACAAAATTTCACCGCGTATCCCCCCCCCCCAGGTCTACCCCCATGGAGGATGGTATTTAAGTCAAAACCCTCTGGAGGGAGATTTAAACTCAAAACCTCCGCGGCTACGTTCATGGAATTTTGTTGAATGTAGTTTGCTTTAGTTTTTCATTAAAGATATTGTTTTCACCTTTATCATTATGCCTTTAAAAAAAATTCACCCTCCCCCCAGAGGGAGATATTTCATTTGGGGGGGGGGGGGGAGTTGAATCCCAGAACCCTCCCCCTCCCGGCAAAAAGCAGAGAGGAATGCCAATGACGACTAAATATAATATCGTAATGGAATCATGGAACTATACTTATATAATATCAGTACTAGACGCCTTATATATTAAAATCAAGTTCCATGATGGAATCTAGATTGTAGGTGAAGGTGAATAAAATTTAAAACATGAACTTTTTTCTTTTCGTTAAATCTACAACGCAACACACAACACCAATACCAGATGATAGATCTATACTATACTGACTATAGTCACTATAGTAAATCTATACTGACTAGACTCTATACTATTAGTATTAAATTAGGAAAATAAATAACAACTTAAACAAGGACAAGACGTCACAATTAGAAAAATCTATTTGAATCACCAAGACACGATAATTGTAGAGAGCTACACAAGGACTGTGCAGATACTTACTTAGATTTAGATCTATAGTGATAGTATTCTGATAGTGACAATCTATAATAACAATTACAATAGTCACTAGGAGTAGATCTATTGATTCTATTCTATAGCCTGAAATGCATCTACGAATTTCCCTAATATCAAAGATTTCAATAATAATTTCAGTTTTGTCTTTACCGTTATTGCTAATACTAGGGTTAAGTTTTCAGATATGTTTTGGCTTTAGGCATGATTCACTTGAAGACATTCCATCAATCTTCCCAAGCAGGCTTAATTATGCAGGTCTAAAGTCACCCATGAAAGCTTGGTGGGTTAAGGAAATAACTCCAGATTTTCATGTCAGTGGCCGATTAACAGAGCGTCAATTAAAGTATGCAGCAGAAGCTGGTTTTAAAAGTATTGTTTCATTATTTACATATCCTGCTGAAGATTTTGATACATTTGGAAGTGTCCCCTTATTAAATACAGACAAAGAAAAACGAGTTGTAGAAGACGTAACTGGCCTTCAATTTCATGTAGTTTTAGATCCAATGGATGAATGGGCTAGTGTGGAAGCTGTAGCAAAATTTACCTCCTTGGCTCCTAAATTGGAAAAACCAGTTTTGCTTCATTGTGATAGAGGCTATACTATAACGTTCATTGTGCTGCTTTATATGGCAAACCAGACAATACATAATACCAATTTTAAACCAAAAATTCATTCCAATGAATTTTTTGAAATAGCTGCTGCAATGGGATATGATTTCTTTGATCGCATTCCACTAGAAGTAGTTTCTGAAATAACAAAAGAACCTATAGAAAAATTTACTGATAAAAGTGTACCAAAGCCAAATTTCCAGCCTACAGAGTGGTATGACTATTGGCTTGCCCAACCTGTTTATCAAAACTGGTTTATAGCAGGGCAGATCTATAAATCTCATGTGAATCTGCTTAAAGACTTTGGATATAAAAGTGTTATTAATCTGAGACCTGGCATAATTTATAAAGGAAAACCAAATCAAGAAGAGGTGACCTTATTGAACATACAAGATTACACTGGAACATATGGAGACACTCATACACCTCCACGCCAGTCTACTGAACGTCTACTGAAAACCAGATTAAATCCTAATTTACCTAACTCTTACATTAGTAAAACTTCTGAAATAAATTATGAAACCACCAATGTAGAAGAGTTTGGAGATAATTTTGGATATAATTCAGATTTAGAGAAAAAAGTATTTGATAATCAGGACTTGAAGTACTATCATTTGGCTTATGATTTCGACGGTAATTATATTTTGTTTGTATACTGATCTTGAGTACTGCATAATATAAATTGAATATTGAAGTCTTACATTAGAAAGCTTGTGCCGATGTGTAATTTTCCTTCATATATATTTTGTATTTATGGCGTTGAGTGTTTACAGCAACTCTAGACTCTTTTTTTTTCTAAGTGAGTGGGGAAACTAGCATCTTACTATATAGAGAAAATGTATTGCTTAAATGATTGTATCACAGCATCATTCAGTTTTGTTTTTAAGTGATTCTACAATGGTGAAGGGGGATTAGTATAGTTAGCCAAAATATTTGCAAGATTTTTTGTTGTAAAAAAATTTTTTAATAACAAATATAATGTTGTTTGGGCTCAAATAAAGCTGGTGATAAATTATTATGGTACTGTGAGTTCAAGAACTAAACTGAAACTTGGATATCATTCACTTTTAATGGTTATATGGCTTCAAATGCTGTCAATATGATAGCCTGTGTTATAGTAATATACAGTAATACTTCACACAACTGTCTGACATCTAAATAAATAATTCTTCAATTATAAAAATATATAGATGTAGTTTACTCCATACAAAAGAAAATATATCGTCCTCTGTTTACCTTTATACTTCTATCTAATCTTTATCTTAAACTGCCATCATATTTTCTTTTGGTTCAAGATTACAAAATGCCCAATACATAAATCTATATCCTAATCCTACTAGTAATGTACCCTGACAACTAATCAACTGTTGATCATAAAAACTGGTTAGCTCTAACTTTTGTTGTTTGGATGCAAATTTTAAAACTATATTTTTTTTCACCATATTAATCATTTTATTAACTATTACATCAACAGTTCAATTATTAGAATTCAGTGAGGTGTTTGAATTGAACAAAGAGTTATTTTTAAAAATTGGAAAAGATGGACCTGTTCTTGTACATTGTGCCATTGGGTTTAGAGCTGGTAGGACATTTTACAATCTTAAAATGATCAAAGTTTTTTTTTTTCATTGAATGTATTTTTATGCAAAATAATACTACATCTCATGTTTTACTAATTAGATTTTATTATGCACCAAAGATATTTTTGTGTAACAAAAAAAAATGTTAAAAAGTCACTTGAGTTACAATAATAGTAATTAAACTCTTTTGTTTCCTCAGCTACAGTTGCAGTACTGACTTCAGCAATACAATATAATCTGACCCTTGACTGGGCTCTTCAGCGTTTGAAGGAACTTGGTTTTGGCATCACCCAGGATGCATACCCAAATGTGTACAAAGTTTATGAAAAATATTTAACACTTCAAAAAACCGAACTCTAAGTGACATTAGTAAACAATATTTGGAATTATTGCAGAGCATAAACCAAGAGGACAGCAAACATTTTTTTAAACATTCATATTTCATAATGTAACGTCAGTTGCCATGGTATTTTTTTTTACAATATTCACTTAGTAATAGTTCCTTTTTTTATGATACATACGTTTTATTTATTTATGAGTTGTAAAATGTACTTAATTCTTCTCAAAACTTTTCTCTTAAATGGTACAATGTTATTCTTTTTTTTTTCAAGCCTTGACTAATTGGTTACTTTTTTTTTATATTGATTTATGTCTTGTTTATGCCAATGAAAAATTGTGTAAAGTTTCAACTTGATCCGAGAAAGGGTGTGGGAGAAATAACCTATGCACACTTCAGACAGAGTGAGTTGATATAAGCTTTGTAAAAATAGAAGTTGAAACAGTTTAAAAATTGAATTGTTGATTGCAGACTGTGTACCCAAAAATAGAGTAGACTTGAACTTTACCCAAGTTTCTATGAGTATCTAGTTTCATAAGTCATTGTCAACTTGTTTTGTTTATCTAGATTGCCTTTAACAAAACTGGTCACATTTAGTAAGGCTTAACTAGATTAAGTGTACCCCATTTTGTAAGATTAGAACTAATGTAGCATTCAGTTAGGTTAGAATTAGTGTGTATCTCATTTTGTAAGATAAGAACTAATGTACCATTCAGTTAGGTTAGAATTTGTGTGTATCTCATTTTGTAAGATTAGAACTAATATAGCATTCAGTTAAGATTTAGTGAACCTCATTTTGTAAGATTAGAACTAATGTAGCATTCGTTCATTCCTTACTCGGTCAGACTATATCAATGCCACTCGTTGATCAAGAAACATTAAAAAGACAAAGATATCTGTGTGTAGTCGCTCAATGAACTCTTTATTTTATGTCTGTTCTATTTATGTGAATGTTTATGTTGTGTTGTATTTATATTAGAAAAAGAATTCTTTGTAATCACAACAAATTTCCATAAGGATAAATAAAGAAGTCTTAGTCTTAGTTACATCTAGTGTACCCTATTTTGTAAGATTAGAACTAATGTAGCATTCAGTTGGGTTACATTTAGTGTAACGTTGAGCGTAATTATCAGAATTTTCATAAAAGTAAAAATTTTATTGAACTCATATCTTAATCTTGCTTAATGCAAACAGGCTGTTTAATATTTTTAATTAAGATAACAATAATCATATTTTTAATTAGGTCATTAATTGTTATATTTTAATCAGAAGTTTAAACAGTATTTGCTTTGTTAATTATGTGATTTGTATTTAGTAAAAGTATGCTTTTAAGCTACTTACATTAAGTACTTATTACTTGACTTTAATTCCTGCATCATTTAAAAAATATCTTCCATTTTGTTTCATTTGTTTAGAATCTTTGGTTCTAAATTTTATTAGTTTTCCTTTATTCTGTTAAGTATTTGTCTTAGCATTTCGGTTTAGACTTAATTTACATTGCATTTTGTTCTTGTCAAACATTTCAGCAATATTAGTTTCATCTTACATTTGAATAAGAAATAGATTTCTATGAACAAACCTTCTTACTCCTTAACTACTACTAGTTCATTGAGTTTGTTGAAAGACATGTGAACATAGATACACGTTTTTTAGGTGTTTTGTCTGTGTGATAGGACTTTTTTTAAAACTAATCATTGGTCCATGTATAGATACAATGAATTATGTCTATTTTCTAAACTGTTCTAAATTATGTACTTTTAACTGGTCTTTCTGTGTATCAAATCTATCTTAGCTCATGCAAGTGTAAACTAACTAGGCAGATAAAAAGTATGTAAACAAAGCAGATAAAAGTATTAAAATTTCTTTAAAGACAGAGAAACATTGTTGCCTCCAAGGACTATCAGAACATCACTCTTGAGCGCATGTCAAATGACCACTCACTAATTCAGTGTCTCTGCTACAAAGAGTGTCTACTTGGACCTACAGACATATACTTAGACCTAACTAGAATGTGTGCTCTCTTGTGACAAGTCTATTTGTATACTTGAAAACAGAATATGTTTACCTATTTTCAATTCAACATTGGAATACATAGAGTAGAAAAGAGATGTTTCTGGTCCCCAGTACCTGATGTCATTATTCAAAACATTTGCATCAAGATATCTAACATCAGTGTAGGCCTACGTATATGAAAGGCATTTTAAATTCAAACTCTACATATTGAATATCAAACTCAATGAATAAATATGATCATAACTAATTGTAGATCTTATTAAATGTTGACACATTTTGTCAGATATCTTAAAGGTATTTCTGATTTCTTTTTTTTTTTTTATTTTGTTAAACCATTGGACCTAATATTAGACTATAAACTATATCGTGCTTGCATTTTTTCCTTATATATTTAGATTATGGCCTTTTAAAAATTTTTAATGATCATAGGCTGTCCACCCAAGCTACTAAATGTAATTGTCTCCTTTCATCAAAATATGATGGGTAGGCTACTGTGAGTTCTATGACGCCTGCGCCCAAAGTTTCAGCATAAACAGCGGAGTTAAACAAGGATGTGTCCTGGCCCCAACCCTCTTTGGAATACTATTTTCACTGCTAATCCACAACGCGTTTGACAAATCCACTTAAAGCATCTATGTCCATTGCAGATTTGATGGCAAACTCCTAAATATTGCCAGACCGAGGGCCAAAACTAAAATCAGAACCACACTCGTAAGAGATATGATATTCACGTACGATGCAGCGGTAGTGGCACACTCACAAGAGGAGCTTCAGTCACTAATGTCCCGCTTCTCTCAGGCCTGTAAAAAAAATTAGCATGCAGAAAACAAATGTTATGGGACCACCTGCTACAGCACCATCACCCTTCATCTTCATAGACGATAAAAAGCTAAATGCCAGTAAATGAATTGTGCTATCTGGGATCCAGATCTAGTTTGTTTATTTTTCATTCAAAATGTTTCTGAATCATTAGTTACGTTTATTTACATTAAAGGCAAAATCTTTCATGCAGAACAATTACAATACAGTATTTAATGTAGTGAGCTGGCTTGGTCATGTGTGCCGGATGGACAATCGCATCCCGAAACGCATTCATTACGGGCAAGTAGCGTCTGGCTCAAGAAAAACTGGGTCGCCCCCACCTCCGTTACGTGGAATAATTCAAACTGGACCTTAAAACAGTGAACATTGATAGTGAGTACCATTGGGAAGGCCTAACCCTAGACCGCAGCAAATGGAGATATGTTGACCAAGAAAACTATGGACAGCGAAAAAACATGGGCCTCAGCTCTAGAAGAAAATCGTGCCAAACGAAAAATGGCTGGCTCCTCTACTACCAAAGCGAACGCCACCTTAACCTGCGCTATATGTGGACGGGAGTGTCTCTCCCAAATAGGGCTCCACAGTAGCATGACAAAGTGTTCTACGAGATGAACCGTTGTCGTTAGGACTGAACACACACATTTAATGTTGTCAAACTACCAATAGTACAATACTTATGTAAGGTACCGGTACTATGTTTTGTAACAAACATAAGGCCAATAAAGAGGCGGTACGGTACAATATATAGGCCTATGTAGGGCCGCCTCTGGCGATGGGAAGACAACATAAAAGTATGGGCGGAATTTTGTAATTGAAAGAGATTCTATCAAAGGTAAAAGACAGGAATGAAAAAACAACTACCGGTCAACAGATCTTGTGTGTTGCCCCAATCTAACAGACAAAGGAATATGTGGCGGTAAGGAAGGAGCTAGTGAGCTAGCATTTTTTTCCTCGTATATATAGGCCTAATATAAGACCTTGACATTTTCAAGAAAAAAATAAGTTATCGAAATAAAATTTTGATTTATAAATAAATATATAAAAGAATTTTTTTTTAATGAGAGGGAGAGGAAAAAAACATTTTCTATAGTATATTGTATTGTTATAATTATTTAAGAAACTTAAAAAAAGGTAATTTTTAAAGGTTATCTCCCATTCATTAGTTCAGTAGCATAAGTAGCCTACGTAACGTAAGCTAGTGCTACCACCAAAACAGGCGTAATTTTAAGCCATGCCGTTCACGTTGTATTATTTTTCTACCTAGATCTAGACCTAGATCACACTCACTTTGGCATTAAGTCATTTTACATTTGTATAATTTTTTAATTTCCACCACTTTTTCTCTTTTTTTTTTTTTTTTTTGTCGGCTGAGGTTGTTTTGTGTGTGTGTGTGTGTGATTATAAATAGGCCTTCAATGAAAATATAGTAATCTACTATGCCGATTTATAATTTATAAATGGAATTCTCAAATGTTTACAAGTGAATTATCGATTTTTTGAAAGCTAACCATGATTCCGCCTGTGGTCTGCCTGTACGATTGTCGCGAGAACAAAGAGCCATCCACGCGAGCTCAGCAGATGAGAGCGGAGCCTGTTTGACTCATCAGTGGTGAGTAAACCCACGGAGACTTTTTCACACAACTAGTGGACATGTTGCTTTAAGCTCGATACCAACTGAAGTATGACTGCTAAGGTATGTACAAGAAATTGATACACGATACGTTTTTGTGACCAAACTTAAATAACTATAAAGATACAAAAGAACAACTTAATGACCTAGAACGATTTATGACGAGATTGTATTTGATTGTTTTATCTGGTATCGATACTTTGAAAGTAACTAACGAATAGGATCTATTAATAAAAAAACAACACGGTGAAGCTGTTGTCAGTTCAAATCCTAGAATATACTTTAAAAAAAAATGTAGATAGATCCACTAGCATGCCTACTTGATCATAGAAAAACTACCTATAACCTCAAAAACATGACGTATAAAATTATTGATAGGATATGAATTAATGAATAAATAGACATGATAAATTGTGCATGCATACAAAATGTGCTAATTGAAATCAAAGAAAAAAAAAGTAAAAGCTTAGCTGATTTTGACACTGTATGGTTCCACGAACAATCTTATCATATAATTATCTAATAATTGTTTAAATGTTTACTTTAGGCCTAACTAATTATCCCATTATAGCCGTAATGCTTGTCTTTAGTAGGGAGCATTTGTTCGCCATTCCTCTTTGAAAACGTCCAACATGTAGGGGACCTAGGTCTACTAATTGAGATTGAACAGACTTTATTGAGCTCATTCACTTTTTTTTTTTTTTGGTTTATACTCTTTCTCTTCGGTCTCTTTGTCTTTCTCTCTCTCTGTTGTTCAAGATATGTCCATTTTCTCTCATATTTCTTTCTTCTCATTTTATTTCCTTCTTATATTATCTTATATAATACAGACGTTACTTAAAAAAAGAAGATGATTACGTCCTACGCGTCATGCATATTAACCAATGACTTAAATTCTGCCAAGTCACTGGTTTTTCTGGCTAGCTCAGGCAACCCATTCCATGCTTTAATAGCACTAGGGAAGAAGGAGTATTTGTACAAATTTGTCCTAGCATAGGGGACGAGGAATGTGCCTTTATTTTTGTGTCTTTCAGAGTATTTTATTAAATTTTGTTTTTGTATTTGAAGATTATGGTTCAGTGTTTTATGTATAATTGCTACTTTACTTTTGAGTCTTCTGTCCTGAAGGCTTTCTAAATTTAGTGATTTTACTAATGGTGTTACTCTAGTCAAATGTGAATATTCGTTTGTTATGAATCTCACTGCTCTATTTTGTGTTTGTTCCAGTTTCTTAATGTTTTCTTGAGTTGAGGGGTCCCAAGCGGTGGATGCATATTCTATTATTGGCCTAACCAAGGTTAAATAACATTTTAGTTTTATGTTCTTATTTGATTTATAGAAATTTCTTTTAATAAACCCTAATGCTTTGTTGGATTTTTTTTTTATAGTTTCATCAATATGTGGATTCCATGACAGTTTTTCATTTATTATAACACCTAGGTATTTTGCGTTTTTAGTCTGTGTTACTGGTTTGCCATGAATAAGATAAGTGGAATTAATTTGTTTTAGTTTTTTTGTTACTCTTAACAACTGACATTTTTTCTGGGTGGAAAGACATGCTCCAATTTGATTCCCATTTCTGTAATTCATCTAATTCTCTTTGTAAAATATCTGTGTCTTGTGTTGTTTTTATTGTTCTATATATTATGCAATCGTCTGCAAATAATCTGACTTTTGTTCCTGAACTAATGCAATTTGGTAAATCATTTATGTAAATTAAAAATAGTAGTGGACCCAAGACTGTTCCTTGAGGTACACCTGAGTTTACTGTTATTAGTGTTGATTTAGAGCCATTTATTATTACAATTTGTTCTCTCCCTATCAGAAAATCTTTAATCCACTGTAAAGTGGACCATTAATGCCAAAATATTTTAATTTTTTAAGCAAACTATGGTGGTGAACTTTGTCAAAAGCCTTGGAAAAATCTAGTAAGATAGCATCTATTTGTTCACTACTATCTAAACCTTTTGAAAAATCATCAATTAGTCCTATTAGTTGTGTTTCACATGATCTATATTTCCTAAAGCCATGTTGGTATGGGGTGAGGACATTATGTTTGTCTAAGTGGTTTATGATGTTGCTACATATTATGTCTTATTGGATTTTACATGTGATGCTGGTAAGTGATACTGGTCTGTAGTTGCCTGGATCAGATTTTTCCCCTTTTTTTAAATAGGGGGGTGACATTAGCTTCTTTCCAGTCCTTTGGTACTCTGCCCTGGTTAAGCAATGCCTGAAAGAGTATTCTGAACACTGGGGCTAGCTCATTGCTTAGTTCTTTGAGTAATCTAGCTGGAATACCATAAGGTCCAGACGCTTTATTTGGTTTGGTGTTGGCTAATAGTTCTTGAATTCCATTTTCTTGTACTACTAAATCTTCTATGTTGTCTACTTGGTTCAAATTAAGAAATATGTCTCCTGGGGCTGAGAATGCTGATGCAAAGTATTTGTTTAGGATGTTTGCTTTAGTTTCATTATCATTATGTATTATGTTATGTTCATCTTTTAATGGCGCTATGCCTGTTGTTTCCATTTTCCTAGACTTAATGTATGACCATAGGTTTTTGTTGTTATCTTTAGATATTGTTTATGTATTCACTCTGCAGCTGTCTGCTTACTTTTTGGGTTAGGTTTTTAATTTTTATATACTTTTTGTAAACTCTTTCTGCCTTGGTTTCTTTAAATTTTCTATATAGGTTTTCCTTCTGTTTACAAAGCTTCTTTAGTCTATTATTAAACCAGCATTTATTTATTTTGTTTGATGTGTATTTAGTTGGTATATGATTTTCTATAATGCTTTTAAGATGGTTTTTAATGAAATTCCAGAGGTCATCGGCTGGTTGGTTAATGTCTTTTTCTAATAAGAATGTTTGTTGAAAGTTTAATGCAGCTTGGTGTAGTTGTGTTAGGTTACATTTATTCCAGAATAAGATTTTTCTTTTGGGTTTTGTATTGGCTACTGCTTTTATCTGACTGTGTATTTTTATGATCTCATGGTCTGATAGACCAGGGATAATATCATAATCAACTACTAATCCAGGTCTGTTGGTTAAGAAGAGATCTAATGTGTTGTTTAATCTAGTTGGCTTTTTAATGATTTGATCTAAACGTAGGTTGTGTAAAGTTTCTATGAAAAGCTCATTTATGTCCTTAAGGTTTTGGTGTTTATCTATGGTTAGTGTTTTTTCAATTTATATCAGGTAGGTTGAAATCACCCATAATCCAAAAAACTGCATTTTTATTTGTCTCTTTAAGTGTAGTAATCTGATTACATCCAGTCTCGCTTCTTTATTAAAAAAAAGTATAAAATGTCTTCATTTTAGCTGTTTTTTAACCTTAAGAAATGCTAACTGGTAATTATTCCGTGCTTTAAGGCTACTTGGCTATTACTAACATATAAATCTACAAATCATGTTTTGTGGTTTTTTTTCAAGCTTGAGTAAAACCAGAGTTCGCACTTCTTGACCTGATTAGAGGGGAAAAAAGTATAATTAAATGAGTAATACAGAAACAAACTATAGGCCTAGATATATTGCTTTAACAACAAATGTAATTATTTTGCAAACAACTTAAACGTTTATAATATGACCCTCTGAAAAAACATTAGATCTAGTTGACTCGAAACATATATAGGCCCCTATATACATAAATATTAGAGAGCTCTTTCAAAGACTTTCTGCTATAAGACAACCCAAACATATAAAAGCGATTTTTATAAAATGTATGCCTTGTGTTTTCGAATGGCTATATTTTCTGATAATTTCTATTTTCATTAATTACAGAATTCCACAATGAGTGCCATATTCCCGAACTATGAAGTTGTAGTCAAGGAGGTGAGTAATAGATAGAATCAGCTAGATCCCTCGATATCTCTCTCTCTCTCTTATTTATATATTTCTTTATAGCTTATATAGGCTATAGGTTTTTACTTTAGCGGTCGCGCCATATGATAGGGCCCATATTCTAGTTATTAAAGTAAAAATAATAAAAAGACACGACATCATATTTCAATTAACAATATTGTTGTAACTCCACCGCGCCGCTCCACACTGGTGGTGCGCATCAGAGCACTATTAAACACAAGTAGTGGAGAGGACATGATTAATCTACTGGAAGAATGCTGTAGATCCGGATGGAGTATTATATAAGATTAGATAAGAGTTATCTGCAAGTTATTGAGGTCTGAGCTGTCTTCACTCGAGAGAACGTACGTCCTTTGTGCTATCAGTGAACTGTGTTGAGGACCTGGGGCGGCACTGGGAAGTGTGTCGGTGGTCTGTTCTGATATTTAGGTAGAAAAGGACTGGTGTCACTTAACATAAACATATTAAAATAAAGACACTCTGGGAGTTGATAGCTGAAGTCCATCCCTTTTTCAAACTTTTTGTACTGTAAATAAATACCTCGTCTATTATTAGTAATTACCTCCTGCCTTTCGTTGAGTGCTTGCCGTAGATTTACAACAATATAATGATTCGATTCACTAATTGAGATGTAGATATATATATATATACCGGATCTAGAATCTAGCTTCTGACTAGACTAGCTGGCGCTAGATATATATATATACCGGATCTAGAATCTAGCTTCTGACTAGACTAGCTGGCGATAATAGTTGTGCCGGCTCGCCCAGCAGTTGGAAGTAAAAACTAAAAACTAATCGATATTTTTCTGAACACACTCGCGTTTTTCATTTTAATTTTTTGTGAACCCTCCCCCCCCCCCCCCCCTTCCAAACAAAGCGCTGATCTTGACTCTAGATCGAATAAATCTAGAGATTCTTATAGTCTAGATTTAGATTTTTCTATAGACCTACTCTACAATAGATTAAAAACAAATAGTTTAGTTTGGTTTCATCTTGGGGTGGGTTATTTTGGTAACATAAATGATAAGATTCTATTGCATGTCTATAGATATCTATCTAAAATCAAGTATCTATGTAATCTATTCTATATGTTAGGCCCTATTACATCTAGTATGATCTAGGCCTATAGTCACAGTGACTAGATCTAGATTTAAGATTATAACGTATTATAGACTAAATTTAGATCTAGATTTAGTCTACAGTCTACACTGACACTAGCTATAGTAGGCCTACATGATCATTTACTGAAAAAGTTTTACTAAATAGCCTACATTATAATGATTGTAGAATATTATAGACTATAACGTTATTTTTAAAAAATTTATTTTGTCATGTTTTTTTTTGTTTGTTGTTGTTGTCCTACTTAGTTTAAAACTTAAAAACGTTGTTACTTTTTGTCTTTAGATCTATGCGTGCTTAGATGTCTGGTAGTCCCATGGGCGTAGCCTGGGGGGGGGGTCCACCCTCCCTGAAATTTAGTGACTGTTTTTTGCTTTGATTTTGTTTATTTTAGGAGAGATTTTAATACTAAACCATCACTTGCCCCAGCGCAGCCAAAAAGGTTTTGAGTTTAAAACCCTCTACCAGGGGGGTTTGCGGTTAATTCCTCCTCTTCTATAAAACAAAACAAAATAATGTAAACAACAATTTCCGAATTTCCGAGAGCATAGCTAAGGTGGGTTTTGATTTTAAAACTCCTTCAGAAATTTACGATAAAACCCCTCTTCAATATAAGACTATCCATACATTCGTCACCAGATTCTATGAGCGTAGCCAAGAAGGGTTTTGTGTTTAAACCCCCCTCCAGCAGGGTTTGCAGCTAAAAACCACCTCTTCAATACAACAAAAACAAATTACACACTCTAAATTTTACACATTTCTACCAGTTGCTGGGCTCCATTAATAAAGTGCAAAATTATAAAAGACTAAATGTGGCTCAACGAAGATGGCTAAGACTGATTTTAGGAGTCAGTTATAGAGATCAGGTCTCAATCAAGGAAGTCCTTTGTCAACCCTTAGTAAGGTTGTAACAGAGCGTCGCATGAGGTTTGCAGGACATGTTCTCCGACAAAATAAATTACGCATAATAAAAGTTGCGATGACATAGAGGCCATTATGAAGCGCAAACAGGGAAATCCTAGTATAACTTGGGGCCACACTTTCATGGAGGACCTCAGAGCAAATGGTAAGAGGCTTCAGACATTGCCAATGACTGATTTTTGTGGAAGCAGCTTGCCGCCCAATGTGGCGAACAGTGTCTGAGGATCTAAGTAAGTAAGAATAGCAGTTTAGGTTTTTGGCCGAGGGGTCCCCCCCCATCGAAAATAAATCCTGGCTACGCCCATGGGTAGCCTTCAGAATACACAGAGAAATAAAAATCATTTTTCCCATAACAATGTCCTCAAAGATATCCTCGGCCTCATTCAGTCGTAGAACGACTATGGTTTATCTCACACACTTCCTCTTGTGGCTGTGGAGCCCTATTTTGGAGAGACACTTCCGTTCACAAATATCGCAGGATAAGGTGGCTTGAGCTTTGGTGGTAGTGGAGCTGGCCATTTTTCGCATTGTCCGTTTTTCTTCCAGGGCTGAGGCCCATGTTCTTTCACTATCTATAGCTTTCTTGGTCACTGTCTCTCTCCATCTGGTGCGGCCTAGAGCTATGTCTTACCAATGGTCAGTATTGATGTTCACTGATTTGAGGTCCCGTTTTATTACATTTATGTAACGGAGGTGGGGGCGACCGTTGTTTCTTGAGCCAGTCGCGAGTTGTCCATAGAGGATGACTTTCGAGATGCGCTTGTCCTCCATCCGGCGAACATGTCCAAGCCAGCGCAATCTGTGTTGTCTGAGGGCTGTAAAGATGCTGGGAATACCTGTTCTTGCAAGGATCTTAGTATTGCACACTTTTTCTTTCCAAGTGATTTTCAAGATCCTACGGAGACATCGCAAATGGAATGAGTTAAGTTTTCTCTCTTGCTTTGCGTAGGTGGTCCATGATTCACTACCATACAGTAGTGTACTCATAACGCATGCTTTTGTTTCAAAGATATATTAAAACATTAATATATTAAAACATTAATTAGTAACAATCAATACATTTTGGATTTAAAGGTCTCGAACAATGATTATTTCAACATTCACTGATTTTTTTTTAACAGGAAGCACCCTTTGTTCAATGATTATTTCAACATTCACTGATTTTTTTAAACAGGAAGCACCCTTTGTTATAGTTGACAAAGACAGTGAAGGTAAACTTTTATTCTCTGGTATTTCTATTGACTTTCTGAAGAAAGTAGCTGAAAAAGCACAATTCAGCTACAACATCAAACTAACTAATCATGAAGATTATGGCTATCAAAAAGAATCTGACAACTGGAATGGACTGTTATCTGAAATTTCTAATAAGGTTGGTTATTAAAAAATTATATTTATTGATTTCTTTCTGGTGAAGTTGGAATATGATAGTGAGATTACTGCATGCTAGTTCATCACTCTAATCTCAACATATATATGATAGTGAGATTACTGCATGCTAGTTCATCACTCTACTCTCAACATATATATGATAGTGAGATTACTGCATGCTAGTTCATCACTCTACTCTCAACATATATATGATAGTGAGATTACTGCATGCTAGTTCATCACTCTACTCTCAACATATATATAATAGTGAGATTACTGCATGCTAGTTCATCACTCTACTCTCAACATATATATGATAGTGAGATTACTGCATGCTAGTTCATCACTCTACTCTAAACATATATATGATAGTGAGATTACTGCATGCTAGTTCATCACTCTACTCTAAACATATATATGATAGTGAGATTACTGCATGCTAGTTCATCACTCTACTCTAAACATATATATGATAGTGAGTTACTGCATGCTAGTTCATCACTCTACTCTAAACATATATATAATAGTGAGATTACTGCATGCTAGTTCATCACTCTACTCTAAACATATATATAATAGTGAGATTACTGCATGCTAGTTCATCACTCTACTCTAAACATATATATAATAGTGAGATTACTGCATGCTAGTTCATCACTCTACTCTAAACATATATATAATAGTGAGATTACTGCATGCTAGTTCATCACTCTACTCTAAACCTATTTGGTTAGAAGTTTTGAAAACCTCTATTCATTCATTCTAAAACTACTCATAAGATTACTCACAAAATCTGTTTTGAGCAACATATATAGTTTTACCTACATTTTTTTTCTACTAGAATGCAGATCTTGCAGTCGGACCTATTCCTGTACCACTTAGACAAGATATCAGTGATATAGAGTTTTCAAAACCTTATATGTCAAGTGGCATTAATTTGCTTATTAAGGTAGTTTTGCTATTTTAAAGCTTAATTTAATCCTTTAGGTAAAAAAAAAAGAAAACTTTTAAACTCAAATTGTTACAAAAAACATCAAACTAATTCAAAAAAAATTCTCTACTACTAAATAAGAATATTTTCTATGTTCAAAGAATTTTAAAATTTAAGTTTTTAAAAAATGTTTTTAAATTAGACATTTTGATTGTTTTAGTATCCCCCTGACACTGTGAGAGGCATTGGACTGATGCTTGAGCCTTTTGCAACAGAGGTATGGGTTATGATTTGTCTTGCTTTCATAGTTGTCAGCCTTGCCTTGTTTCTCATTGGGCGTTTCAGTCCTTATGAATGGGCAAAAGTAGTGAAGGAAAAAGATGTCAGACTAGTTCGTACAAGTTTTGGTTTGAAGAATAGTTTTCTTTTTACTGCTAGCACCCTGGGTTGGCAAGGTAGGTTTAGTTTTTTTTACCTTAAGTGTTGTCTGTTTAATCTATTACTGGTATCTATCTCCTTAAACTGATTACATTGTGATTCATTATCATCTGATCTATAAATTATTACTTATTACAGAATATGTTTCTTTTTATTTGTTTGACAAGAAATACATTTTTTGATCACAACTTTTTAAAATATGTTTTTATACAATTAGCAGAACTTCTGGAAATATAAATTCATTATTTCTTGAAATTTTAAATTCCTCTAATGCTATCTATCAAAACTTTGTAATTAGATGGGGAAAAAAAAAGGAAAAAAATGTCAAAACTTAATAAGGACAATATGATTTTTACATTAAATTTGATAAAATTAAAGCTAGTAAATTGAGAAAAGCAGATTATTAAAAAATGCTTAATTTTTTATTTTTTTTTTGGACAATTATGTCCATCTTTTTCCAATGACTTATGAATTAGTTGCAAATCAAGATTTTAATATAATTTTTTGTTCTAATCTTGCCATAACTTACAATATATCATGAAATGGAGGCAGATTATAACATAAATAATCTTTTGGCCCTAATGTTGTGTAAGTATTACAAATAAAGGTTAGAAACTGTTGGCCTCAAACTGAAATCTTTTATTTCTGTACCAATTCCTGCTTCTTTAGGCAAATAGTCTGTTTCATAAGATTTAGATGTTCCAAAGAAAAGAAAATTATTATGTTCAAATTTCATACAGGACAGAATGGGTTTGAAGAAAGCCATTGTTAAAACAGTCTAAAGCACATACTACAAGACCAGTTAGCTAGTGTAGGCCTACTGGTTTTCAAACTTTTTGACCCGTGGATCCCTTTAAATATTATTATATAGTCAACATGTGCCCTTGAACTCCTTATCTAAAAATCTACATAAATACTTAGTATATTAGTTACAAATGTAAAAAAACAAAAAAAACAAAACAAAAAAAACAAAACAAAACATTTTGTTACCGGAGTGTTTATTGACATTGCTACTTTTCTTATTATAAATTTAAAAAAAAAGATGAGGTTGAAGAGATTTTATTTCCTGCTCAATGTTTGTAAGTAGCAACTGCAAATTTCAACAAGCACAAATTCTAGTCATTTTCTTTTATATGTGATGATGCTCATTATGGCAATAAATCAACATTGTATCAAATAAGAAGGCGGAAAAGCAGTCAACAACTTCTGTGCAATGAGCAAAAATGTGGGATACAACATTGGTTTAAGCTCCTCGCTTATGGATATTCACGAAGCTGCTTCTATAAGGTTTCCAATGTGATTGGGATTTGAGTTTGTCCATGGGCAAAAGAGGTTCAATACCTGGTTTAGAATATCCAAGCAAATAATGTATTCAAATCTTTGGTTTAGAACTTTAGATTGTAAGAGAATGGTATGTAATAGGCATATTAAACAGTAGTTAGGGTTGAGTTGATTATTATTTGAATAGTCCAATCAGATAAACTGGCTTTTAGTGAATAAGTTATTTTAATTTTATACTATTTTTATCTTTCTGTGGACCCCCTTACTGATTCTCAAGGACCAATGGGGATCCATGGATCACATTTTGAGAACTACTGAGCTAGTGCAACCAAATTTTCTTACTATTTACTCAACCTACCTAAATGGACTTAATTTTGTAGACGTTCAGAACATTGGTGTATGTTTTATTTTGAAATGCTTGTTGATGCAAACAAAATACTTGAAGAAAATATTCATTTAGAAATCATAAGTTCAAACTTTAAAAATATAGCAAGATCTCATTCATGCAAATACAACTTTTAGAATTGAATTTCTTTGTTCTCGTTGATTATTTCTGCAATATACTTATTAGCAGAGATTTGGACTTTAGATGTTCCTTCAGAAATGAAAATAATTCAAACCTAGACAAAACTTTCTATAGGAGGGCTGGAGATGGCAATGGCCAGGGCTCAAACCTGGAACTACCATGACCATAATCCAAATTGCATTCCACATGACCAGGCAGCCATCCAAATTTTATTAAGTTTTTCTGTATTTTCAGGATTTCCATCTTTTTTCTTCATTTTACAGTATAAACAAAGTTTTGAAAAAATGTGTACATATAGAAATAGAATGTAAACACAATTACAAAATGAAAAACTAATCAAACTAAATTAAACTATATATTTTTTTTAAGGATACAAAGAAGCTCCACGTTCACTCTCTGGAAGAATACTGATGTGTATCTGGTTCATGTTTACAGTATTTGTCATTGTGGCTTACACTGCCTGTCTTAGTGCTATACTGACTAGCAGAAGTGAATCGGTTCCACAGCAGTTACCTTTTGCTGACTATGAAGACATTGTAGACAACAAGGACGTCAAAATTGGGGCTGTAAGTCACAACTTTAAATCAAAAAGAAAGTTTTCAGTCGTAGTAGAAATTGTGGCTGTTTCCATCAACTTGTGTTGATTATCACAAATACCAAATACAAGTTTAAACAATTATGTCAACACCTTACTGTGACAAGATAAAAAGATCTTAAGTGATTCCAAAAATGTTATCTGAAGTTTAGTCCCTTAATTTGTATTCTATGCTAGAGGGTACTCTCCCTTTTCTTACTCTCTTTCTAGCTCTCCATCTAAATGAAGCTCTCATTGTCTTTCAATTGAAGTCAACCATTCTGGTTTCTAAGAGTCTAAATCAACCAAAATAACAAGCATATATCTATCAATTTCATTCTTATTCTGAATTTCAAGAAATTTTTCAAGTAAAACCACACCATGCCAATGTAAACATATAATGGACAGAAATTAGCAATGGTTAAATATGGGGTTTAATGACGATTGGTTGTGGTTTTAGGTTCTGACACATTTTTTTTATTTATTGGTGCAACATCATTTTGAAAATGACAGAAAAATTGATACACCAGTCAGGTGGAGTTTATATAATTTCTCATCTGATACAGCAGTCAGGTGGAGTTTATGTAATTTCTCATCTGATACACCAGTCAGGTGGAGTTTAGGTAGCTACTCATCTAATGCAGCAGTCAGATGGAGTTTAGGAAGTTACTAATCTAATACAGCATTCAGGGGGAGTTTAGGTAGTTACTCATCTAATACAGCAGTCAGGGGGAGTTTAGGTAGTTACTCATGTGATACAACAGTCAGGTGGAGTTTAGCTAGCATCTCATCTAATACAGCAGACATGTGGAGTGTAGGTAGTTACTCATCTAATACAGCTGTCAGGTGGATTTTAAGTAGCTACTCATCTAATACAGCAGTCAGGTGAAGTTAAGTTAGTTACTCATCTAATACAGCAGTCAGATGGAGTTTAGGTAGTTACTCATGTGATATAGCAGTCAGGTGGAGTGTAGGTAGTTATTCATGTGATACAGCAGTCAGGTGGAGTTTAGTTAGCTACTCATCTAATACAGCAGTCAGGTGGAGTTTAGGTAGTTACTCATCTACTACAGCATTCAGGTGGAGTTTAGGTAGTTACTCTTCTAAAACACCAGTCAGATGGAGTTTAGGTAGTTAGTCTTCTGAAACACCAGTCAGATGGAGTTTAGCTAGCTACTCATCTAATACAGCAATCAGGTGGAGTTTAGGTAGTTACTCATGTGATACAGCAGTCAGGTGGAGTTTAATTAGTTACTCATGTGATACAACAGTCAGGTGGAGTTAAGTTAGTTACTCTTCTAAAACACAAGTCAGGTGGAGTTAGCTAGCTACTCATCTAATACAGCAGTCAGATGGAGTTTAGCTAGCTACTCATCTAATACAGCAGTCAGGTGGAGTTTAGTTAGCTACTCATCTAATACAGCATTCAGGTGGAGTTTAGGTAGTTATTCATGTGATACACCAGTCAGATGGAGTTTAGGTAGTTACTCATGTGATACAGTAGGCAGATGGAGTTTAGGTAGTTACTCATCTAATACAGCATTCAGGTGGAGTTTAGGTAGTTACTCTTCTAAAACACCAGTCAGATAGAATAAATTAGACTTTTATTCCAGTATATAAATCTAAGTTGGTTTCAATGTATCTTTCTTACATATTAATTTAATTTTTTAAATACAATTGCAGCTTTTTTTATTCTTTAGCTCCCTTTTAAAATTATTTGTAAAAAAATTCATAACATGTATTTAAGATAATTTAATTTAATGTGACACCATTTCTTTTTATGAGACCATTGAAAAAAAAAATCTCCTCTGAGATGATATATGGTTAATTTTCAAAGTTGTAAGCATTATTATTTATTAACATAAAGTATCTTAAATATGTTTGAAAAATGAAATCAATGAAAAATGCTTTCTTTTAAAAAAAAAATCCCTTTTTTTAATTAAGCTATTTGCATAAATTTGGTTTCTTTATTCCTGAAATCACAAAGTTTTTTTAAAGTTTATTTAAGATAAATTTTAAAAAAATGGTGCCATAATTGATTATATTAGTTGGATATGTGATTTTGTTTCTTGTTAGAACTAAATATAGTCTATTGATCATATTATTTTATAACCATATTGAAAGTGTCAACCATTCTTATCTAGTATTTGTATGATATTTATGTTAATTCACTTGATCAGTCACTCCAGATTCTGCCCTGTCTCAAGATGAAACCAAAGCCAGTGACTCATCTGGGCGCATCCATTGTCTTCCGGGGAGCCATACATGTTAATTTATTGTTTGTGTTTACAGATGAAATACCATCATGTTTACCAAGTCCTAAAACATGGAAAAGTTTCTCACAATAATATTTTCTCTAAACTCTTTGTGTACATTGATGATTCCCAAGAGTGGATTAAACACAACAAAGAAGGTAAGGATTTAGAAA
The DNA here is from genome assembly GCA_030265305.1 of Biomphalaria pfeifferi. Classification (NCBI taxonomy): domain Eukaryota; kingdom Metazoa; phylum Mollusca; class Gastropoda; family Planorbidae; genus Biomphalaria; species Biomphalaria pfeifferi. Next base: position 441,540 of record JASAOG010000116.1, read on the forward strand.
ACACTTTTGAGTTTCAAGCTAATATTCTGAATTACTTATGGGATGTGGGTTTCAGACAACACTGTACCCACACTATGTTTGAAAGCTTTATGTTTTGTATCTTATCTGCAGGTGTTCAGCGTGTGAAAGATTCTGGAGGTAAATATGTTTTATTGATGGAGACAGTCAAAGCTGATTATGTTGCTGCTACTAATTGTGATGTAATACCTTATGGAGAAACACTTTCTACCTTTGGGTAAGATTTTTGTTTAAAAAATTTTGATCAATGCAGAAACATGTAATACAAAAAGCAATATTTCATTTCATGTTAAATACCAAATTAAGTTGAGTTAAATGTTTAATTACTAATGACATCAACCTCCAATTATAACTCTTGTATAAAGTAATTTTCAGTACTGTAGCAGTACAAAAACAAGTAACTTAAACTTCTATGAAAAAAGAGAATAATCTTATAAAGATAGAAGTTTTTAAATATTGATTTTCCACACTACATATTAGACATTTGTTTTATTACTTATCATATTATTGTCCTTTTTTTACAATAATATATAAGGTACTCTTTTGCTGGTCAAAAAAAATCACCTTTAATGGAAAGAGTGACATTAGCCATCCTTGATCTAAATGAAGACATGTACATCCAGGAGCTGATTGCTAAATACATTCATAAAAAACAAGTTTGCGCAGCTTATGATAAAACCAAACTTGTCCCACAGAAGCGAAGTGGAGGCCCTACACACAACCGTGTCACATCTAGTATGGATATGAGAGACATGGCTATACCATTCCTATTTTTATTTCTCGGTGTGCTTTGTGCTGGTGGTGCACTAGGAGCAGAGCACTATTACAAACACAGACAAGCTAATAAAGTAAGGGAGTTAACCATTAGTTTTCTGCTTCAAATAACATTAATTATGAGTAAATTGCATCTTATTTAATCTGTAAAACATTGCAAGAACCTAAATATCAAGTGAACTTGTTTTGTTCAAACTCAAAAGCATACAATTTTAAATAAACGAGAAAATATTAGTCATTCCTTTGTCAACTATGTTTTGTAATCTTGGATATCTTCATGATTAATCTTGAAAACTTTTTATTTTACTATTTTTTTTTAAAGGGTTTAAGATTTTGTTTTGTTTTTCTTTAGAATGCAGACAATAAAGCTAAAAAACTATTGAACACAGACTCATCCATTTGTAAAGCTCCAAAAGTAAGCCCACCCCCACCGCCAATTTACAAGGCTAAAGTCAACAATAAACTACAAGAAAGCAATCAAGAGAAATCTTTGAACTATGGCGAGACTGTTAAACTAGGGAGTGATAAAGAGTGTGAAGAAGAGAATGATGGGAACCAGTTTGAAATGATAGCCCTTGAAGATAAAATAGAATCAGACAAACCTGATGAGATTCAAGTTCAGATTGAGGAAGTGCCAAGCCAAAAAGAAATAAAAGTAGAAACATTAAATGAAATGGCATAGAGAGGTTTAACCAATATTTGTTCTTAGAAATATAAAGCCAATGATGTGTTCTTTTTTTTTGTGTCCTTAAAGTTTAAGTCTCAAATAAAAGGACAATATATTACTGTATTTCATTCATGTCTAGTTTCATATCAATACATCAGTTTGTGATTTTTTAAAGTTTTTATGAATGTTATTAATGCCACAGAATCTCAATTCTAAACTATTGGCCATTTATTATTAACAAACTTTTTTGTATCAAAATTATTTACACAAGGCAATATCTTATTTTAGTTAAACTGTCTCATTCGTGTTATGTATATATTTATGTATATTAATGTAATTTCTTTTTAAACTTTATTCATATTCCAAAGGTGAACACAGCTTTAATTTGTACAATAGTTTTTTTTCTTTCCATTTTTTTATATCTCATTGTTGTCTCCATTTCAACATTTTGTTTCTGTCTTAAAGTAAAATCAAACATTCTGATTACATTTTTATTCTAAATTTTGTTTTGGATGGGTAATAAGCATATGTCAATAATCCCTTCAAAAAAATTATTTTTGATTATTTGATGTTAATATTTTATAACTAGTGAAATTTTAAATGGTATTTGAAATGTTAATATTTTGACCAGTACATTTTGTTGCTCTTGAACATTTTGATGTGAAATAATAATAAGAAAACTTCTTATTACAGTGACTCCACAATGTGTCAAATTGTACAAAACTGTGTATGTGTGTCTTGTCAACTATGTACAGTTTATATTGTGACAGTGTTTATATTCATTGCTATTGTATGGCCTCTATGAGTAACTGTATCTGTGTTTTTGCATTCATTCAACTGAGAAATTTTGTTGTACAGTTTGAAATACTCAACGACATATAATTCTAACCATTTACCATGTACAATCCAGAACAAATTATGGAATCAATTTTTTTGCATTTAATTGAAATTGCAAATTTTCTATATAATGATTGCTATTTTCTAAAAAGAGTTCTTGTCAAAAATTGTTTTACATTTTTTTCAATAATACTCCACAATTTATTTTTATTAAAAGATTTGTATAGATTAATATAGCTCTTTTAATAACCAGAAGAGTTAAGATCTAAGAATTGCTTAACACTGCTCAATTTTTAAAAAATTACATTTACAATCTTTCAGAAGTTTATTATAAAATCATGACCAGAAAAAAACTTTGATGATTCTTTTAATTAGTCCAAAAATATAATCTTTTTATCTCTATTCTTTCTTAAATGAAATAATATTATTGTACACATTCCCAAACACTTTGTTTACCCCACTTTCTCCTATATCAATGGAAATATCTTGGGTTATTTTTTTTTTATTCCAAAAGTAGTAAGCATAGATCTATATAAAATTAGTCAAAGTATTATTTGGTTAGACTGATGAGTATTGTACTATACAAGTAAAATTCTCATTCATTATAAGGACCTTTTGTTCATCCACTTCTAACATTAAGCTATCAGATTACATACATTATTAATGTTGCAACATCAGATTTAGAGACGTAAATACTCTTCTTGTTGGAAAGAAAATATTCAGAATATAATTTATTTGCTGTGCGAAAATCTGTATGTCCAAGTTCAATCTAAATCTTAAAATTTTCTTTAGAAAAGAAAATATATATATATGACTTTTTAAAAAAGATTTAATCATATACATACATCAAGGGACTTCCTTTACTGATGCTTCATAAAATATTATAATATTTTTTCTATGCATTTCTCAATGCCTGAAAAAGGTGCTCAACTTTTTAAATAAATTTGTTTGATGTTGTTTAATTTTTGTCAATATGTAAATATTAAACATTATACTATCTGTATATTTTGGTTTTATATCTATATCTTCTTATTTGAACAAACATTATACCACTGTTTATGTTTTATGATTTATCAGATTTTTTTTATGTCAAGGCCATGTTTTGTACTTTGAAGTTTTGATTTTAATATTCATATTGTCCTATTGACAGTATAAGTTAATAAAAATATATGTGAATAAAGAAAAAAAAATCCATGAGAGTTATTTTTTCTGAAAATATTGTTTTTGATTTTAAAGATGTGTTAATAGTGTTTACATTGACATCTTTGTTGTTAGTTAAATGCAAAGTAAAGATTTTCGGATGCATTTATAAAATAATTATAAAATAGACCTGGGATTTTTATAGCAATCTTTTAACATACTCTGATAAATATTTGTGATGTCTCTTTCCAGTGAAAAATATCAGATCTCCCCAATGAACCAAAGAAAACATTGACCATTAACTTTGTTACTCAAAGTTGCGTCTTTGGTATGGATTGTTTTCAATTACTGTTTTGCTGATGTAGAAATTTTCTGACCATATTTTGGTTGAAAAGATCTGCAGTATGTATGTTGATTATCTCACAATTTTGAGAGCTATATATATGCTAATATTGCTGAATTTTTTTATGCAAAAAAAAAAAATGTAAAGTGAAAGAAGTCTCGACTTTACCAAAGAAATGACCACTGAATATACATCATACTCATCATCATTAGTTGACTCCAATTTACTATCACATTTAATTATTTTGTTTTTCTCATAATTTTGCTTATCTAAAAAAAAAGTTCTGTAACAAAATGACAAATGTGTTTAATTTAAACAAAGTCAATTATTACTTTACAACAATTCAAAATGTAACCTTATATTGTAAATATTTAGAAATAAATTATTGAATTGTTCTCTGATTAATGTCATTCTGGTGGTCTACAACAGTGGTTCTCAAACTGCTGACCCCCCCAGGAGTCCTTGAGACAACCGTAGTGGGTCAGATGAAAGATAAAAATTTATAAAATTAAAAAAAAATTCTTTGCTAAAAGCCAGTTTATCCATGTAATTTGAATAATAATCAAATCGTCAATCACTACTATTTAATGTGTATTACAAAGTATTCAATGATGACCTAAACCAAAGATTTGAAAACATTCTTCATATTCCCGACATATATTCTTTTGCGTGTTGACAAACTCAAATCCTAATCTCAGATGAATCCATTCTAATACAGAAGTGACTTATTGGATGGCTGCCTTGGACTCGTAGTCTCGAGTGTATCAGGCACAAATCCTGACCGCGCTGCCATCCCGTAGTACTGTGGGAGGTTTGGTCAAGGAAAGTTTTGACTAGGAAATACTTGAAATAGATTCTCTTAAACTCTGAAGGAACATCACAATCATGTAAAATATTTTACAAATATTAAAATATCCAGAAATACTTAAAACCAATATATAAATGCGCTTTTTTTCCCTTAAAACAATAATAAGATTTTAAATAACCGACGGCATCTAGATTCTAGATCTAGATATAAATCTAGACCATCTGAAAAATATCAAATCAAATTCACGAAGGATATATTTATATAGCTCAGTGATTTAGTAGTACCTTTTACCTCCCTTAGCGGTAGCAACCTTTTGCAAATGGCGGAAATGCTAAGCTGAAAGAGTACTTGAATTACTAGATCTATAAGCGTTCTTAGTTACGAGAATGAAGAAAATATGGAAAAAGATAAGAGGCAAAGATAGGACCGGTGAATACTCACCGAAATCAGGCTCTACTCGAGGATCTGTTTCATCTTTAAACGTTAGCTTTGAGGTTAAAGAAAAAGAGCTCGGAAAACTTCATAAAGCTGTATGGTATCGCGACTTGAACAAAGTTAAACAACTTGCTAAGAAAGATCCAAGCCCACTAGACAAAGAAAATAGGTAGGTCTCCAAAGTCTAGATCTATCTAGATAGAATCTAGCTTGCCTTTTATGTCTCTGTACTCAAGATCTATTCATTTAATCTAGATTTATATATATATATATATATATATGTATAATATACTAACTATACTACTTTGTCTACTATACTAGTATAGTTATAGGGATGTGAAATAAAAAAATTATCTTTGAAAAAACAATTTTTCGTTAGTACATCATTAAAATACTTTGAAAGAACTTTCCAATGGTGTATAAATTATGAATGTAGGTTAAACAGTTAGAAAGTTATGAATTTTTTGGTGACGTTTTGACCTAACATTGGTTGACATGGAACATTGAAGATGAGAGCGTCTAGCTCGCTCAGCCCGCGAGACACACTTTCCCGCTCAAAATGTTAAAAAGTTGGAATTGAGTTGCGTAGACCAGTGATGCCCAACCTTATTTGGTCTGCGGGCCATTTTAATTTTCGCATTCGTGTCGTGGGCCATATCACCAAAAAGAAAAAAAAATAAAATAAACTATTTTTAATAGTTTCTTTTTGTGGACCTACCTACATAAATTAATGTGATGCATGAAGTATATTCAAAACCATCTTCTGAATATCTGGCTGCATAGATGAAACACCAAGAAAAAGTTTGTCAACACAAATAAGTGCTTGTAAACATTGTTATCATCCTTAGCGCCTGTTTGCAAAGTTTCTGCAGGTAACCCTAAGTAGAAGTCAATGGTCTGCATCACTTGAAATTTGTCAAAGCCAGACCTTTGTAAGTCAATCAGTTCCAGTTGCAGGTCTACACTAAACAATTTTCAAAAAGATGGATTTCCTTTTTTAATGAATGAAAATCCACAAAACTTTTACTGAAATTATCCACCAAGAGCCTCAGAAGTTGGATCATTCTTTCTTTTGGTAAAGACATATTTAGCTGCTTATCATTTTGTAGAGTGGCACAGGTTGGAAAGTGGACAAGATGCATCCTTTCAGCCTGTTGAATGTTGAATTTTGTTTGGAAAGCGCTTATGTCTGCATACCCATGCGAAATCAATGTGTCTTTCCCTTGTACTTTGGTGTTGAGTTCACTTAGATGTGATGTCGCATAAAATAGCAAATCCCACAACCATGAGGTGCCGTCCAGTTGTGGCACTTTTTTTTATTTTTCCGTCATAAATATTTCGTGTCTCAATTTTAAAAAAAAACGTTTTAATACTTTTCCTCGACTTAACCAGCCCCGCACTTCACTGTGAAATACAACGTCTTCATATACGGACTCTATTTCTGTCAGAAAATCTTTGAAAGTTCTGTGAATCAACGCTCATTGATTGGATGAAATGTACAGAAGTGTTGAGCACAATCATCATCACATGGTCCAGAGTCAAAACCTTTCCACAGAGATTTTGTTGGTGAATGAAGCAAGAAAGCCGCAGGGGTTCAGTTCTATTTGACTCAACAACTTTTTAAATAACTCTTACTGTCAGTCCGCTGTGACATCCTACCATATTCCTAGCGCCATCAGTAGTCGCTCCAACTAATTTATTCCAAGGAAGAGCAAGGTCCTCTATGATGGCTGACACTTCTTTGAACATGTCTTCTCCAGTTGTAGTCCCATGCATGCTTCTCATAGCTGCTAACTCTTCTGTTATTATCAAAATTGCTGTTTGTACCGCGAATAAATACCAAGAGTTGTGTGGTATCAGTTATGTCAGTGGACTAGGTAGCGGCAATATAAAACATTTGGAATTCTGCTGTTCTGTCTTTTAATTGTGAATGGAGATTTTCACCCATATCTTCCACTCGCCTTGTAATTGTCATGCGAGAAAGGCTGACAGCTTCTACTACATTCTTCTTTTCAAGACACATTTCTTCCATCACTGCAAGCAAGCACTTTTTTACACATTCGCCATCTGAAAAAGGCTTCATTGCTCTACTTAAGATGTGAGCAACTCTGTAGCAGGCCCTTATCGCAGACTCATTTTCTTGTCTCTTTTTGTTAAATGTTCTCGTTAATCCTCCAATCTCTACTCGTAACTTGACAATCTTGTCTTTGCGGCTCAAACCAAGAATGCCACCATATGTGTTTATGTGTTTGGTTTCATAATGCCTTTTAATGTTATGTTCTTTAAAAACAGCCACACTTTCTTTACAAATCAAACATGTTGGCTTACTATCCACAAAAAAGTAAAGATCTGTCCACTTTTTCTGAAAGTTTCTACATTCAGAGTCCACTTTTCGTTTCGTAGGTTCTCCCACGTTATTAAATCACAAACGTTAAACAAAACGTAACCAATGGCATTGATATCAAAAGAACACGACACAAAATGATGTATTAATGATGCTCTGTGTTGCACCCACAAGCTGTCAAAGACACGGCTAGCTCAAAAAAATTGTCCAAGAATTAAAAATGGCTGTCCAGTCTTATCGCCATTGAAAAAAAACAACATAACACTTGTGTTCTTACAATAAAACAAATATTGACTAAAGGAGGAAATCATCCAATAAAGGGTTAGAATCCTAACTTAAAGAGAATATTTTTTCAACATTCTAATTTTTTACATTTTTTTTTTACATTTTGTTCCAATGTTTTGGCGGGCCGGATAGAAACACGTCGCGAGCCGGATTTGGCCCGCAGGCCGTAGTTTGGGCATCGCTGGCGTAGACGATAGATCTACTAATTAAATAAGAAATTTAATAGTAGATCTAGTATTCGTAGTAAATTTCTAGCTCACAAATCTGATTTCATTTATATTTATGAACTTCACTTGTTTAGAATGTAAATATTGATGAAATAAACAATTATAGGGTCTAGAGCTACAAGAAATGTCAAGGGGTGTGGACAAAATGGCGGCTTTGTGATGGCAGAAAATAACCAAGTGGGATCAAAATCGTCTGAAACAATATTTTTCAAATGTGCTTTAAAATAAAAAAAAAAAAAGATGAAATAAATTAAACTCTATAAAAGCTTTTAGACCTATACATAATTGCTATATCTAATAGCCTAGGCAAGATTTAAGTCATAAAATAGTTTAGTTTTCAAAAAAAGTAGAAAATAAAAAATCTCATAGGGAGCAGTGCAAATTTATGTTTCAACATTATAATTGATAACAATTGAAGAAATAAAACTTAGCAGAAATATGGCCAGATATATTTTCTATTAGTACAAAAATAAATCAGCTTCTAAAATGTTACCTGAAATGAGTAAAAAGAAAAATACATCATATACTTTCAAGTAAAAAAAAAGTAAGAAAATACACATTAGTTTCAAAGTCCACATGAAAAAAGTGTTCCTCAATATAAATGTATCCATATTCACCTCTTTTAGCCACGATTCCAATGGATTTAAAATCATAATCGATTTCAATTAAGGGCCTATGTACAGAAAGTAAGAAAAACCAATCTCAAAATTTGACGCCATTTTTTAACTTCCTGTCTTAAAGATTTTCACATATCTAATAGTTTTAGTAGTAGACTATTAAATAATTTAATTAAATTCTACCATTCACTGATTGATACATGTAATTTTAGTAATTGATACAATAACACTTAATAGATCTATAAGCTTTTTTTTTAAAAATATTGTTCGTTTTATTTTTGTCATGAAATTCAAGCATTTTTGTTCTTCATTTTATATTTAGCATGTGTTTTAGAAAAGAATATTTTTATCTATGAATGTTTCTTCATTTATCATGTATTCATGTGTTCTAAACACAATCTTCATCTTACAGAACACCTCTTCATATAGACTCTAGCTTGTGTTTTAACAACAATCTATTTCCTGTTACAGAACACCTCTTCATTTAGCTTGTATTTTAACAACAATCTATTTCCTGTTACAGAACACCTCTTCATTTAGCTTGTGTTCGAGGCTACTCAGAGATTGTTCAAGAATTACTAGAATGGAAAGTGAAAGCCAATGTTGGAGATAATTATTCCAGAACACCTTTGATGAGAGTAAGTTGGAACTGATATAGTTGACTAAATTATTCACTTAGCTTGGCTACTTTTTTTCAAAGATTTTACATATTTTAAAAAGGATATTCTGTTCATATGACAGTTTTAAAGTTTTAATGATTAGTACTTTGTTTGCTCTTTAAACATCCATACATAGACAAATATTGTTTTGTAAGTTTGAAACATTTTTCTTGTTTAAAAATACCAATAATAAAAATACAAGTGTTTATGTATTAATTGACCAACAGTCTCAGTTCACCATTTGTTCAACATAGTTTTTGTGAGTCTATTTCTCTGTTCATTACTTAATACCTTAACTCAACCTCAAGAAACCCAAACATTTTTGTTAGTATCATTGTTCTTCCAGGCAGTTGAATTTCAGCATGAAGAATGTGTTCAGCTATTGTTAGAATACCATGTCGAGATAGACACTGTGGATAAAGATGGAATATCAGCACTTCATCTTGCAGTTGGAAATAATCACTTAAAAGTGATCACTTTGTTGATCAAGGCTGGTGCTTCTTTGAATGTCAGAGACATGGTATGTTCAGTGTTCAACTATTTAATGAAGAAATATTTTAAACACACCTGAAAATTAGAAAAAGTGAAATTTGTATAGACAGTAATTGTGACGTGAAACTGATTCCTTATTAAAAAATATATGATTAAAAAAACAGGTTTATGAGAGCATCTCACTATCTATGCTAAAGAAGCATCTCTAGGATATCATATCTTTAATGGCTAAGAAACATGTTTAATATTAGCTCACTAAAGGATAAGGAAATTTTTGTTTGAAAAGGTTTTGTTAATCAGTATAGAAATTTATGTTTGATTTAGCCTTCACATAATTTTGCTCACTAATGAATAAAGAAACATGTTTGTTGTAGTGTATGTTAATGGATACACAAACTTTTCAAAAAAGGAATCAGTAAACAGGACTAAAGTGAAAACAACATTTTGACTGTTGTTTTGTTCTATTCTACATTGACATGGATTGATTGCAGGTATCTTTAAAAATGAGAAAGAATATTTAAAAAATTATAATTTTTAATTCATTTTTAAATTTCATTTTGTCATCTGATCAGGCTGGATATGCTCCCTTACATCTTGCAGTCATCAATAAATTTGAAGATGCATGTCATATTTTACTACGAGGCAAAGCTGATGTCAATATAACAGATGCAACTTCTAAGTAATTTTTGTTATCTTGTCCTTCTTTCTATCAATGAAATCAGTTCTACCTATAAATTATGAACTATTGATGTGTTAATTATAAGTCTGCTTTAGTTTAGGGATGAAAAAAAATGTGTTTTATGATTTTTTAGTAAAAAACTAAAATTTTGTAAGCAATATAAATGTCTATGAACAAGAAAAAAACAAACTTTATTTAGCATATCAATTAGTTTAGATCAGTCATGTAATTAAATTTTTAATAGATCTAGACAACAACAATTAACCTGCACGATTACAAATATTTTTACCAGTTGTTTTGTTTAGTGCAATTTCAAGCTTTTAGCTTTCTCAATGCACTATGATCCTATCAATTGTTTGGACCAGTTGGAAAGGGGTAGGGGTTATCTGGTTGATCGCTTTTTTAATTCATTTATAAAAAAAAAATAGGTGAACGAACTGAATTCAACTTGTACCATCACATCAGTCAATTACAATGTCTTTCCCTTATTTGAGATAACAAAGAAAATAATATAATATAATTAATTACCAATTGTTAAATAACTAATTGGTTATTTTTTTATAAATTGATTTGTATTGTCAGATACAAAAAATAATTGTGCAAAATTTCAGCTCAATCTGAAATTGGGTGTGGGAGAAATAATGTGTACAAACTTTTTACCAGACAGAAAAACAGAGTGAGTTGATAAAAGCTTTGTAATAAACTTTTGACATTATAAATATCCATGCTAGTTGTATTTTATTTAGTTTCATTCATTACCATCTGATCTCTACAGTATTGCTTATTACAGAATATATTTCTTTTTATAGAACTCCTTTAATAATGGCTTGTTCAGTTGGTTCTATTTCACTGGTAAAACTGCTTCTAGAATATAAGGCTGATGTCACTCTAAAGGATAATAAAGGTAGCCCCTCCTCCCTTGTTGTTCATTTTTGTTGTTGCTTTAATGTGATCTTTTTTTTTTCAGAATGCAATTTTGTTTTCTTTACAAAACATTTTGTCATGACTTAAGAAAATGTTGGAGGGCGGTAAAGCACTTGGCTTTCAAATGAGGGACCAGGGTTCAAATCCTGGTGAAGACTGGGATTTTTAATTTCGGGATCTTGAGCAACTCTGAGTCCACCCAGCTTAAAGGGTACCTGACATTAGTTGGGAAGAGTAAAGGCAGTTGGTCATTGTGCTGGCCACATGACACCCTCGTTAACCGTGGGCCACAGAAACAGATGATGTTTACATCATCTGCCCTATAGATCACATGGTCTGAAAGGGTAACTTTACTTTACTTTACTAAGAAAATGTTAAAACAATCATTTAAAATAATAAACATCATAACAACTGAATTTATAAGGAAAGTGTCTTTCATTTTGTTTTTCAATTTCATTCTTTTTACCAATGAATGACATCTCTTAGTTTCTTTTCCTGATTTCATGCAATCATTTTTTTCCTTTTTTTTTTTCATGCTTGCTGGCTAGTTAAAAAACTAATTATATTTTGTCTACCTTTGTTCTAACTTACTCTTTTGAGATTGATCATGAAAGAAAGAACAAATGAGAAAGCTATGGAAATATACTTGTTAAAACGTTTTCTAACAGGCTGGTCAGCTGATGACCATGCTGAAATTCAGAGTCACCACGCCTGCAGCCAGCTTATTGCTGATTACACAATGAAGGGACAAACTCCAGTGTCAACTCCAAGATCACTTTCTCAGCCTGGCAGTTCACTAACTACTCCTAGAGAACAAGTACCTCTTGGTCTTCCTGTGGCTGATGGAGGAGGTAGCAGTTCAACACATACACACACACTGGCACATACAAATTAAAAAATCTATGGATCTTGATTTGTTGAAAAAAAAAGGAATAAAAATAACAATAAAATTTTAGCAGTTAAATTTAATTGGTAATGATAAAACAATTTAATTTATAAAGCATTGTTAATAAACAATTTAGACTCAAGGTAGTATAATAACACAACAGACATAAACACAAGAGTAGTGAAGCATGTTGTTTGTCTGAGATCAGTATATTTAAATATTTATTGAAAGTAAAATTTTATTGACCTTATCTGAAAGTTTCATGAACAACTTTAAGAGAAAGTTGATTTCATATAAATTGAGATAATTGTTTAAAAAAAAAAACATTTATCCTGATTGACCCAAAGACACAGGGATTTTTAAAAATATTTAGTTTTCACAAAAAGCATTTTGCATTGATTACTGTTACTATTATTACTATTAGTTTTTTTAACACTTTCATTCCCTTTTACCATTATAGAACTAGGACATTTACTTTTACCATTATAGAACTAGGACATTTACTTTTACCATTATAGAACTAGGACATTTACTTTTACCATTATAGAACTAGGACATTTACTTGTACCATTACAGAACTAGGACATTTACTTTTATCATTATAGAACTAGGACATTTACTTTTAATATTATAGAACTAGGAAATTAACTTTTACCATTATAGAACTAGGACATTTACTTTTACCATTATAGAACTAGGACATTTACTTTTACTATTATAGAACTAGGAAATTTACTTTTACCATTATAGAACTAGGACATTTACTTTTACCATTCTAGAACAAAGAAATTTACTTTTACCATTATAGAACAAAGAAATTTACTTTTACAATTATAGAACAAAGAAATTTACTTTTACAATTATAGAACTAGGACATTTACTTTTACCATTATAGAACAAAGAAATTTACTTTTACCATTATAGAACAAAGAAATTTACTTTTACCATTATAGAACTAGGACATTTACTTGTACCATTATAGAACTAGGACATTTACTTTTGCCATTATAGAACTAGAACATTTACTTTTACCATTATAGAACTAGGACATTTACTTTTACCATTATAGAACTAGGACATTTACTTTTACCATTATAGAACTATGACATTTACTTTTACCATTATAGAACTAGAACATTTACTTTTACTATTATAGAACTAGGACATTTACTTTTACCATTATAGAACTATGACATTTACTTTTACCATTATAGAACTAGGACATTTACTTTTACCATTATAGAACTATGACATTTACTTTTACCATTATAGAACTAGAACATTTACTTTTACTATTATAGAACTAGGACATTTACTTTTACCATTATAGAACTATGACATTTACTTTTACCATTATAGAACTAGGAAATTAACTTTTACCATTATAGAACTAGGACATTTACTTTTACTATTATAGAATTAGGAAATTTACTTTTACCATTATAGAACTAGGAAATTTACTTTTACTATTATAGAACTAGGAAATTTACTTTTACCATTATAGAACTAGGAAATTTACTTTTACCATTATAGAACTAGGAAATTTACTTTTACTATTATAGAACTAGGAAATTTACTTTTACCATTATAGAACTAGGAAATTTACTTTTACCATTATAGAACTAGGAAATTTACTTTTACCATTATAGAACTAGGAAATTTACTTTTACCATTATAGAACTATGACATTTACTTTTACCATTATAGAACTAGGAAATTTACTTTTACCATTATAGAACTATGACATTTACTTTTACCATTATAGAACTAGGAAATTTACTTTTACCATTATAGAACTATGACATTTACTTTTACCATTATAGAACTAGGAAATTTACTTTTACCATTATAGAACTATGACATTTACTTTTACCATTATAGAACTAGGAAATTTACTTTTACCATTATAGAACTATGACATTTACTTTTACCATTATAGAACTAGGAAATTTACTTTTACCATTATAGAACTATGACATTTACTTTTACCATTATAGAACTAGGAAATTTACTTTTACCATTATAGAACTATGACATTTACTTTTACCATTATAGAACTAGGAAATTTACTTTTACCATTATAGAACTAGGACATTTACTTGTACTATAACTTTTTTTAAAAATTTATTCTTTGACGCTCCCCCACACTTTCTTTCTTCTACTGCTTTTACATAAAAGCATTTCTCTTCTATCCTAGACTAATTCTCCTGCAAAATCAGGGACAAATTTTGAAGTTAGAACCAATGCCAATAGCACATACAAAATGACAGCCAGCCATGGTCTTCTTCTTATATTCTATTACTCATCCTCCCTTAATGTAAATTATGTGAGTCTTAAAAATGAAGGCCCCATAGTTTCAAACTGAATTGTTTCAAAATAGGTGATGATTCAGACAATGAGACAATCAGTAAAGTTTCTGGTGCTCCAGGGAGTAATTCATGGGCTGATTCTGACGTATCAGTTGGAGAAGAAGTGAAAAAAAAGGTAATCATTCTTAAATGACACAGCCAAAAATAACATCTAGTGACTCCTATTGTTAATGCAATGTATAGAATGTAAAATGAACCTCCAACTTGATCACTTTCTTGAAAGACTTTATTAGTTTTCTTATTTCAACCTATTTGTTTCTACAATATTCACAACAAAGGATGACTCTGACCTCGAGGAAGATGTTTTTGCTGATGACAAGGTTGGTGCTGATCATATTTTGCACCAAAACTTTTTTCCATAGTCTTTATTGTTTTCTGTTCTGAAATGGTTATATCTTTTAAAATCCCAAAATATTTTTAAAACTCATTTAAGAAAAAATCTTGTGAAATCTACTGAATCTTGTCAAGACTCGTTTCCTCTCTAATATACGTTTGTGTATTACTAAATGTACCAAGTCCTGGGCAATACCATAACGACACATACAACGGCATACTAAAAATTCAGAATGCCAATCCACAGACATATAACACGTTTATTACATTATCTGAACTATAATACAGAATCAGTTCAGACATTTGAAATATCCAGTATTAATTAAAAAATATAACAGCTTATATTCCATAGACTGAATAGTGACAACACAGAAAAATAATTAGAGTCTACATTTTGACTATCTATATCCAAAAGTCCAACTGTCCTGGACTAGGAACAAAACCACACTGCCTTATTATGAGTTACATTATATTCAACAAAAACATCTCACCAAGTAAAAACAATCCAAAACAATAACCGTTTTGAAGTCAACAACCTGAATTGCCCCCCTTCTCCTCTACAGTAATCAGGAGACCCAGGCTGACCAGAACTCAGTCCTGACATTTCTCCCCCCTCTAATTTTTGTCTGTTTCTGGGTTCATTTCAAACAGACAAACTTCCAATAAAGGGATTTTCAAAACGTACATATATCAACATGCAAACAAAAGTAATCTTGGTACTAAAACATAGCCTACTGGTTGTAAAAAAAAAATTAAAAAAAAATGATGCATCCACATGAAATGTTAATACTATACACAATCTGTTAGGCAATTATAATTATATGTATATATTATGGGTGCACCGGATAGTCCCTCCAGCTCCGGCTTCTGGCGAATATCCGGCATTTTTTACTATTCAGTGCTATTCGGCTCCGGTCGGATATCACTACCGGATAGTAAACCGGATAGTAAAAAAATACACCTATTTAATATACATAAAGTGGGCCTCGTTCCATTACTGTCTGTTATAGAATGTATTAATGTTTATATGAAAACAAAATAATGTGCTTAAAAATAGAGCCATTATGAATATGCACCAAACATCATTTATTATAAAGACAAGGCATGTTAATAACTTAATATAAATAGAGATGAAACTTTACATCATAAATGCGCTTTACATACAGAGATGCAATGGCTGGCACTTTTTTCAATTTGTCTTGACCTTTGAGTAAGTTAGTTAACATGTTAAAATGTTACATTCCTTGACTACATCATGCTGACCAGACGTCTGTCTAGCTGTGCGGGTATATCTCCAGAGGTAGAGATGAACAACTCCCACCCCCTTTTATTTGTTTAGTCCATCACATTGAGTTTTTTATAGGCAGGTAACCACAAGTTCAATACGATGGACGTAGGTTTAATGTCAGCGTATAGACACTCTCTAGTGGTCACACCTTTCGAGGGAACTGAGTTTGTTTACTTAGTAGTTAATCTTTATTTGGGGGGAGGGGGGGGGGGGCTGGACTACAAGAGCCACACCTCTAAGGTAACCAGGTATATTTCTAGATGAACAACTCCCTCCCCCTTTTATTTGTTTAGCCCATCACATTGAGTTCATTGATTGACAGGTGACCCCCAAGTCAGATACGATGGACGTAAGCACTCTCTAGAGGTCACACGAGGGAACTAGGTTTGTTATTGGGGGGGGGACTAGACTTTACATTATAAATTCGTATTACATACGTAGCAGCGATGTCTGGCACACTGGCTTGTCTTGACCTTTGAGTGGTCTAGTAAACATGTCATATTCCTTAACTACTTCACGCTGATAATCTGTCTAGATGTGCGGGTATATCTCCAGAGGTAGAGATGAGCTACCCCCACCTCCTTTTGTTTGTTTAGTCCATAACATTGAGTTCACAGATAGGCAGCTGACCACATTAAGCCAGATGTCAACGTGTTGACACTGTCTAGAGGTCACATCTTATGAGGGAACTGAGTTTGTTTACTTGGAGTAGAATTTTTATTAGGGGCGGGACTACAAGCCAAATCTCTATAAGGTTAATTTGGTATGAGTTTGTTTATTATGAGATAGGTTATCAATCAAGGGTCTGGACCACAAACCACACCTTTTATACTATTGGACTGGTAATAAGTTTGTTTACTTTGAGTTAAGTCTCAATTATGAGTCTGGACTACAAGCCAAACAGACACTGACCAAGGGTATCTTTAAAGGGAGGGCTAAAGACTCAACACCCCCAACTTCTTATTTGTTTAATCCATGACAATGTATTGATAGAGAATATAGACATTGACCATTCTTAAGCCAGAATGGATTAAGACATATTGACACTGTCTAAAGGTCACTAGATGATGACACTAAGTTTGTTTACTTGGAGAGAAATGTCAATTAGAGCGCTGAACTACAGAACACACCCCTACAAGTATTTTGTTACACAAGCAACGGGTATAAAAGTGGCTTGCAAGGGCATTTAGTAAATTGAAAAGTAATAATAATGGCTGATAAAAATTCATCACTTATATGGCGTTACTTTAATGTCAAAACAATGGACAACTCTAAAGCAGTTTGCAATGCTTGTAAAATAGTTCTGTCACGTGGTAAACTAGGCAAACCTAAAGACTTCTCAACCAGCAATATGATTAATCATCTACGCTCGAA
The DNA here is from genome assembly GCA_030265305.1 of Biomphalaria pfeifferi. Taxonomy (NCBI): domain Eukaryota; kingdom Metazoa; phylum Mollusca; class Gastropoda; family Planorbidae; genus Biomphalaria; species Biomphalaria pfeifferi. The sequence continues at coordinate 459,039 of JASAOG010000116.1, forward strand.
ACACCCAGACTTATTCAACGAAATGACTGCATTGAAATCAGCATCAAGTAATATCACTGCCTGTGCCAGTACGTCTACAAGCTCCAGTGATTCGTCAAGCCTCACACACAAGCAGCAACCAGGGATGAAAGAGGTCTTAGACAAAGCTAAATTGTGGGATATTAATAGTGATAATGCTAAATGCATTCACTTAGCCACTATCTGTATAAGGTACAAACCAGAAGCGGTTTGTGGCCTTTAAAACACGAGCCTAATGACAAGTTGATGGTGTAAAATACATGAACACAAACATCTACCCACTATACAACTTAGATTGTACTTAAGATACTTAAGACTAAGAGAGATTTATGCTATAAAACCAAGATTGAACTTTACCTTTGAAAGATTTACATTTATTACATATAAGTTTATACATTCTGCATGAGTTATACCACTTTACAATTAGCGGCCTCATACATACGCACACACCATCTCATGTTACAAAGATTAGTTTATGATAAGCATATCTGTAAAAAAAATGCTGTTGATTTTAATTTGTCAATCAGTGATAGAGTTTAAAGTAAGAAAGTAATAACAAAATAATATGAATATAGGTATGTTATATAGAAGATTTGCAAAAATTTCAGTAAAACGAGCTGTTTGAGTCATGTAGGTATACGGCTCCGGCCAAATATCTAATTTTACTATCCGGTTATATCCGGCTCCGGCCGGATATCAAAAAGTACTATCCGGTGCACCCCTAGTATATATGTATATATATATATATATATATATATATCAACATGTTAACAAAAAAAATAGTAAGTGAACAAGCATATTTTTCTTTTTCTTTTTTACATTTTGTAAGAAAAAAAAGTTATATCCATCTGAAATGTAAATGTTATATACAACATACTAAGCAATCATAATTATATTTATATATAAATATATCAACATGTAAACAAAAAATAGTGTGCAAACATATATTCTACCTTTTGTAAAAGGCGGTTTATTACATATCCCCAATCCTAGCAAACAAATAACTTTGAAATGAATAAATATTAAATTTCAGTTATCTGTAATCAATGTCATGTTGGTCTATTCTGTTAGTCTAGATAGAAAGTCAGCAATTACATTTAGTTTGCCCTTTAGATGTTCTACATTAAAGTAAAATGATTGTAATAATAGAGCCCAACGACAAATTCTATTATTCCCATATGTCGCACTCTTTAAAAAGGCCAGTGGTCTATGATCATATTGAATTGTGAATTTAGCGCCATATAAATATCTGGACAAGCGTTGCACCCCCCAAACAATGGCAAGGCATTCTCTTTCTATTACTGAATACCGTTGTTCTCTGGGCAACAGTTTTCTGCTTAAGAACTTTACAGGATGGAATATTCCTTTTACTTCTTACAAAAGGCAACATGAAATTGCTATGTCCGACGCGTCTGTTTGCACAATAAATGGTCTATTAACGTCTGGTAATTTCAGTATAGGATCCCGTGTCATGCACATTTGAATTTTTCCTAATGCCCGGTCACATTCTGGAGTCCAATTGACCCTCGTCTGTGTCCTTTTTTTTAACAATCCAGTAATTGGAAATACTATTTCCACAAACGCTGGAATAAATCTGCTATAAAAATTAGCAATACCTAGCAAACATCGAACCTCTTTTTTGTTAAATCTATCTTTGTAAAAAATTTGATACTATTAAGTTGTAAGAAAAGATCTTCTTGGTCTGGAATAGCCTCCGCGTCAAATTTGGTAACCGCGTTTAATTTCCCAAAATCTATGCAAGTACGTACTGTTGAATCTTTTTTCTTAACCAAAACAACAGGAAATACATAGGGCAATTGAGACTCTTCAATAATGTCCATTTGAATCATGTTCTCTATCTCCTTGTCTAAGACATCTCTCATGTGAATAGGAGCTGCATATGGCCTCAGTGTAATAGGCTTTTCTGTTGTGAGCTCAATGTTGAATGCTTTAACCTTCGCTTTACCCGGTATATCAGTAATTATATCTTTATACTTCTCAACTAGCGTCTGAATTTGTTCTCTTTGGGATTCGGTTAATTCAGTATTGATATTAATATGTTCCCTGGGATTTGTACTCTCAAAAGTGGGTAACTCTGTAACTTCATCCTCTTGGTTATCATCTTCCTGGTCGGTTACAAGGGACGCTATGCATGCATGTAAAAATTCTTTCCCTTGACCCCCATACGAGACATGTGATGCAGTTCCTGAGAGTTGTAGATCACTATTTTCCCTAACCTTACATTCAGTGTTGTTTTTTTCATGATATTGTACAAGTCTGTTAACATGAAGAATTTTAGCTCGATTGCCTTTCTTTATTTTTACATTAAACTTGTTAATTTTTTTTTTCTACTTTATAATGCCCCTCCCAGTGCAAGGCTAACTTATTCTGTCTCTGTGGTTTCAGTAAAAGCACAGAATCCCCTGTTTGAATATATTTTTCTTTGCTATTTCTATCATAATACCTTTTATAACTTTCCTTACATTTTGAGCTATTATTCTGAGCTATTTGACAAGCCACAGCCAGCCTACTTTTTAGGTCTAATAAATAGCCAAACACATTCTTTATTTCTGGTTCTACCTGTTGATTAGTAAAAAGATCTTTTAGAATTGACATAGGCCCCGTGACTTTCCTTCCATACAACATTTCATAAGGGAAAATGTTAGTAGACTCATTTGGTACCTCTCTGTACGCAAACAGAAGTGCATTTATAACTCTATCCCAATTCTTAGGTTCTGCTTCGGCTGTCTTTCTCAGCATGCACTTCAAAGTCCCGTTAAAGCGTTCTACGCCCCATTTGACATGGCGTGGAATGGGGTTGATTTAACAATCTTTATTTAAAAAAACTGACATATTTCTTTGTATAATTCGGATCTGAACTGAGATCCATTATCAGAGAGTATCTGTTCCGGAAATCCTATTCTAGTAAAAATAGCACTTAGAGCTTCTATTAATACTGGTGTTGTTGTATTAGGTAGTGGTACAGCTTCCGGCCATCTTGTTGCCAAATCAACAAATGTTAAAATAAATCTATTCTTCCGATCTGTCATTTGGAGTGGTCCTATGATATCAATAGCAACTTTAGTAAATGGAGTGGAAATAATATTCATGTACCCTAGTTCTACTTTTCCAGCTTTTCCTGGGTGTCTACCTCTTTGACAAAGGTCACAACATTTAATGTATGTTTTTATATCTTTATCTACCCCAGGCCAAAAGAAATGCGAATATACCCGATACTTGGTTCTATTTATAGACATATGTCCAGCTAAAGGTGTAGAGTGTGCTATTTCTAATATTAGTTCACGTCTATTCGTAGGGATTACAAGTTGTCGCTCTTTTACTCCAGGGCTATCCTTTCTCTCAAATTCTTTGTACAGTACAATAGACCTTCTTCCACTATAAACGATACCAATCCCTTCCTCTTATCTTCTACCGTTCCTGCATTTGCTTTTTCCCATAATCTAAATAAAGAACTATTTCTTTGATCCTCTCTAAAATCACTGTCCAATTCCATCCACTTACTTAAGCCAATCCTGTCATTATCTTCCGATTTGACCCTAGTGTCTTCTGCTTTCGCCATTGCCCTAGTAACAGCATTCCCATATAAAAATGCTTTAGCCTGATCAACATTTCCAATAATAATATCTGCTATCGGGTCCTTGAACATGGCCGCTACAAAGACTCCTTTTAAAAATGGAGTATCAATGTCCATCCAAGCAAGTGGATACTGAAGGTTTGTCCATCTATTAATTTTAATCTTCTGACTTTCTTCTATTAAACTTTCTCTGACCCCAATTATGCTCGCCCCTGTATCTCGTAGAACAGAAACCCTTTGATCTCCTAAAAATCCCTCAACTATTTTCAATCCACCAACTGATTTATCTTTATAATCTAAAAAATTCAATGTATCAGTGTGACATGCAAACAATGCCACTTGTTGCCCCCTTTCTGGTAAAACTCTTAGGCATTGCTGTGTTGGACCTCTATTCTCATTTAGCTTTACCCGACACCATCGAGCAATGTGTCCGCCCTTTCCACATCTATAGCATATCACTTGTGTCCCCTCTGTGTTTATATTATTCGAGCGACGACTGTTAGATTGACCAGTGGCACTAAATGCTACATATGGGATATCGTTACTAATTACTTTGTTACTTCCCTTTACAATATGTGTAGAGCCTTTCGTGGCATCTCTAAATTGATCAATACAGTCTAAGACCTCTTGGGCTGAAGTAGGCTTTCATAGCAAAATATCTTTCAGTGCCTCAGAAGAGAGCACACTGTAAAGTCTGTCTCTCATTATAAGGTCAATTATACCGTCTACTGTCATTGGGGTTTGTGATGTTTTAAGCCAGTTGTCAAATGTCCTTTTCAAATGGACATAAAAATCTTTCATATCGTCCGTCTTTGGGGAAAGTTCATGCCACAGTGTTCGGCAGGCTTCTTCCGTGAGTTGGGCTTGTTTTAGGAGCTCCCCCTTAACAAAGTCATAATCAGTGTTATGTATCAGTTTTGTTTGTATCATAAACAATTTTAGTTTTTCATTTAATTTGTGAGTGAGGACAAGTGGCCATCTTGTCTTGGGTATGTCGTTAGCAGTAACAGTCGTTTCGAATAGTTCTAAGTAGAATAACAAGTCCTCATTGTCTGTCATGCATTTTAAGTTTTTGTCTAACTGTTTACTCTTTTGGGGGTTGTCGTTAACTGTCATGTCTTTCTTATCCATTTCATGTTGTCTTGCTAGTTGATTGTCCTCCATCTCTCTTATATGTCTTCTCTCCTCCACTTCCCTTGTCAGTCTATCTAAGTCAATTTTCTGTTGGGCTTCTATAAATTTCTTTAACGTTTTGCCCTTAAATCCCAACATCTGAGCCTGGATTACTATCTCCTCAAATGGACGAGGTATAAACTCTGACATTTTCCTAGAGCAGTGTCCTTTATTACAATATTACCTCACAAAATGATATACATACAAAAACAATTAAAGCAAAATTAAAATAATACTAATACCTCTGCTCCTACTAAAGTTGTTCAACTGGTACTTCAACAGGTTAAAGGCAATAGTCCAAGGTTATCCAATAATGTGATTTCTCTTAGTCTATTTCAGGTAGATAATCCAACAGGTAATCCCAACATGGCTTTATACCTGTACGCACGGTACCGGTACGTGGAATGTGCCACAAAAGTTAAATTCATATAAGTATTAGATCCAGCAGCAGCTTCTTCAGTATAATCCAAGGATTGAGTGTATTGGTAATCCAATTATGAGGGATGAAATTGCCTTTGCATATACACTTATGTTTAGACGTACTAAGGGTGCTACTATTGCTTGCTAATAGTGAACACATTAGGCATGTTAAATCATTATTAATAGATAGTAACAGCCTAAAATACAGACGACGAGTTTCCGCTCCTTATGGACTTGAACTCTTTCATTAGTACACACTCGGAGATATGCGCTGTCTGGGTGCAGCAGATACTTCAGGTTACAGTACTCAGAGATATCCGCTGCCTGGGTGCAGTAGATACTTCAGGTTACAGTACTGAGAGATATATGCTGTCTGGATACAGCAGATACTTCAGGTTACAGTACTAGAGATATGCACTATCTGGATGTAGCAGATGCTTCACTGGAGATTGATGCATCCATCGCATGTAGTTTTTTTGGACGGGCCCCCAAAATGTCAAGACTCGTTTCCTCTCTAATATACATTTGTGTATTACTAAATGTACCCAAGTCCTGGGCAATACCATAACGACACATACAACGACATACTAAAAATTCAGAATGCCAATCCACAGACATATAACATGTTTATTACATTATCTGAACTATAATACAGAATCAGTTCAGACATTTGAAATATCCAGTATCATTAAAAAATATAACAGCTTATATTCCATAGACTGAATAGTGACAACACAGAAAAATAATTAGAGTCTACACTCTGACTATATCTATATCCATAAGTCCAACTGTCCTGGACTAGGAACAAAACCACACTGCCTTTTTATGAGTTACATTATATTCAACAAAAACATCTCACCAAGTAAAAACAATCCAAAACAATAACCGTTTTGAAGTCAACAACCTGAATTGCCCCCCTTCTCCTCTACAGTAATCAGGAGACCCAGGCTGACCAGAACTCAGTCCTGACAAATCTAAAGAAAAACATGAATAAGAAAGTATTTTATAAACACCTTACTTAGAATTAAATACAATTTTTCTGTTGTTTTTTTAAAAATTGTTCTCTATTAAGAAGTACATTTTTGTTACATATGAGCAAAATGTTTTAACTAATGGATATATCTAAACAGAATTTAATTTTTTCTTTATAAAAAAGGGATTTTAAGTTTTTTAAATTATTATAATTTCTGTGTAAAATGAATAGTGGCACTTTTAATTTTTGGTGTGTTGTTTTGTTATCATCACCTGTTATTAATTTAATTATTATTTTGATGTTCTATTGTTAGCCTACACAAGAAATATTTTACCCAAACTTTTCTTTCAAGTAGTTTTTTTTTGTTTTTGTGGTTTTTTTTTGTTATGTTTGCAATTTTATTGGAAATAGTTAATAGGGTTTACTAGAATTTTATGTTTAGTTTAATCTAGTTGTAACTATATAACTATTATGTCATACCATTTCATAAGTTTGCTTTTACAAATATTTAAATGAGATTATATTTAAAATGTTTACTAAATGTGGCATAATTTAATATCATTGAATTGTATCTTTCTCTTATTTGTCTAATAATTTGTTTTTGTTACTCTGTAATTAGCTTAATAAGAGAAATACTAGTTCTCTTGCAAGTAAACTCTTGTAATAATGACTTTAAAAGTTTCATTGGTCCTCATTTTGATGATTACTTCAAGATGAATTTGGGAAAAGAAGGTTCAGCATTTCTTGAGAATGTAGAACTATAATTGTAAATGTTCACTGATGGTTCAGAGTCATCGGGCACATCTATTGTTTTTAGGGTGAAGAAAAACAAAATTATTATTTTTTTAAAAAAATATTTTGAGTGGGAAGCATGCTTATGATTTTAATTTGGCTAAAAAATTATGTGTATTTATTCTATGTTTCTATATATATTTCAACAGAAATAAAATATTACTGTTTATAGAGTTAAAAAAAAAATGAATAATAGATTTTCCTGTTGCAATTTTTTTCAAAACAATTTATTACAATATTCTTTTTTGTGTAATACCTGACTATATTCCTTTATTTGATAGAATAAAAACTAAATAGTTTGAATCTAATGCTATAATACTATATTCTTTCTGTCATGATACAAATTTTTATAGTTTTTAGAACATTTATGAGCGTAACACAACATATACTAGAATTCAAGCTTTCAGAAAAGAAAGAAAAATGAAAGTTGTTCCAATGTACATATACATGATTTAATTTTAGTTCAATATAGATTATATGTGGGTTATTTTATAATTCAATGTGAAATGGTTCTTTTTTTCAGGGGTAAATTTATAGTTTTAGTTATAGAAATAATAAAATATCTGCTAATCTATCATTTTGTTTATGTCCAGCCTGGTGGTCCCAAGGTAAATGTCGCCAAATTTGCCAGCAGCATTCACATTTCTGAAAGCGATACTGATGGAGGTAAACAACACAAATTTCTTTCAGGGTTTTTTATTTTTAAATTTTCATCCATTTGTATGTCTTACATTTCTTTCTAAGTATTGTTTGTTGAAAATATTCAAATGATTTTTTTTTTTGTCATGACAAAGAGTCCATACCCAACCCAACACCAAGACGTAAAATCTCTGTAGTGGGGAACCCAATGGGTGAATCTCAGATGACATACTCAGGCAAACCAGAATTAAACCAACAAGTTTCACAGAGTGAAGACCCTTGGCATGATGATCAAGTAACTCCTAGAAGAAGTAATTCTATGAAAGGCGTGTCATTTAAAAAGGATGAAGAACTTTCAGAGATACATGATATAGTAAGGAAATATATATATATACTAGCTTTAATTTTACCCGGCTTTGCTCTGGTTTTTCTTTTTACAAATAGCATGCATTTATTCCATTTGAATAATCAATAATGACGTGAACAAAAAAGGTGATAATTTAAAAAATAAATCAATTCATCTAGTATTTTATAATCAAATCGAACGTGTGAATGTAATTGTTTATATAACACAGTTAGTTTAATTTTATGTAGCTCTAGATTAAGAATATAAACAATTTGAATGCCACAGTAGTCTAGTCAATAAATAAAAACTTTGAGCCTATTATAGTAAAAGACAATAAATACTGTGATGTGAGCTTGTGTTGACCTAGGTGTAATGTGTTGACCTAGATACATTAGCCGTGTTTCATTCATCATTTCGGAGCTAAGAGGTCTAAATGCACATAAGTAAATCTTAAAGAAAAAGTAAATTGAAAATAAAGACTTCAAATTAAATCGAATCGGTAACTGTAGGCTTAAATGCTTTTAAAAAACACATTGGAAATTAAATTGTATTATGTAAGTAGTTTATTAGTTTAATAATATGCCTTTATACAGTATGCCTTTATAATGTGCGATATTATGACCTCTGACGTTCATTTCATTTGTATCACTATACCATATAATGGTGCCGCAAGTTACGGAAAAGTATGTTAAGACGTTTAAAGCTATTTACATTAAGAGTGAACGATTTTATGTAAAAAATGTTTTGTAAACTCAAATTTGAAGGTTAATGTGCCTCAAATAATGAAATGAATAGACACGTATTTGTATGTTCATGTGTAAAATAACAAATTTATGTTTTCTTGAATGAGAGCTAGGTCTAGAGATTTTCATCTCTGCCCATGTGTGACCTCTTCGTCTTGTCTCATCATATAGACATAGCATGTAAACATGCCCTAGATTTGCAAGTTACAATACTTTTATAGAGTTGGGCAACTTTTTTTTTTGAGGGTCTTAAGTTTGTTTTAGGGCTACAATACATACAGTACGGTCTAAGTTAGTACCCAAGGAACATTTCAGCCAAGTTTTATCAAGATCGGTGAAACAGTTTTGATTTCTATGCAAGGACATACATACATACATACATACGCCTTACTTTCTGCTTTATATATTATATATTTGAATATAACCCTAACCCTAATACATTATATAATGCTAACATTCAAAACTAAACAGAAAAATAAAGTTAATAATAGTTTAATTCTATTATTCTTCAATTAGATTTCACCACATTGACATAATTCCAAAATTTAAATTAATCCATTCTAGACAAAACCATTCTGTTCATTCATTTTATGCTATAAGAGAATGTAACTTTGAAACATTTTGTTTTTGTTGCTTCTTGTTTTAACATTATTTTTTTTTTTAAACAGACAAACACTGAATCTGAAGGTGAAGATTTTTATACTGCAATGGACAAGTCTAAGCCTCTAGGATTGGTTAGTTATGTTTCTTGGCTGTATGTTTCACTTACATATGAACATTTCATGACTTATAATTTTAGCAAATTAAATTTGTATTATTTGCTGTAGGTTAGTTCAACCCCAGCAAAATCTGATTTAGTGGCATCAGGAGGTTATGAGCCATCAGGAGTAGGTCCTAAAGCCTCTGCTTCACTTGAGAAAATGAGAGGTCAGTGAAATACAAAAAATAATGTTAGAAAACTGCACAATGTGAACACAGAATCATAATGTTTGTTTTAAACGTTCCATACAAAAGTTAGTTTTCAATTAAAGTAAATTCTAATTGCAATGAAAGATAATTTAGACAGCTGTGATATATTCAGTAAAAATGTGTACAGTGGTACCATGTTTTTTCAGCAATAATTCCTTCCAGAATTTTTGTCCAAAACCAATTAGAACACTACATTTTTTTTCTTAATAAATAATGTAATATGATTCAATGGCTTCTTACAAACCAGATGCAATATTAATATGTATATAGTAAAACTAAAACCAGTGGCAATATATGTAAAAACCTAAATGTAAATTAATCAAGTAAATCAAAAGTCAATTGAAAAACTTATTTTATGACCTCCCCATCTCTTACCATTATTTGGATGGTGTAAATGGAGGGCAGAAAGAATTTGTCTTAGCTTCCTTTGCAATATCAGCTGATTTTATTCCCGCTGTATTCTTTAAAAACATGGAAACCCCTGATTTTGGGTAATCTGTAATGGAAAGCAAGGTCCAAAAGATGCACATTGCCTTCATAGCTAGCAAGTATTTACTTTATCAGCTCTATAGCAATAGTAATGGATAAGAAAATCAATCATAAACATAAGGCACAAGTTCAGGTCTTCCTTCAGCAGCAGGCTGAATCTAACTGGGATATCAGCATGAATGGGTGTTGGCAATCTTGTCTCAGACGTTCGAGTTTTAAAGAACCCTCTCAGGTTTTGAGACATTTTTTACTCAAATATTTTGATCAAATACCAAATTGTTAGAGTTCAGAGTCTCTTGAATACCAAGGTACCACTGAGGTTTATTTAATTGCTTCATAAATCAGAATCTGTACAGGGCACAACATGGCCTAAATTGTGATGATGTGCCAACTACCTAAAATATCAAATATCAGAGTCTGTACCTGAAACATGATTTAAAAAAAAAATGCATTATTTATTTTTCTAAAGCTTGACTAATTATCATTAAGGAAAACATTTTTTTTTAAATTAAAAAGAAAACTTAGTTTTTGTACAATTAGATTTTAGTATGTTATTAGAATTATATGTAGGTCTATCTCGTTCAATCTATTGGTAAGAATCATAATTATTAACTTGTACACTTATGTTTGTAGTAAAAGAGGTGAATGTATTAGACAAACATGAATAAACTAAAAGTAAAATATTTTTTTATTTGAAACTTTATTTTCTGATACATTCTCACTGCCACCAGGAAGCGAAAAGTCAGGTCTGTATCCACTATTGTGCCAGAGTGATCAGCTTTTTGAAATAGACATTTTTATTACTCTTTGAATTTTTTAAAGTTTTTTTTTTTAATTTTTTTTTTTTCTCTTAATTTTCTAAGACAAATTATATGCTTAATGTCAATTGTATCATAGAAATCTTTAAATCTCTTTTCTATTTGACAAATTTCAGACAAAATTGTTTAATAATAGCTGAAAAGTTGTTTTTTTCTATTAATATATAACAAATTAACTACAAACATTTATATGTATATAATTTGTGATATTATTTTAACATCTTTTTGTGTTTGAATTTACTGAAACTATGTGCCTCTTCATTTAGTAACTTATTAGTACATAAAAGATAAAGTTATGATTATCTTTATAGTATTTATATATTGCAATTTTTTAGTTTTTTAATTATATCTTTGACTAATATAAAATTGCTTATAATTAGCATATTGTATAGATTTTTTAAATAATATATATACCATGCTGAACCTGATTTTATTACTGTATTTTCGCGCATACACCGCGCTTATGCATATACCCTGCAGGCATGTTAATTAATCACAGGTTAGAAAATAAGGAAAAACAAAATCATACAACCTGCCCCTTATATACCCTGCATGTGCGAAGTCTGACTTGCTCATTAGATGTCTGTCCCTAGAGACACAATCAAGCTCCCTTTGTTATTCCAATTAGTAATACATAGAGTGCAACACACTTGTCAAATACAAGCCTACGGTCATATCTTTAGCATCTTATTTTGACAAAAAGTCATTTACCTAGTTGTCTCCCTGGTGATGGTGCAGAAAGGCTTAGGAGATGTTCATAAAGCTTTACAATGTACATTTCACAACCGCATAGTGAACTTTAGGAGGTATAAAGACACACCGATAGTCCATAGTTTCGTTATTCTATGTTTCTGAGTAAAATACATTTTGTAAACCCCGCACCTTTGTATAACCTGCACAGCTGCAATTTATTTGTAAAAATGTGTACATACCACCTGTAATATGCACGAAAATACAGTCAATCATTTATTGGAAATGCTTATATAGAACTATAGAAATATACAAGAAGATTTGGTGCTTTCCCTTTAATTCTCATTGAATAATCCTTATTCTTTTCCTGTTTGTTTTCCCCTTAAACTACGTTTGTTTAGCTACTATCCTAGTCCTTGAAAATGTCACTTGATAATTGTGTATGTTCAGTTCATCTGATCCTACTTGTACGTGAAAACAGTTCTGTGTTACTTGAAGTGTCATCAAGGCAAAAAATAATTGAAGAGCTACTTCCTTTTTGGTCTAATTAGCATTTTTGGAAGATCTTGGCATCAGTGATGTGGATGACATTAGTGAAGTGTCAGAGGGAGCAGGTCAGCCACCCCCCCTACCTGCCTCTCCACCCCCTGCTGTCCCTGGGACTCAGCGGAAACAGTTTGATGACTGGGATTCATCTCTGTCCACACCAAGGCCTGGCATTTTGAAAAAACCTATCAATGTGAGTTGGTCTATTTTATTGAGACCAAAAGTTATACATTTTTTGTTACTTGAATATTTTGAGAATCTCCAACAAAAGAAATATATAAGTACTAATTGTTTCACACAAACTGCTGACTGGACATCTGATTGGTAGAATGATTTTCTAGTTTAGTGTTTTTTTAGCAGCCATAGAAAGGGGAATAGTCCTATAGATTTCATGTGGTCTGCTGTCCATCTATCCTTCCAGGATGTTTAGATCTCAAAAAATAATTAAAAAAAGGGATTAAAAATCCAATTTCAACAGCTACTTTTGAAGTTAACTATATTGTTTTCAAACTAAAATATGTAAGCCATTTTTTCATAAAAACACACCATTTTTAAGACTATTTAAACTAGGTGATTATTTTGTTTAGTTATATAATATTTATGCACAGGGTTTTGTCATTTGCCAAACAAATATGCATGTTAGTCAATATCTGTAAGGAAGAATGAAGCTATTGATAGTTAGTAGTTCATAGCTTCTGATATTTGTGCTGAAAATAGTGAAACCTACCTTTTTACCTGCACTGCTAATAGATGACCCATGGGTGGACTTTCTGGGGGCTGCATCTGAGTTGTAATCTTGTTTTCCATTAATTTATTTTATTTATATTTTGCTAAAACTTTTACATGTCTGTTTATTAACTGTTGGAGGCATGGTGGCTGAGAGATAAAGTGCTTGGCTTCCAAACCAAGGTCCAGGGTTCGAATCCTGGTGAAGACTGGAATTTTTAATTTTGGAATTTTCTAGTGCCTCTATATCCACCCAGCTATAATGGGTACCTGACATTAGTTGGGGAAAAGTAAAGGTGGTTGGTCATTGTGCTGGCCACATGACACCCTCATTAACCATAGGCCACAGAAACAGAAGACCTTTACCCTAGACCACAAGGGGAACTTTACTTTTTTTTTTACTTATTAACTGTTGATAATTTTTGTATGTATCGAAAAACTGCCTGTTAATTCTATTGAAAATTATAATACTTATTCTATAGAATTTAGATCCAGATATGTTGATGTTTTTTTTCCCCAGTCAATTCTAAATGAATCTATACAAAATATTCAAGCCAATGTTCAAAAAGAAGTTGACATGAATGTAAGTTTGCCATCATAGAAAACATTTGCTACTAATATGCCAGGTCTCACTGTTTATGTTTTGCTTAGTCTGCTTAGAGATATTATACATTTGCTACATATTACCATCACAGAAATCATTTGTTACACATTACTGTCATAGAAATAATTGGTTTGACATGTGCCAGGTTTTACTTATTATATTTTACTGATCTTGCTTAGTGATATTAAATATCTGTCTAGTACTAAAAGTAACTGAAAGTAAATTGTGTCTGTCTAAACTATAGGTTGAATCAGATGATGACAGTAGTGGATGGGACTCTACAGAAACTGCTCCAAGTAAACCAGAACTTAAATCAAGTCTTCCAGCAGCTTTGAAAAAAAACAGTGTAAGCTTCAGAACACACTTAATCTTCACACATCAATCATTATCTTTTTAGTTTCTGTGTTTATTAGTTTGAAGTATATAATAAAGGACAAAAATATTAATAAATGATTGGAAACTAAAAAAAAATGTAAGCATTATATTTAGTGAGGTGCGATAGCTGAATAGTAAGGTGCTTGGCTTCTGAACCGAGAGTCCGGGGTTCAAATCCTGGTCTGGGCATTTTAATTACTGGATCTTTAGGGTACCTCTGATTCCACCCAGCTCTATTAGTTGAGGAAAATTAAAGGTGGTTGGTCATTATGCTGGCCACATGACACCCTTGTTAACTGTGGAGCACAGAAACAGATGACCTTTGCAATATATCTGCCCCATATATTGCAAAGTGTGAAAGGGGAACTTTATTTTTTTTTTACTAGTTTCATTGTCATTTCAAACATGAATAAACAATACCAATAAAACATTAAGATGATAAAGAGTAGGATGTGTGGCTCTGACAACTTTAGTCCCATTGTATTCTCTGTAGACATAAAATTTTAACTTTCTACAATAGGTTTTAAAAAACACCTTAAATCTGAGTTATTAGATCTAACTTCAAACCTTGCAGGTATCAGAGTGGGACAGTGATATAGAGGACATGGCCAACCCTCCGACAATTGATTACTTGGCCAACCCTCCAACAGCAGCATCCAATGACTCTTTCAATGGCCAAGTTTTCATTAACCACTCAGTATGTTATCTGTATATTGTCAAGTGGAATACATTGCTATGTACTTATTTATATTTGATTATGTTATGACTACTTTTTTTTGCTAACAGAAAAATAATTGTTAGTTAAATTGAGTTAAAAATGAAAGATGTATTATTATCTTAACTCTTTCAGTGTGTATTTTGATTGAAAAAAAAAGGAGTTTTCCGGGACGCTAAAAAATTTACAGGGGTTAGTTTTACTAGAATTGTATTTTTATTTTATTATATAACCTAACATATCTGATTTAATTTCAAAGAAAAATGAACTGGCTACATAAGTGTAATAAATAAAATAAATTATTTTAGAAAATATTTTTTTTATACGTTTGAAGTGAGTACAGAAAAACAAAATATAAAAAAAAATTAATTTAAAAATCAATATACTGAGAGATTTAGTTTTATAATTCTACATTTAATATGGAAAAATCACAAACCTAAACATATTTGTCACTTTAAATTTAATAAAAGATGAAAAAATGTACAAAAAATTTTTTTTTGGTAATATTTTGGGTCCCTTGATATAAACTAAAAAATATTGTCATTTAAAAAAACAACATCTTGGTCCTGCAACTAATTTACTACTAAAACAAAGAACAATCACTCTCACATGCAGAAAATAAAAGAGAGAAATAAAAATTTTAACATTATAACAATAGTGAAACAAATGTTATATTCCAAGTTACTCTCTGAGAGTAACCCCACACTTGCTGGGGCTATCAAAGTTAATCTCTGAGAGTAACGCCATACTGAAAGAGTTAAAAAAAATTTATTGCATTAATTTAGTTTCAGAAAATTGTTAAAACTAAACAATTCAAAGTTCTTTAATTTACTATCAACTTTTTTTTTTTTTTTTTTTGCTATCAAAGTTTCACAATTGTCAACTTTTTTTTCTCAGAATGAAACTGTGGACTTCAGGGAGGCATTTACTGTTGAGCAAAACTTTGCCAATTCATTGGAAAAGGTAAAAATTAACAAAATTATCATGTGGATCTAATAGTTTTGCTTAAAACTAGAGCTAATGTGTCTATAGTGATTCTAACAACAACAGTGTTATATTTAGGAATTAGAACAAGTCCCAACAAAAACTATTGGTCAGCCCATGAATGAAAACAATGACAAAGAGAGTACTGCTTCTTCCAGTGATTGGGATTCAGAGGTAACCTAGTTGTGTCATTTCTTCAAGAAAGTCAACTGTTACACATGAAATAATTAGAAATTTTTATTAGGAGAATGCTACCTGACAATAGTTGGGGAAAAGTAAAAGCAGTTGGTCATTATTATGGCCACCTGACACCCTTTTTAATCATAGGTCATAGATACAGATGACCTTTACGCTATCTGCCACATGGCCTTACTTTTTACTTTTTACAAAATCTTTTTTTAGACCACAATAATTTATTTATTTGATTTGCTTATCTGGAGTATTTTATGTTAATATTTATGTCCAGAAGAACTAAATTCTTCCACTAGTATATTTTTTCATCATGACTTTCACCATTGTGCATTGTTTAGACTTTGACATGTTCGTTGGCCACCTCAGAATGCTTAGACTTCAAAAGTTCATAACTACTGTTTGAATAAGGAAACATTTTGTTGTGTAACACCACCACCAGTTCTTTGACTTTTGTTGGCATTCAAATGAAATGTATTGACTTATGACAAGAACAAAAAGTATTAGATAAGAGAAAGAAACTACTGTATTTTAATGAACCTTTCACTAGCTAGATGTAGACATGATATATAACAAGAAAATTTAACTCCATTCTGTTGGCATCATTTGTAGAAAAACTATGTTTCGTCTTGTAGAGCTCCTTTTCATCTAACTGTAGAACCCTATTATTCCATTTTGACATTCCTGTCCACATACAATGCTGGCAAAATTAGTATTTGATTAGGTGGTAGAGGAACCAGCTGTTTTTCATTTGGATTGCTTTTCTTCCAGAGCTGTTGTCATTGCTTTTTCACTGTCCAAAGCTTTCTTTGTCACAACTCTCCACATAGTGTCATTTAGGGCTATGTCTTTCCAGTAGTCAGTATTGCTTTGAGATACTGTTTGATTACATCTACATATCAGAAGTGAGGGGCAATCAGCTTTCATTGTGCAGTCACTAGTTGTCCATAGAGGATAAACTTTGGCAATTAATTTCATTTATCATCTTTAAAAAGATAAATATTAATCCAAAAATTTCTGTTGAAAGTTTGCTTAATAACATTTCTGAAACTATACATTTGCAACTGGTAATCATTTCAGAAATTTTTCACACGTTTTCTCTGTCAAACAGGCAGAAGACCTGCCATTAGGTGATAAAACAAATACAGCTTATATTCCCACTGAACCTCCTCCTACCCCTAGCTCTCCTAAAGTGAAGGTACAAAACCAAGATATTACAAAGTCTGAAGATGATGAGGAAGAGTCAGAGTCTGTCAGCTCTTGGGAATTGGAGAGAAAAAAAGTAAGTCAGTAACAGGATCTAATTTATCTAAAAAAATTCTGTTTAGTCTCTCTTTTTTTGAGACAGGGCTACACACACATTTTGTCTGTGCTATTTTGATATTTAAATTATATATGTATATGGGAATATGTTTAGAGTGTGATGATTACTTGTTAATTCTTTTCTTTTTCAAGTAGGATAACTTCACTTGTAAATTTAGTCATTGTTAAATATTTTACAGAGCAAATGATAAATGAACACAATAAAATACTAATGAAAGAAGACTTTTGTTTTCAAAGTGGAACTCCTAGTGTTACTGTTGATTATGTAACATTCTGACACCAGATCTTCACATAAACAAAGCAGTTACTTTTATTGTAATAACTTCTGCACTGACACATATGATGGACACTAGGACTTTTTCAACACTGGTGATAGAATGTGTTGAGAAACAAAAGTGAGACAGCCTGATGCTGTGGACCTTAAGTGTCTTTGCTATCTTCCAGTGTCTACATAGGATATTTGAAGCTTGATAACTGCACTCAAACATGTAGCAAGAATCGTACATGTGGTGCATGAATGGAGAATGCAAGTGCCAGGAAACAAGGTCGGGACTCAAAAGACTTTAGTCCTTCTGTTTAGTGAGAGCAATACTAATGTTAGTGTATCAATTCCATCCAACTATTATGGAGTGGTTGATGAGCATTTGTACATAAAATTACCATGACATTGTCTTAAGAGCAGGCTGGCCAACTGGAGAAGGAGAAATTGGTACATCGAGAGATCTGTGTGGATGGCTTCATGGGAAACACGTTCTCTGCCTTCTGTGGATCCCACCAATTGACCTCCAGCTTCACTGACCAACCTCCACTACCTTATAGTGCACCTTTATCTGTTCAGGACGCACAGATCTAAGAAGGGGGCAATGTAATAACTCTGCTTCTGCACAGATAGTTATGGTGTGCACTAGCTCAATGTTCAACACTGGTGATGGACAGAATGTGGTGTGAAACAAAGTGAGAAAGTTAAGTTTTAGAGAGAAACAAAACTTTGTGCCTGAAAATGCAAGGTTTAGAGACGTGGCGTTTATATAGAGGGACTGGTCACTACTACTGTGTCGCAAATGCTTATAATGCTGGGTTCGTGCTTCCTGGAGTACTCTTGACACGTGACAAACATAGATACCACAAATTGACTTAAGTCCGTTTCAACAGACAAAACATAAAGTTTATTTGACAACAATAATAATAATACTGCACACCTTGTTAGTTACACAAGTCAAGAACGATCCTATCCGCATAACAGCGGTATCAAATATATCCAATACATTAAACTCTCTAGAGTAGATTACAAATAACGTCTGCATCTCAGCCGGTAACATTGTACAGAATAATCCAGAATAATACTTGAAATACATGTCTCAAAAAGACCACTGGCATCAACTGCCCAAAAGTTACTATCTAAGTGAAATTATTACTCAACTTTTCTAAGTCGCTATTGTTTGTCCCAGACCAAAATATACTTGACTGCCCGGTCCAAAGGATACCACTTGACTGACTTGACTGAACTCAAAGTCAACTTTATTCATTCTACTTCCTGTTTTCTACATCAGGAATTCCAGGTGTCTTTTAACCTCTTAACATGGCGTGAACATTAAATCAGGCAATGTCAACTGAGACTGTGACAGTGCCCTGATAGTTTGATTGTCTCTATTTACCTGATTTTGCTATTTAACAATGAAACTTGTGTAATTATTCATTTCTTTTGTTAAGTCTAAGATTTACTGCAGGTTGTTTTCTATTCTCTCATTATGTTATTAGTTATTGTCAATTTGTAATATTCTATGTATGCATTCTATATACGCATTTGTATGCATTTTCATTTATTATTAAATATCAGTGAGTTCCTGTAATCATTATAATAACAAAACTAATTTCTTTTTTTTTTGTTCTGTTTAGCAAAAACAGTTGCAGATGGCTGGACCAAATATGGAAGAAGCACTCCCTTGGGGATTAGAACCTGATGATGAACTGGAAATAATGCTTCGGGAAAAACAAGAAGAGCAAATATGGATTCAGAGACAAGAGGAAGAAGAGAGATTGCTTAAAGAAAGAGCAGAAAAAGAAAGATTGACAATTCAAAAAGAGACAGAAGAACATTACAGAAAAAAATTAAAGGAAGAAGAAGACAAATTAAGACAAAAAGAGGAAGAAGAAAGGATAAAAAGACAAAAAGAGGAAGAAGAAAGGATAAAAAGACAAAAAGAGGAAGAAGAAAGGATAAAAAGACAAAAAGAGGAAGAAGAAAGAAAAGTGGAGGAAGCTGAACGAATAAGAAAACAAGAGGAGGAAGTGGAAGAGATATACATACAAAAGAAGCAATTAGTAAATGCCAGATTTGAATTAGATCCAGAAAAAAGAGAAGAAAACAAGAATCTTGACTGGGAAAGTGAAGAGATGGAGAGACAAGGTGAGCTCGAAGAAGCTTGGGAACTGGAGGAATTCAATAAACAAGAAATATTAAGAAAAACTGTTGATGAAGTAAGAAGTTTTTATTTTTTTAGGAGAATTTCTGTGATTTCTATTAACAATAACACAAATATAAACAAATAGTGATTGACATCTTCTAATAAAGTTTTGATATAGGTTTCTTTTTTTCTTTAAGACGTTCGATCAACAAATTGCAAACTCGACTTCTGCTCCGTAAGTCAAAATTTTGTAGCCATATATGTTAACCTACAATTCTTTTTTAAGTAACACATTCCATCTATGTGGTATAGAATAAATTAAATTACTCTCCATTCATTTTTCTGAGCTAAAGTTACAAGAATTAGGGTACCCATTTATATACAAGCTCATTTGGATTTAGGTATCTATTTTTGAAGGTATTTGGATTTCAATCTGTAAGGGTATAAGAGTTTCCTGTTTATGGAAGCTTTTATGTAAGGCAGTTTCAGTTGTTTGTTTTTTAATCTGTTTCATCAGACAGTAGTGGCCTCATAGTTGTTATGAAAATTATGAGAATTACAGTTATCTACAGTTTCTATGATTATATTAACCTAGGACACTTTTCTTGTTTTTGAACACATTGAGGAAAAGACATAAAATTGTTAATTTGCATAACATAACAAGTTAATCTCTCCACATAGCTTGGATCTGATGACTGCTGTAGTGGACTATGACAGAAAGCAGCCATTGATTAATGCTGATACACCTCCACAATATAGGCCTGTTCCATTCAAGTCACCAAAAGGAATAAAATCTCAAGGAGTAATGGATCACTTTTATATTTTGAAAATAAAAATCAAACCTTGTTATATGAACAAAATGTATGGCTTGTTTGAAATATTCAATATTACAGAGTTACCAGAACAAATTAACTTTGAGATTATTTTGGAATATAACATGGTTTTTAGTATGCATATTGTATTGTTAAGAAATGTTCTCCCAGTTTTATGAGGTTATTAGAATTATATATTTGCATATGTTTGTATTTTGTTTATCAAAGTTATTGTAAATTATCTTAATTAATTACACTAGTTTGTGTAAACAATTTTTTATATTTTTATTTAGAACTCTCTAGTTGGATGGCAAGAATGTTTTTTTTAATCAAAGAGTGGCGTTTTTCCTGTTTAAAAAGACTTCAAAATAAAAACATCAAGTGTATTAAAAAAAAACGTATCAAACAATTTGAATGATTTAATGTATTGACCTTGAACTTGTTCTTTCTGGCTGCAGTTGCTGAACACCTACACAAGCAGCACAAGTTCTTCAGCTGTAGATGAGATCAAACAGAGACTACAGGTGACCTCTTCTTTGTCTCCTGCCCAGTTCCAGCAAGTGTCAAGTGATATGAATGAGGATGATGAATCACAACTTTCTGACAATACTGGAGATGATAGGTGCATTTTTCATTTCATCCTAATCTAAAAGTTTTCTTTTTTTCCATTCAACATTTTTTACCACATTTCAAGATTCACAGTCAAGAAGCTTGAGGTCAATGTAGTCCTTAGATCAAACTTACATTCAAATGCTAGGAAAATGACCAACTTCAAGATTCACAGTCAAGAAGCTTGAGGTCAATGTAGTCCTTAGATCAAACTTACATTCAAATGCTAGGATAATGACCAACACAGATTCTT
This sequence comes from Biomphalaria pfeifferi, assembly GCA_030265305.1. Lineage (NCBI taxonomy): Eukaryota > Metazoa > Mollusca > Gastropoda > Planorbidae > Biomphalaria > Biomphalaria pfeifferi. Next base: position 480,245 of record JASAOG010000116.1, read on the forward strand.
TTGCTAAATATTTGTTAGGTTCTATTGGTACTTTCTAGCCAGCACAATACCTACTTTGTTTAGACGCTCTTGGCCTGCCAGTGACTATGAGACTTGAAATATACAAAAAAAATGGTCAAACATTTGACTGAAGGCTCAAATTTCACATCTATTTCAAGAGTTGTCCGTAGAAAACATTCTTGTTTCAAACGTAACATTATTCAGGACTCTACAAGTTGCTCATCACTCTGCTGGCTCTTCAGTAATCTTTTTTTCTATCAAGACCATTGATCTTAAGCTCCTTCAATACTGAACTTAGTGTACAGAATCTAACAAATGTATCTTCAGTTTCATGCTTGAACTCCATGCTTTGTATCACAGAGTCAAGCTTCCAGTCTCCTACTACCAAGGCATGTACAGACCAAATGACCCTCTTGATGATGATGCACTGAGCTACACATCAACAGAAGTGGAAGACAATAGCTACACCACTGTTTCCTATTGGAAGGACAGAGAGTTCTTTTCTAATATTAATTTAGAAGGTACCGGTATATGTTCATTTAGATAGGATCTTGGTCTGCTGATTTATTCTTTGGAGACTAGTCTTATACAATTTCAAAATGTTTTTGATTTTTTTTTAGTTATCAGTTATGTTACACATTTGAAAAAAAACAATTTCCTTATTAAAACAATAGGGCATTAACATTTGTTTATGTATGCAGTCAAATTGGGTTCATCATACCACATCTGAAAGTGATAGTTTTGTTCTGGGATCAACAGTATGATAGGATTAGTTGAAGCACGTTCTGGGATCAACAGTATGATAGGATTAGTTGAAGCACTTTAGGATTTAGTTTGAATAATTGACTTGTCCTATTAATGAGCGATTTAATTAACTGGACTTCACAGTAAATCATCACATCTGCTGGCTAGTGTTTCTTAATAATTTCAAAATGTTTTAATTTTATTGATATTTAAATTTGATTGTTTTGTTAGACCCAACTGCTCTTCTGAGAGTTCAAGAGTATGTGAGAGATGCTAGACGACTGTTTGAACAAGAAAAGAACCAGAGGGTTGTGTTTGAAAACAAACTGAAGGTTGCAGCAAATGAGAAAAGTGAAATTCTTAGGTACTACCTTTAGTTTTAACTTGTTTAAAATTAAGATAATTTTATTGGTCCAGACCAATGGACATTCAGTTTGACCACACTAGTCTACAATAACACTATAGCTTTGACACACAAAACATACACACACATGACCAGCACTTTATATATAAGGCTACTTTGTACTTCCAATGACAACAAGTGACTTTGAAATATGACTGATTATAATAGAACTCATCTAAGGTTTGACAAAAAAATAGTGAAATAATGAAGTTTTATACTGCTTTGAATGTTGTTTTTTTCTGTGAATCTGCTGTTGTGTAATTTTTTAAATTTGTTTTACTTTAGAAAACTTCAAAACAATAATCAAGAAAAGTCAGATTTGGAACAGAAAAATCTAGTATTAAGTCAGGAAATCCGATCACTTCAGTAAGTTTGGTACACAATAAGTGACATCAAACAAATGTTAATTTAATACATTAATGAAATAATCAATAATATTTGCTTTGTTGATTTAGTGTCTTTTTGTTTCTAAAGTCTAAAAGAGTTGATGGTAAATAAATATAACTCAACCTTCAAACTTGACAAATAGTTGAGGAATGTGCACAACTAAACACCTTTATTTTTGTGCTAATTCTATGCCAATGTTTGTTAGTGTATTATTATTGTCCACACATATACTGTTCAAATCACCTACCAGACTTCAAATCTCCAATGAACAAGAAGAAAGACAAAATGCCCAAGTGTTGTTGACCAAAACAAAAGAACAATTGGAAAGAAAAGAAAGTCAATTCTCCAGGTTTGTACAACTGTTCAATGATTGACAGAAGAGCAAAATTTCAATTGTTAAATTTATATGAGTGACATACTTTTGCTGAAAAATGATAAAATTATTGAAAATACATACAACAATTTCTTCTTGACAAAGTTTTAAATGGGCACTCTTAAAAATGACTGCATTAAGTGATTGATAAATATTGATATTCTGCATTATTTCAGATATAGACATTTTATGTCATTAATATCAAACTTTAGTATCTTTACTGAGTCAGTACCACTTTATTTAGTACCACTTTATCTATTATTACTTTATTTAGTACCACTTTATCTATTATCTCTTTATCAAGTACTACTTTATCAAGTATCATTTAATGTTGTTATTTAGTTGAGTGACCTTCAATGTTTTTAAATTAGTTGAGTTTGAAGTTCCTAGCCTTCTGTGCCTGTCTTTGATTTCAAATGATGTGTGTACATTGTATAGATAGTTTATGTAAATATAACTTGACATTTCCATCAGAGACTTTGTTTCTTTCAGTGAACTAGAAGCTAAACAATCAGCTGAACTGGAAATGAGAAATCTTCTGAATGATCTTCGTTCTGCTAAAAATAGTATTCAGGAAGTAAATACTTTCATTCTTACATAGCTTATAGTAGCATAACAAGTTTTTTGACATAGCATTTATAATACATACATACATACATAATACATTGAATGGGTTATTGTTGATGAAACTCATTGGTTTGATTTGTTGTTTTTGTTTTTTAGCTGAAAAAAGAAAAAGAAGAACTAGAAAGGCAAATGGAACATATTAGTATTGCCCGAGATGCCCAGAAAAAAATGAATGATGACCAACAAAAATTGATTCTCCAATTGCAGCACACAACCAGGGTGATCTCTCTTGTTCTTTCATCTTCAGTAAACTGTGTCTCTGTCACTTCAGAATTTCTCCTTATGAGTGTTTTTGAAACTGTTTTGTGTGACTGTTGAGAACTCTCTGAAGGACTTTATAGCCTGATACCTTTATTTCTTTCTCTTTATTTTTTATTTTAGATGATTAATGCTTTAAAAAAAACATTTTGATTTGAAACCTAAGAAACATAAATGAATTTGGGATTTTAATCACTTTTGTATTGATATTATAAAATTAGTTATACAATTCTTCTATCTATTTATAGCTATGATTGCAATTGTTTTCTTTTATAACATTTTTTGTTTAAATATCTAAATGTTTAGGAGAGTTCCTCATTGGAATCTTCCCTTGACTCAACGGGCAGGCTTGACAAACACAACCCAGAGCTCTATGCACTTCAGGTAAACAAATTGTAGTCTCTTAGAACATTACACAGAATTTTGATCATGAGGAAACAAATATTATTATCTAATAATGAAATTAGTGTCAGATATTGTCATAGGGAATGAAATATTTAAATCATTTTGAATTATTTTCTCAGAAAGATAATGTTAATATTAATCATTTTTCTTTCTTATTAGTAGAATATTTTAAGGATTTAACTTATTTTCCTTTTTTTTCCTTCCTACCAAAGATGGAACTTGATCAGCAGAGACGAAGATTCAAAGATGAACTAGCCATGTTGGCTGGGGAAAATGAAGAGTTAGCTGCTAGAAATGAGGAACTTAAAAATTCATATGTAAGTAGAATATTCAATTAGTTTCTACACATTTCTTACACAACAGACTTGATACGTGTCTGGCTTTTAGTAGATTAAGATAAATTGTATTCAATTGTTATTTGATATACAATTTTCAATGCTTGATTAATAATGTTAAGAAATTAGATCAGTTTGGCATACTTACATTTAATAATGTTTAGAAATTAAGTGAAGATGCCTTAGACCAGTCTGCCATACATTACAACCATCAACTGGCAAATCTAGACAAAGAGATCAGTTCTGTGCAGTCAGCTCTTGAGAGAGAACATGCATGTAAAGAAAAACTGGAATTAGAGGTCTGTCAACATTTTTTTTATCTTAAATAAAATGTTGTGTGTTTTTTTTTAACTTTGATTTGAAGACATATACCAGTCCATTAGCAACTTTGATTTGAAGACATATACCAATACATTCAGCTCTACCTGACTTCATTTTACAGGCATTGGAGAAACAATAATAAATATTAATTATGCTGGTCACTTATCACCATTGTTGACATCAGTCACAGATGGCGATGAACTTCTTTGACTGTGTCCAGAGAAAAAAAGCTTTTAACTCCCAGTCATTTCATCCCTACTACTTAAACCTGATCACTTAATCTCCTGGCCATTTCATCCCAAGGCACTTAATTCCCAGACATTTCATATTTCATCAAGTATTAAGTTGTGGTCATAAGGTATCAAGTTGTGGTCATCAAGCATCAAGTTATTGTCATAAAATATCAAGTTGTGGTCATTAAGTATCAAGTTGTGGTCATCAAACATCAAGTTGTGGTCATTAAGTATCAAGTTGTGGTCATCAAGCATCAAGTTATTGTCATAAAGTATCAAGTTGTGGTCATTAAGTATCAAGTTGTGGTCATCAAACATCAAGTTGTGGTCATCAATTATCAAGTTGTGGTCATTAAGTATCAAGTTGTGGTCATCAAGCATCAAGTTATTGTCATAAAGTATCAAGTTGTGGTCATTAAGTATCAAGTTGTGGTCATCAAACATCAATTTGTGGTCATCAATTATCAAGTTGTGGTCATCATGTTGTGGTCATTTAACATCAAGTTGTGGTCATTAAGTATCAAGTTGTGGTCATCAAGTTGTGGTCATCAAGTATCAAGTTGTGGTCATCAAGTATCATGTTGTGGTGGTGATGCAGATCCCTTATTCCTTAACAATCTTTGTTATGATCATCAGCTTCCCTGACCTATTGATGTACAGCTATTACTTCACAAACATGTGAAAACAACCTTATCTATCAACAATATCTTGCAAATTTAATCATTTGTTAAATAAAATATCAGGAGATTAGGTGACCAGAGATCAAGTGACCATCATTTAAGTAACTGGAGATTCAGTGACCAAACACCATTTCATTGTTTTCATTGTAAAAATAAATGATTAGAATGTTTTCTTCCAATGGTTTCCTCTAGATTGAGTCTTTCAAAACAAGACTGCTCAGTACTAATCAAGAAATGGAGAAAGCTATTAGTGCTAGAAATGAAATGGAAAGGTTCGCTATTTTTTTAGCTTTTTATAACAATGAGATTTAAAAAAAAAAAAAATTAAATTTGAATTTGCTATAATCTTTTGATTCACTATTTTAAAAGTTGTTTGCTTATTGCATTTGCCTCCAGAGATCATAAAAGAGACAAAGAAACATGGCTTAATGAACTGGAAAGGAAAGAGAGAGAATTGAAAGAGAACAAAGAAGAAAACCAGGTTATTATTCACATTTGTAATAATAAGAATAATTACTTTTGTATAGAATCCTTTACAAACATATAATACATTTGTAATTCTAGAGAGATTCTTTTAGTCAAGTTTGGTTGTGGAGAAAAGAAACCTTAGTTATTGAAAATCAATTCAAAGTTATCAATCAATTTTTATTTTGATTCTTTCAGAATCTAAGTCAGCTGTTACATAACACTGAAGCCAGACTCAATGTGATTGAAAATGAGGTTTGCTAAATTGTGCTTCGAATTGTAGAATAACATCTTTGAATGTCATAAATTAAAATATCACATTTTTAATACTAAACCTGTCTATTCAGAAGTATTATTATTTTTACTTATTATTCATACGTTTTTTAAAAACATTATATTGCAATTATATCTGAGACAAATATTGTACCTTCTTTTGTGTGACAGCTTCATGTTTCCAACACATCCTTAACAGAGAGAAGTTCACAGTACCAACTTATGAAACATGAGCTGGACAGACAGATAGCAGCACAACAAACTTTGGACCAAAACTATAGGCAAGAGAAAGTGAGTCATATGTTTGTATTTGTTTGTTAATATTTGGGTAGTAAATTTATTGTAAATTTGACCAATGAGGAAATTATATTTTGTCTCTCTATCTCAGGAATTGAATATCAAACTGCAAACTAAAATTGAAACCTTACAAGAACGGTTAGTCAAAAGATTTTTTTGTCTAGTGTATAGATAATTCCAATTTTAATTTTCATTGACATTATTTTGTTTCTTGTTACAACATCCTGACATTATTTTGTTTCTTGTTACAACATCCTGACATTATTTTGTTTCTTGTTACAATATCCTGACATTATTTTTGTTTCTTGTTACAACCTCCTGACCTTATTTTGTTTCTCAGGCTGAATACACAGCAGCAGGAAACTTTCTCCTTCAAACAACAGTTGGACTTACTCAAATTGAATTCTGGCAATACCCAGGGAACTGACAGCCAAGACAAACTGAACAGTCTTCTGGCCAGCTTAACACTGGACAATGATAGGGTAAAGATTAGCCATATAGAACTTTGACATGTCCAACTGTAAACATACCAAATTGTGAACATGCTGAATTTTGACATAAAGAATTATCTAAATTTTGAGCTGTGGATATATTTGGTATATTCAATGTAATGCTAGTATTGAGTTGGTTATGTAATTAGTTACTTTCACTTTCTTTTTAACTACTATTACTTCTGATTTTTTTAAAAATTAAATACTTTAAAATTAAAAAAAAAAGCTGTTAACAAACATTATCTCGACAACTTTGTTTATACGCTGAAAAGTTTTTTGTCTGCAAACATTAGCTTCAGACAGCTTTGTTTATAAGTACAAAGCTTTTGTCCATAAACATTTTATCTAGGACATGTTTTAAGAGCTTTATAGTTTCATACAAAAATATATTACTACCCATGTTGACTTTCCTGTAGGCTAAAGCCAGTCTGCAAGAAAAGAACAGTAGTTTAATAGAACAAGCTGCAAGGCTGAAGGAGGAAGTGAAGGCAGCTGAGTTAAGAAGATCTTCATTGGAACAAGATCTCAAACGTCTACAGGAGGAACACAACAGCTTGGTGAAGAAGTTGTCTAAAACAGATGCATTATTACAGATAGCACTAAAGGTTTTCGTTTTTACTTTAACACTTTCTTTACAAGACAAAAAGTTAATAAACTACTAAAAATATTTAAGTTAGCTATTAGAAAAAAAACACCAAAAAATAAAACCAGGGAAGTACACAGGGAAATAGTTTCATTTGGGATTGAACTACATGTATTTCATTTTGTTTTTCATGAGAAATTACAGGGGTTTATTTTAAAGTGAATACCAATTGATTTCAATGGATAAGTACAAATCATGATAAACACAGCTAGAAGCAATAGATATAAAGAGTTTAAATTATCATTTGAACTATGTTGATAAGTTTCAAATTCAGTTGAATATTACACGTATTATTTTCAACTATTGGAGGTTTTAATTGCTATTGTAACAAACTGGAACATATTTAAATCTGAAAATTATATTCAATTAGTAAAGCTCGACATAATATAAGGCAGTATCTTTTAGTTAAGAACATATGTGCATACCCAGTAAATGGTGTTCTTGTTAATTTCTCTTTTTTACTTTCACGCCTATCTTTGGATCTCTAATAAATGTGCTGTAGTCTTTGTTATAGCTCTCTAGTTGTAAAAAAAGCTGATAGCTGAACTGATGTAAAGAATGGGATTTTGCTTTAGTTACCTTAATAGTGTATAAGAGAGAAAAATATAAGAAAGACAAATCAGTAAATAAGTAAATTAGAATTGAGATAGTTGAAATTCAAAGCTGTGTAAACTATGTTCAAGGCCAAGGAACAAGCTGAACAAGAAAGAATATCTCTTAAGTCTGAGCTAGACAGACTACAAAACAAGTATCAAGAGACTCATGACAAGTCTGTGGAGTCTCAGGCCAGAATCTCTGAACTTGTTGATAGGCTGGAGAAAGCAGAAAGTACATCTCTTCTAAGTCACCAGCATTTGGCCAACACATCTGCCAACATGCAGGGTTTAGTCATCAGTAAGGTAAGCTTTACATACTAACATACATGTGATACTCAGCTACTAATTCAAGATTTAGTTTCCTTGTCACGTCTTTGTCACACAAATCTTGCAATGAAAAATATCTCAATGAAAAACTACAACTGGATCTGTTCTAGTCTCAACTGGATGAAACCATGCAACAGCTTCAGATAGAAAATACTAAACTGGAAGCTGAACTCAAGTATGAAAAACAAAGGGCAGACATGTTGAATCAGGATCTACAAGATTCAATGAAGGTGAACACTCTAGTTTTTGCAGACATTAGTTGAATTTATTATAACATGGTTTTAAATACAACCATTAGTAGGGAGGTATTCATTTCCTACTTATATTGATTTTTGCACACTATTACTGTTAATTTACCTCATTGATAGAGTCACATCTCTACTTTCATAGACACATCAATGCTATCCTGTTGATGTTACATTGATAGAGTTACATCTCTACTTTCATAGGCACATCAATGCTGTCATGTTGATGTTATTCATAATTTCAAATTGTTGCCTAGATACTTTCTGATCAATACTGCCTGATTCATACTTTGACTTGTCTTACTAATACTGTACTGTTAAACCATGATCCACAGGTGCGGAGCAGTCTAGAAGCACTGTGCGCTAACTTGAAATCCAGTTCAGCTCATTTAGAAGATAGACTAGGCGTAAGTACCATTCCAAGAAGCTGTTTCAATCATTGGACTGTTACTTTTGACCTTCAAACTTGTTTATTTAAATTTCAATCTTTCTTCAAATGTTTATATGAAGTTTTGTTTTCAGTTAGGGAATGGCTATGAAGACACTAGGCTTGATGTAAGTTTTTTGTAGGTTTTATTTTGTAGATGAGCTTGTTTTTTTTGTTTTTTTTTTAAAGTGACCTTATTTCAGTAGACATCTTAATTTATTCTTTTTAAAATAGTTCTAAAAAAAACAAACACACTAAAACTTGACTTTATTTCAGTTTATAGATTTATTATTATATTTCTTTTACACTTCAAGCTTTTTGCTAAATCAATAACACCTTAATCTTGCATACAAATTGGCAATAACTTTCCTCTATTCAATGTTCCAGCACAGATCCAATTGTATTAGTTTGGTTCCAGTGTATTGCAGTGCAACTAAATATTGTTTTGTAGTTAATGTCTTGACACATTGTACACAAAGTTTATTGGGAAGTACTTTCTTGAAGAAGAAAAACCTGCCTCTTGAGGGATTCAACCCAAACAACGTTTAGTTTATATAAAGAAGAAACAAGTGACAAAATACTTTTAAGTTTCTACTGTGAGATGTAGCTTCTGGATTGAAAGCCATTCTGAAGGGTTGAGCTTTTCCAGATTTCATGATTTCTAATGAACTCACAATGGAGCTGATGTCAATAAGACTGAACATTCTATTTCAAAATCTTTTGAACCCAAAGAAAATTCTATTTACACTTCTTTATAGTAAAATCTTTTAATAGACTGTAGATTATTTGCTTGGTTTTCAGTTTTCAAGCTTAACATATCAATTATTATAAAATTTAGATATACCAGTATTTCAATAAATTAAATAAATTAATTATTGTTTTAAATTCTAATCCAAATACCGGTATAATATTAAGATGTAAACAAACAAATATAACATTTCTATGTCTTCTGTCAGATTATAAATTTTTCTTTAAGAAATTTAATTCTAAATTTTGTCATGATTTAAAAAAAATAGATAGATCTATTCTTTAGTCAAAAACTTTATTACTCAAAGGTAAACTATTTTAAGTAAGAAACACTTTACATAGAGTTTTGTGTGTGTGTGTGGGGATCTTCACATTCATTGTCTTGTTTGTTTCAACTATTGAAATGTACATTAATCTAGTTAGACTGTATGGTATCCTACACAGTGCCTTCTAAATAAAACTTGATCATGACCTTATCATTGACCACTGAGACATTATGTCTACACAGTGACTTCTAAATAAAACTTGATCATGACCTTGACCTCTGAGACATTATGTCTACACAGCAACTTCTAAATAAAACTTGATCATGACCTTATCATTGACCACTGAGACATTATGTCTACACAGGAAGAAATTGCAGCAAAATCTTTATATGAAGCTGAGGCACGTGAGCACAAGGACTTGTATGACCTTGAAATGAAATCAAGGTCAAAGTTGGGTCATAGGGTAAGTTGGCATGCCAGTACAAACAGTTGATGCTACCGATGGCATGTGCAACTGCATGGTTTCATAAATCTTTCACTGATCACAGACTTTGTTCAAGTTGTTTCTTTACTAAAATGTGTTTATAATAGCCGCTATTAGTTTTGTGTGGTCTGTGTCTGTCTATCTGCCGTTAGATCACAGGAACTAGAAATGATATTGAAAACTTCATATTTTAGACTTTTTCTTTAGGCGCTCAGTAAACACAACTCTGCCAGAGTCAGGTGTGGAACCTCAAGCCCCCTTTATAGGTAGCCACACAAAGTTCAAACGTACTTAGCCTCCCGGCCACACTTCCCATTAACAATTTAATAATAATAACATTAATAAAGCTCCATATCCTGGTACAATATCATCAGTCAGACTAACAGTACAATAGTATCAGCAACACTTTTGACATGAGCACATCTTTTCTTTTGTATTGACAGATAGAGTTGTAGTTGTTGATAGTTTGTAAGTTGTAGTTGTTGATAGTTTGTAAGTTGTAGTTGTTGATAGTTTGTAAGTTGTAGTTGTTGATAGTTTGTAAGTTGTAGTTGTTGATAGTTTGTAAGTTACAGTTACTGATATTCATGCTGACAATATTGAATCATATCTTTTCACCATTTGGGGGTAAACCACTTCAGGGGCCGATTTTGAGTTTGTGTTTCCACACAAACTGTCTTTGTAACCTTGTTTTGATTAAGATTTATCTTTTTTATTTTTTTATTTTAACACATGAACATGAACACATGTCTTTTATTTGTGTAGTAAATTTTCTTTTTCTTAACATTTTATCTCCCATTGTTTGAGCACTCACTATTACAGGGGTTCTCAACCTGTGGGTCCCAACCCCTTTGGAGGTCGAATGACCATTTGCTAGGGGTCGCCTAGGACCATCGGAATTTTGTTTTTGTTTTTTTTTTTTGCTATTTTTCATCTGTATTTTTTTTTTCATTTCTTTATTTGTACTTTAGTTGATCTACATTTATCTATGAAATGCTGCAGGAAAGAAAGATTTTGCAGATTACGTTGTTATTAAACAAATTATGAAACAATTGTGAAGTATCAATTGAGTAAAATAAAAAGTAGGGGTAACAAATTTAGATCTAAAAACAGGGATATAAAACCAGAGGATACGAATGAGACTTTAAGTCAATGTAACATTATTGTTGGAAAATATACATCATTTTCATTAGTAGTTACATCTTTTTTTTCTTTATTGTTTTTTTTCATAAGTGTTATTCGAAAATAGTTGTAGCAGTCCACAACTTCGTTGTGCATTAAATGCGTTGTAACACTATTGCCAAATGAAACATTTCTATGGTACGATGTAATCATGTCATGAAAAAAATTTAATTCATAATACGCCATCATAGTATAGTCCACGTTATTGAAGGAAATCAATTCATTATGTATACAATAATGACCCATGAAGACGGACGAAAGAACATTGAGAAAAGAAAATGACATTTTTGTGCGACATGCTTTTACTTCAATAGTTTAAGCAAGAATTGAAATGACCCTATCGGTCATTTGTAATGAAGTTCTCTTTGCCCAATGTATGAAGCCAAACAAACGTCTGAGCTTTGCCAATTAGGACATCCAATATTTTAGTTTTGAACTCTGATAGAGTCAAGAAATTCAGACTTGACTCAGGTGACAAGTATCATAATTAAAACATTCCAGCCCTTGAAGTTCTTATTTGGTGGCTTTCATAATTACCAGAGCTATGAAACATCACACTATGTTTCTAAGAAACTATTGTCAGCGGCCAAGTTCATTGCATGAGTTATGATTGAATGGGAATTGAATTCGTTTCTATATGTAATGACACTGTTCACTGGGGAATAGTTGACATGTCTTCTGATATTATCAATCAGGTAATTCAGGAAATGATGTATGATCCTTTATCAATATTTAGCATTCAGCTTGATCAATCCACAGACATTTTAAATTGTTCACAATTACTGGTTTACTTGAGATATATACTAATGGCCAGTATAAAGATTAGTTTCTATGCAAATCTCTTGAAACGACCTCTACAGCATGTGATGTGCCAGTAATTAACAAAGTTTATTGATTTTTGAAAAGTAAAAAATATTTGTGGTGTCATTGCATATTGTGCTCTTATGATTTCTCTTCAATGTCAGTTACACAATTCTGGATCAATTGTTTGCAGTCATTCTGTTCTATTTGAGATTTTTTTCATGATTTCCTCTTCTATTTCCAACGATATATCTTTGCGAAACATAGTTTTTTTGCTATTAGTTATCAGATCTAAATACAGAAATAAACTTGATGCAGAAGATGTGAAATCCTAATCAATTAAAATAAAAACAAGCTCAGCCTTCGCCCTAACTTTGGCGTGTTTGAAAATACTGTTGCAACAATTTTGTAGCTATGTAATTTACTGTATCGAAGACTGTACATTTTCCATGCTTAGCCATAGGCCTACTTTTTAAATTGTCAGTTATGTATGCAAAATGAATATTATAGACCCACAATAGAAAGGTAAATAAATGAAAGTCATAAAAGAGACACCTTTTTTGTTATTTAAGCGCAAATTTATTTGACACTAAATAAAGCTTTTGTTACGTTCAGTTTCTAACAATGGAATGAACCTCATGGATTACAGATAGATAAATTTTAGAACACTAGCTAAATCACATTTACCTAAGCCAATGAACGAAAAACATTTTATCGTTTGGGGTCGCCGTCTATGGGGTCGCAAAGCTAAAAAGGTTGAGAACCGCTGCACTATTAACATCATCACTTAGTGAATCACAAATATATCTAACTTGTGCTGCCTTTAGAAATAGATTTATATGTATATGACACAATCTGAATGTTTGACTCATACAATATTTTATTTGGATTGAAGTTTTGAACTTTCTCTTATTTAACTACATCTACCTTATGTTTTGAAACTTTGTTGTAATTAGAACAAAAATATTTGAAAAGATACAAACTTTTGATATGCAATCACTATGTAATAAGTTGGCCTTTAGGACTGCATGTTTTTAAATAGAGACCAACAATAGTTAAGAAGTCAGTTTTTCTTTGAACAATGTTCAAGTTTATGCTTGTAGATGAAGTTGAATTATTATTTTTATATCATTTTTGGAACCTTTAGATTGCTGATTTAGAGAGAAACAAGGGAGAGGTCAGTAGTTATACATTACTTTGTCCTTAGTTTCAAATCTAGTCTTCACATAGAGATGTTGCTTGTACTTTAAGATATGTTCAATGCTATTTACTTGTTAGTTTTATTGTGTGATTTGATGCTGGCAGGAAATGACAAGAGCTAACTTAGCTGATGAGAAACTGAGGCATCTTGAGTTGCAGCTTGAATTTGAAAAGGAAAAGTAAGTTCTCTCATCAGTACTTTAATCACTACTTTAATTTTATCAGTACTTCACAACTTAGATTGGAAGAAGTATTACACACCTTAGTAGCCAATGGCTGACATTACAATTTCAAATTGTGCACCACAAAGTAGCTGATCTACTAACTTGTCATCATTGAAGTTTATTGAGACGATAAATAGCTTTGGACTTGTTCAGTTCTTTATTGTATCATTCTTAATAATTGGGCTGCTTTTTCTTTCCCTAAATATACCTTTAATGTTGTGGACCAGGTTAGGTTTTGTAATCATTCAAGCTGGTCTAATATTATTTGATCTCAAAAGTTGTTGATGCATGTTTTTTAAAAGTCAGAAAATCTTTCATTTAAATTAAACTAAAATATGTTTCTTTCACGTCAACTCTTTAATTCTTTCTGTTGAACTAGTTATAGTAATGACCAATGCTTTCTTACTTTACACTTAGAAATCAAAAGTTACAGAAAGATGTAACCACATTAAAACTACATCTGAAGTCAGCCAAGAATAAAATGAAGGTATTGTACATTTTTGGTTTACTAATTACTCTTCATGAAATCATATCTATAAATATTGATATTTGATCTTTTTTTGCTCTGCTATAAATTGTAGTCTTATTTTTATATGTAAAAAAAAAAAGCAAATTGATATTCATACTCATCACACACAGTCTCCTCATTTACAAGCATTTCCTAATTAAATCATTGAAATATCAGCTATCAAATGTCAAATATGTTTTTTAAGATGAAACTTTTTTAGTTTCCTTGATGTTTGATTTTTAAATATTCCTGTCAAAGCATTCTTTTTTTTTTTACTTATCATTTTTTGAAAGTCAGTTTCAAATGTATAAATAAAAATTTTCAATTTTAAAATGTATAATTTATGTTCTTTAATATCATCAAAGAACTCAAATAATAATATTGTAGGATATCAGGAATTGAATTTGTTACAGAAAAACTTAGCTACTTTATCTTAATTTGAAATAGTAGCTGCAAAACTCGAGAATAATGTTGGTCTTTCTTCTATCCAAATCTTTAAGAGTTAATCCAGTTAAGCAATTATTTTTTAAAAGCTTTGTTTCCCAACCTCTACCTGTGGGTGGAATTGTATTCATTAGCTTCAAATGTTTGATGATAAGTAATACTTTGTGCTAACTTTAGGAAGAGGGAGGGCTGTCTCCCCATGACCCTGACTATACAGAGTTTCAGAAAGATGTGTTCACTAAAGAAACCTTTGTCTCAACACCCAGAGATCAGGTACTCAAGATGTCAAGATATATATATATATGTCAAGCTTCTAGTTCTACACCCACCACTTTATTCCTTCTTTTTCTTTAGTTTTTTAGGACCAATTAGGACATTTTATTGTTTCCATTTTTAGAGAGCTTTTTTTCTATCTTTTGCACAGGCTATTTCATTTATTTTGTTTTCAAACTAGACTTTTTTCTTCAAACAATTTTTTTTTTTCCCTCTAAATATGTTTTAATTATGATTAGTTTTTTTATTTATATTTACATAGTTTATAAAAATTGTCCTTAACTTTCAGTGCAAGTGGAAGTATAGTGTATAGTTAATTGCTTGAAGAAGTAGACAATATTTTTATTCTTTAACACTTGTTTGTAGTCTACCATCTATTTAGATATATTGACATAGAGACATCTCTCAGGCAGATGTGCTGGATACAAGAAAACAAAAGAATTATGTCTAGATTAGATATTTGTCTTTCTATAACTTAGTTTTTGTTTTATTTTTATAGACAGTATTTGTGGATATCCTTTCTATTGCATCATTATTACTTCACATTTGTAGATCTGTTTCTGCCAGCAATGAAGATATTTGTTTTATTAAAGCAGACAATAGCAAGAATGTGTGCAAAGTATAGAAATGAATCCTTTGAAAAGTAGAAGTATTAAACATGATAATGTTTTCATTTGATCACAAAACATTCATTTCTATTGAAACAATTCTAGATAGTATTTGACTTCTCTTTCTGTTTTTTGAAACCTACTACAAATAGAATACATTGACCTTCATTCAATGATTGATGCACACTGCAAATATACTAGAAATCTAAACATTTTAATGTTTATGGTGTTTTACTCAAAGTAATCTCTATGTTGGATAATTGAAGCTATTTCTATTGAAAATCATTTGACTTTGATTTGAGGAGAATTAAAAAAAAAATGTGTATAGTGCATCTAAAGCCTGCTGAGTGTACTTTGGTCCAATCTCAATAGAGACAATTCAAGCACTTTTAGTTTGGCTTCACTTTTGTCAATAGTTAAACCTTTAGCCTGAAGGTATTCTTGTGCATCTTTGACTTCATCCAGTGTATCTTAATAAGATAAAATCACAGACAGTGGACAAAAACTCTTGTGCTTTGTCTTTGTACTCTTTAATACGATTCTCATGAGCTTCAATAGTTGTTACACATTTGTTGTTTCTTTTAATTCAGCTTTGCTAGAAACAGTGTGTGCCTCCATTTTTCTTTTGTAGTGGCTTCCCTCCCTGTCAATTTGTTTATAGCTAAGATCAGCTGCCAATTTTTGCCATTTTTCAAATTTTGTTAAGCATTCTCAGATTTCTTGTACACCATTGATTAGGACTAACTAGACAAAAGTTCTTTACTACAAAGCAATACATGCTGGTGGTACATAGCTAAAAGTATGGTTTGACATATTGATGGGATATAAAGTATATTGTGATGGTCAGGACATTTAGTCGGCATCTTATATATGAGGGTATCTAGCCACTATCAAGTCTTTAAAATCCACCCTGAAGAATGTGATCTGCATCTCTTGCCCTTCTAACAACGCCACTGCTAGGTATCCTTTTTGTTAGGAATAAAGTCCAAGTTTTAGGTGCGCTTCACTTGCTGTGTAGTTCAAAGCTTTCATTTCAAGTCCATTGCAAGCTCTCTAACATTTCAATACAACAACATATACCATAGTGTACATTGTAACCAGAGATAAACTTCAATAGGACAACATAGGCCATAGTATACATTGTAGCCAGAGATAAATTTCAATGGAACTGAATGAAATGTTTGACTGTATACCTATATTTCTGTATGGTAAAAATATGATGGGAGTGCATAAACAGGTGTACAATTGTGTGTAAAGATTGTTTACTTGATGTTTCAGTATTTCTTATCTGTTAACTTTTGTGTTTTTCAAATGTGAATTTATTATGGTCACTGTAGAACAGTAGTTTAGTTTTTAATTCATCATTCAAGTGTAATTTACCAAAACAGAAATGGAATATAAGAAAAATGTTAGTCAATTTATATAATTTGCAATCTTATTTATGGTTTATGCCATTTATGTTAATTATATCTTGTTCTTTACATGGTTTTATCTTTAAGGTGTAGATATGAAATTATATAAATAAAATTATAGTAAAGTTTCTCTGAATAAAATTAAATTATTTAAATCATTTTTCACATTAAAATAGGATTTCAAAACAAAAGCCATTGATTATATGCTTAATTAGATTCATGCAAAAGAAAATGTTGATGACATCAAAACTCAACTGGAAGCAAAATATCGTAAGGAGCTGAACAGAAAACTAAGTGATGTCAACAAATTTTTAGAATCTCAGTCCCAGCTACGTGAAAGACTTGATACTTCGAGAGCAGATCTAGAGACAAACTTAGTGTTTGATAAAAGAAAACTGGAGGTTAGATATTATGTTGACTGTCTTTAGAAAATTTAAGGTTAGAAATACTAATTGTCATTAGTCACCTGTTAACCTGATTGTTAAGCAAATGAACTAACAGTTTTATAAATTAGGATAGACTTGCATGGAATTGATAGTTAAGCAATAAGAGATTGATGGATACTAGATATAAATAATATAATGTTCTTCAATAAATTTTTGTTCATGTTAGTAATGAAAAATTGAATGATACACATCAACACATTGAGACAAATATACAATGTGTATTTATACAGGAAGAAATGAATAATTTGCGCATTAAATATGAACAAGCTGTTGCTCAGAGGGAGACGAAGGAAATGGAAGCCAAACGTTTCAGAGAACTTTATGAATCAGAGATGAAGTGGAGAATTCGTGTTAGTGATCAGCTTCAACTGGCCACCGAGAAAAGTTTTAGTTTACAATCCAAACTCACGTAAGTTCCACATTTCTTTCCTTGTTTGATGGCGACTTCCAAGAGTGTTATAGACAACTTGATACTAAAATTAGTCTGATTTACTACTAATAACAATAATGAAATTGATAAAAACATGTTGACTAAACATAGTTTTAAAAAAAGAATTATATAACTATTTTCTTTTTTTTTTAAAACCTTTTTTCCATTGCTTTACAAAAATTGCAATTTTAATTCAAGTAATCTGTTAGATATTCTGATTTGTTACATTAGCTTTAAATATGTACACATAGATCTATATGAAAACATTCAGTCAATACTTAGCATCTCCTATTTCTATATTTTCTGTACAGCAATGAGCGCCATCATCGCAACAGACTTACAGGAAGTATAGGAAATTTGAATAGTTCTGTTTTAAGCAACAATGGTTTTGAATTCAGCAGAGTGAATGAATTCCATGATGATGAACTGTCTAGTAAAATCCAAGCTGAGCTGGATCGCAGTATTGCTAAACATTTAGAAGCAGGTAAGTTTTTGTGAGTAGTACAATGCAAAGTTAGTGATCCATAGATACTTTTAATCTAGATTTATTACATTTTGGCTACTTTAATGTTTGGAGAGTAAAATATGATTTTTGAGTCTTAATTAAAGGATGATTACTTTTAATGTTTTAATAAGGCTTGTCCTCGAATCTGAAGATTAATGAGGAATGCAGTATTTCTAGTGGCTACACAGCCCCAGCTGTGACCTATATATTTTGCCACATCCAGGGCAAGCATAACCATTGTCCATTGGTGGTTGATTAAGATTTTATTTTTGCCTTCTGCATTTGTCCTCCGAAGTGGATTTTCTTTTGGTCTCAAATGTATTTCCTGTGGTCTTTATGAGTGACCTCCAGCTGTCTCGTTCTGAGGCTGCATGCAACGAAGTGCTCTCTTCCATGTCAGCTAAGGCAAGTCGGTGCCTAAGCTGGTCTTTAAAGCATTTCTGTGGGGCACCTCTGTTATGTCAACCACCTTTTATCTCACCAAAAAAGACTGCTTTTGGCATACGTTTGTCCCCCATACTGGATACGTGCCCTGCCCAGCGTAACTGTCGGACCATAAGAAGTCCCTCTATACTGTCTGTACGGGTGCTCGGAAAGACATTACTGTTTGTAATGCGGTCTGTCTTGCCACCGTATGTCCATGATGAAGCACAAGCATCTTTAGTGAAAGCGATCAAGAAGTCTTAGTAGCTTTCTGTATAATACCCATCTCTCAGATCTATATAGAAGGGTTGAGAGAACCACCGCTAAGTAGACATTGATTTTTGTAGGCAGGCAGAGCAATTTATTACTCCAAACTCTCGCCTGAAGACGTCCAAAAGCGCTATTGGCCCTGGCCAGATAGTTATCAACTTCCCTTGAAAGCAAGGCGTCATTTGATATTATACTTCCTAGATATCTGAAGTGGTCTACCATGTTAAGGGGCTTTCTATTTACGGTGATCTTTGGGACTGAGTATGTTTTATTAGGGGACTTCTGGAACATGATTCTGTTTTCCCGAGGTTTATAAGACTAAGACTGCATTATTGATCCTTATGGAATTTTGTTGTGATTACAAGGACTCTTTTCTTATATAAAGTCAACACAACAGAAACATACACATAAATACAACAGACACAACATAGAAAGTTCATTCAGCGACTACACACTGGCATCTTGGTCCTATTCATGTTTCCTGATCAACGAGTGGCGTTGATAGAGTCTGACCGAGTGAGGTACGAACGAGTTTTTGTACCGCTCCGTTCTTGTTTTGATTGACAGTAGTCGATAACTTCGCGACGACCTGACGTAGTTCTGATGGAGCGGGTGGCCGTTGTCTTCCAAGATTTTTAAAATTTTCCTTAGACACTTTTGTTCAAAAAGTTCCTTTAAATGTGGTAATGTTGTAAGTGTAATTTTTGATGCTTTTTTAATGATGTTTTCTAGAAGGCGCAACAGGTTAAATGAAGCGTTGCCTTGCCAACAAGTTATTCCGTATGTTAGTAGATTTTTTATAGTCGCTCCGTAAAAAGTATTTAGGATCTTCTTATTTAGTTTAAAGCTATTGAGTTTGTATAGAAAAAAAAAGTCGCTGGGCTGTTTTCTTTGTCAGAGTTCCAAGATGGTCTTCCCATGAGAGATTGTTATTAATGATAACGCCTAGATATTTATATGCCTTTACTTGTTCTATAGATGTAGTGTTTATTTGCAGTTCATGTATAGTTTGTTTTTTTCTTTCTGAAATCTAAAATAAGTTCTTTAGCTTTTGTGACATTCAGTTCTAGAAAGTTGTCAGTGCACCAGTTTGTAAACTCTTCTATCGAGCTTCGATACTGAGTTTCGTCTTCTGAAATAAGACCGACTATGGCAGTATCATCAGCAAATTTAATGAGTTAAACTGAGTCATAAATGCTTCTTATGTCATTAGTGTAAAGAGTGTACAGTACAGGAGAAAGTAGACAATCTTGTGGAGCACCCGTACATAGTACTCAAGTTAACGATTTAGTGTTGTTGACTAACTAGCTGAGGACGTTGGGTTAAAACGTTTAGAACCTATGCTTGTACGTAAGGGCTGACATTTAAGTTACTCAGTTTGTTTAGCATTAGATGTGGCTGTATGGTATTGAAAGCCGAGGAGAAATCTACGAAGAGGACTCGTGCATATGTTTTGGGTATATTGAGGTGCTTATAAAGCTGTTCCATAAGCAATAGAATTGCATCCTAAGTTCCCCTAGCTGCTTTATATGCAAATTGGTGAGGGTCTAGGCTGTTACTGACTTTTGCTACAAGTTTTTTAAGCACATATTTTTCAAAACATTTCATAACTATAGATGTTAGTGCTACTGGGCGGAAATCATTTAAGCTATCTATTTTTTTTGGCTTCTTTGGCACTGGTATGATCTCTGAAGTTTTCCAGATGTGTGGAATTACGCACGTTCGCAACGAGTCGTTAAAGATGTGACAGAAGATAAAAGAGATTTGTTCTGCATATAGCTTGATCAGCTTGCCACTAATTTTGTCTGGTCCAGAAGCTTTTGTTACGTCTACTCTTTTAAATAACAAGGTCACCTCATCTTCAGTTACAACATTGACGTAAGGTTCCTGTTTTTCTTTTTGGTCAGAGTGTTGAAGATTTCTTTTTGTAGGTCAACAAAATCTTCTTTATCGAAACTAGAATAAAAATAATTTAGTTCGTTGGCGAATTTCTCATAATCATCCACTGAAAGTCGTTCTCGTTTTGAGTTATTAGTTCTCAATTTTTTCTTTTTATGTTTTTTTCCCTTCAATTATTGCTTTTTTCAGTGAATTTTTAGCATTATAAACTCTTTATTGCTTGCCTTATACTTTGTTTTTCTTTTCAATAAGATGTTTGATTTTTTTGGTCATCCAGGGCTTATTGTTTCCATAGACTTGTATTGTTTTTGTTGGAATTGTTAACTCCTCGCAGAATGATAGATACGAGTTAACAGTTTCTGTTAGTTCGTTTATGTCTGGATAGTTCTCTATGAAGATTTCCCAGTTAGTGTTCTCAACGCATCCTCTTAGTTTTTCTACAGCCTCTTCAGACCACATCTTGACCGTTTTTATTACTCTCTTTTTAGTTTTAAGAGTAGGTTTGTAATTAGGTATAAGATTAATTAGGATATGGTCAGATTCTCCAAGTGGGAACAAACTTTTACATTTGTAAGCCTGCTTAATGTGTACGTAGCATTTGTCGAGCTTTCTACCCTGCCTTGTAGGGAGGGTGACGTACCGACTAAAGTTTGACAGTGTGTTGTCAATATTCAATGTCAATATTGTTGAAATCTCCAGTTACGATACAGAGTCTGGGTGTTTTGATTCTATATTGTGAAGCACATCAAAAATTATTTCCGACGCAGTCGCTGTGTCACCCGTCGGTGGTATGTACACAATAACACACACCTGTGTGAATTCTCTAGGCAAGTAGTAAGGCCTAAGTGTGACACACATAAGTTCAATGTTAGGTTCACAAATTTTATTCCTGATGTTCACATTCTTGGCGTTGCAGTATTCCTTGTTTATATAGATTGCGAGTCCTCCTCCTTTTGACTTCCCACTAGATAGACCGAAAGAGGCGGCAGCGTATGCAAATTCATTGACCGCGATCTGGAGATCATGTTCATTGTGAGCTAGTAGGGCGCTATCATTGGCAGTGACTTCTCAAGAGCATGTTCAGACTTTGGCCTTACCATTAACATAAAAAAGACTGGTCATATCTGCCTGCTCCAGGGAAAGTCTACTCGGATCCAAGCATCAAGATAAATGGACATTATATAAACGCAGTGGACAGATTCACATATCTTGGCAGCACACTCTCCAGAAACAGAAAGATCGATAATGAAATTGACCTGCTATCGCCAAGGTCAGTGCATCCTATGGCAGACTGTCTTAAAATATCTGGAACAGACGAGGTATCACCACAAACACAAAGCATGCAAAAAAAATCCGCCACTTCCATATGACATGTCTAATAAATATACTGAATGTCAAATGGCAAAGAAAAATACCAAATTCTGAAGTCCTTCGAAGAGCGGGCCTGAAAAGTATCCACACAATCCTGATGCAGTCCCAGCTGCGATGTGCAGGATACGTATGCAGAATGGAAGACCGCCGCATCCATAAAACAATGGCCAATTAAGGGACGTAAAGCGCTCACAAGGCAGACAAAGAAAACGCTTTAGGGACACCCTCAAAGTTTTTCTGAAAGCGTTCAGCATAAACCCAGCCACCTGGGAGACAGAAGCACATGACAGAGCATCATGTCATCGCGCTGTGAGAACTGGAGCACAAATTGCTGAGGACAAGAGAACAGCGCTGGCAGAAGAAAAGCGCCAGAGAAAAAAAGCAAGGCCAATGACATAACTAAATGAAATAACCTTCCCAGCGTGCAGCCGAACATTCCGGGCTCACAAAGGTTTCACCAACCACATGAGGAGACACAAAAACCAAGCGCAAAGCCCTCAGTCCCCTGGATGACAAAAGTGGTCATCATCGAACCACAATGGACGAACTATATATATATATATATATTATGACCATTTCTTTTGTTTTCGAATGGGATAGTAGGTAGACATCGAAGATTCAACACATTGCCATCAAACCAAACCTGATGTAGATGCATTCGTGCAATCGCTGCCTCATTAGACCCATCATTACGCCAAAGAAGATAGCGAATAGAGTAGGAGCAAGTACACGTCATTTTCTGTTTGGAAGTGATCAGACAGGTCACCGTTGTGTCTGATCTGGCCTTTTTGTCCCACATGAAACTGCTTGAGAATGGATAGGAACGTAGGTGGGCATCCAAACCATCGCGACTGACTGTGTTGAAAGCCTTGGTGAGGTCCACAAAGGCAGCGTACAGGCTTAGGTTCTGCTCCTTGCATTTTTCTTGTAGTTGTCGCAGAACATGTACCTCTACCGGCTCTGAAGCCTTTTAGACCAAGTGGTCTATTGGGCAGAGAAGAAGGGCTGTGCTCTTGGCATTTTTTAATAGAACCTGGGCAGATGGTGGCCTGGATATGAGCCACCATTATTCCTATACCAAAAAAGGGAAAAGATGCTTCCATTGATGAGGGCTACAGGTCCATCTCACTTACATCTTGTATGGGAAAGATGGCTGAAAAAAATGGTAAATGAGCGTCTTGTTTGGTACCTTGAGAGTGCTCGTCTTATAGATCCAGAACAGGCTGGTTTCAGGGCTGGAATGTCCGCTATAGACCAAGTCAACATCTTTCTGCAGATGGATTCCAAAGGACCGAAAGCACATACGCAGTCTTTATTGGCTTAAAACAGGCATATGATAAAGTATGGCGGCCTGGTTTGCTTCATAAGGTAAGAGCCGTGAGGGTGCAGGGACGGATATATTACTGGATTAGAGACTTCCTACAAGAGTGTACAATAAGAACCAGAATGTACGGAGAAAACTCAGGGGAAATGACCCTCGAGCACGGCCTCCCCCAGGGCTCCGTCCTGTCATGCATCCTTTTCACGGCCTTCATAAATGACCTACCGGCTCAGCTAAAATGCCAAAAGCGGCTATGAAATGATATTGTCATTTGGAAATGAGCTCTGCTCATACACACAAAATGGAGGTTAGAAATAAACACCTCCAAGACGGTCTATTCTCTGTTCACCACGCTCGGGACTGGCATTCTCAGGCAACCTTTCCGGCTCTCCCTCAACGAAGTGGTTCTCAGCATGGAAAAGCAACCCAAGTACCTGGTGTAAATTTAAATTGCAAACTAAAAATGTGTGAGCACATCCAGGAAGTTGCAAGAAAGGCCTCAGGGAAACTTTGTATTGTGTGAAAATTGGCATTCACGAAGTGGGGAGCCCGAGCAGACATGCTTCGATCACTCTATTTAGGAGCAGTCCGATCACAGATAGACTACAGTTTACCTATGTAAATCTAAGGCTCTAGGACAGCTGTTGAACAACTTGATAAAATACAGTCCCGAGCACTAAGATTTGTCTATGGAACCATGACATGCCCAGTAAATGCGGCTGAAATAATGGTTAATGTAAGTACACTAAACCTTATGAGGGAAAGATCAATACTGACTTGCTTTGAGCGATAGAAAAGGCTGGATGAATACCTCCCAGCTAGAAAACTAGTGTATGGTTGGAGATGCAGTAGACGTATTAAGATAAAGTCTTTTATGCATCATGCCACTAGACTATCTGAAAAAGCTGGCCTCTCCACCAACGGACAAAACATTCAACGTTTTCATCCCCTTCCCCCTTGCTGTCACCCAACGACCCCAGACATACGTTTGAAACTAGTAGACCCTAATGCACTAAGCTAAGTCGTTCATCTAACGACCTTCAAATTCTAGCACTGGAGACCATAAATGCCTTCAAGCCCAGTGCCATTTTTGCATATACTGATGGGTCGGCATCAATAGATTCTGGAAGAACAGGCTATGGAGCCTACATCGAGTTTCTTGGCTCTGACTCAGTCAAAATCTTTGGACCATGTGGTAGTGTTCGAAGTTTTAATGCGGAGGCCATGTCAGTCTGTGAAGCCTTAAAATCATTGACTCGGCGAGGGGCATTTGAGGACAACACAGATTGTTGTGGTCACTGACTCAAAACCTGTACTACAGGCTTTGCAAAGCCCTGGACCATGGCCCCTCAATATTGACACTGTCATCATGGCCTTACACAACATATGGCAGCGCTATGGCACCCCTGTAATAATGCAGTGGATACTGAGTCACATAGGTGTGACTGGCAACACTATTGCAGACTCCTTGGTCCACCAAGAAGGGCAAACACCACCCACCAAACAGGATGTAAGTCTTCATCATGCTCTCGCTATAATTTAAAAAAAAACAACAGAAATGGAAGAGTGCTGGGACAAGTCCCAAAAAGCCCGTGGAGTCTGGGAGCGCATGAGGCGCCCTGACCGCACTTCCTTGTGGTTAAGGCTGTCCAGGCCTGAGCAAGCTTGACAGGCCACTGTCCTGTTGGCTTATATTTCTCACAGCTATGGCCAAAATTTGATTCACGTTGTGACCTTGGGGATAAGAAGGGGAAACTGTGTGTCATATTCTGTTTGACTGCCCCTGATTTGCTCCATCTGGACAGGTCTGGGAAACTCTCGATCTGTATGGTGACATGTATGCACTGCACAAAACAGCAGGGTTTCTTTCCAGGGCTTTTGCAAGAGAGGATTTGAGCCTCTCAAACCCTCACTCAAATGGAGTTTGATAATGATGATGATGATGGGGCAGATGATGAAAAGGCCATCTGTTTCTCAGGCCCATGGTTAATCATGGTGTCATGTGGTTAGACTTTTATTGTTTTAATATAGATACAATTAGTGAAGTAAAATGTATTAGTAATCTAGTCTCAGAGAAACTTTTCATTAGGCTCATATTCTACTTTCTTTGTCTCTAGCCTTTTGTTTGGGAGATGGAGCAATTTATTCCACCACACTCTTGATTGAAGGGGTTTAAAAGTGCTACTAGCTTTAGACATTTCTCTCAAAAGAGATACATCATTACATAATGTGCTTCCTAGATATGTTAAGTGATCTAAAGCCTAAATTGACAGTGATCAGTGAGGCCAAGTAGATTTTATTGAGATTTCTGAAACATGATTTTTTTTTCTGAGGTTGATTGTTAAAGCCTAGGAAGTGACATCAAATGCAAATTGAGTCAAAGCTCATGTTCAGTATGAGCAAGTAGTACACAATTGGTGGCATAGAAAAGCTTTGTGACCACCATTGATCCATCTGCCAACAAAAATCAGCAGTTCTCTCAACAGTACCCTTCTGTATACATCTTAGACATGGGTACTATACAGAAAGAAGCAACTAAGACTTTTTGATGCTTTCACCTTAGATGCCTGTACATGGGCACAAGACAAGATCTGCAAATAGCCATGATCTGGAAAACATCAGTAGGGACAGTGTAGTACAAAAAAAAAAGTTTCCCTTTTAGACCTTGTGATCTATGGGGCAGATGATGTAAAGGTCATCTGTTTCTCTGGGCAACCACCTTTACTTTCCCCAACTAATGTCAGGTACCCATTAGAGCTGGGTGGACTCGAGGTGAAAGTAAAATCCTAGTCTTCATGAGGTTTTCAATCCAGGACCCCTGGTTTGAAAGCCAATACTGCACTCTTCCTTAATCTTTGGATTTTAAGATAAGCTGTGTTAGGGTTAAGACCTTTTGTTAGTGCTGATTCATTATCTTATTGTTGAAGGCAATGCCCAAAGTTTCTGTCAAATAACCTATTCTGGCTTGACGGTTACCTAGACTAGCCAGGAAAAAAAAAATTTAATTTATTTGTAAGAGTGTGTTCAAATGAAAGAATTGTGTGTTTTCTTGATTACCGTATTTTCTTATTTTATTTGCTATATTTTAATTATCTATTTTTTTAATTTTTATTTATTAACATTCTAGTAAATTATTTTTTTTTAATTCAGTTTTCTTTTATGCTGAAATTGAGTTTTGTTTTCAGCTCCACATGACTACAAAAAAGCTTTCGTCAGACCAACCAGTGAAACTGACAGATTTACTTCTTCACTCACTCAGTCCAGCAGTGATTACTTTGAGATCTTAAAGAGGAAATATTGTGTTTGATAGAAACACAATATATTTTTTTAGCTGTCAAACTTAGTGTATAAATGGACTTGACTAGATAGCATCACATCACTTGACATATGTCAAACTTAGTGTATAAATTAACTTGACTAGATAGCATCACATGACAAGATTACATCACTTGACATACCCAGAGAAGAACAATAAATTGAATGTAAACTGATTGGTCAGTTTGCATGTGAAGCTGTACAGCAAGTCGCTACACAATTATAAATAGTATAATGTCATACCTAACACATTTTTAAATTTTCTTTTTTCGATTAAAAAAATGTGTTTGTTTGGAAATGTGAGATGTGCATAATTATCTCCCTATCAATTTCCAATCTGGGTTTTTAATCACTAGACAATTTATTGCTTGTTAAAAACGTTGAACCAGTTCAGTCTGTAGAAATGAACTAGTATAGTAAGTTGTACTTCATATAGTGCTCATTGTATAGCACAATATCTACCTCTTGGTGGAAAGATAAAAGCATACAAGCCCAATATAAAAAAATATTAAATCACAAAGAATTTTGAATTTCTTTTTTAGATTTATAAAAATTTAAATGTGTAGTAGAATAAATATTGTTAATTACTTAGCTTCAGAACAGTTATTTCTCTATGACAGCCCTTTGAACAGCTTATAGAATACTTCTGTTTCTAAACATCTCATTAGAACACGTGTGACATTTCTCTCTTCTTGTTATGCATTGCTTCTCTACCTGAGCAGAATTGTGTTATTTCCAGTTTTGGATAGCACACTGTTTTTTAAATGATGTGTAACTTTGAGTTGTAACATTTGATTCTTGAGGCTTACCATAATAAGGCTTTGTCTTAAGTGGGGTAAGAATGAATGCAGTTAATGGTGAATTGATTGGGGATAAATATCTCACATTAAATTGTGTGGAAACTTATTTTGTGCAACAATATCATCGTATGTACAAATATTTTCCTAAATTTTTTTTATAGAATATCAAAGACATAAGTATATTATGAAATAGTAATAATAGCTAATCTGTGTCAATATTATTAATAATTTTTTTACAATCACTATAAGTTGACATTGATAAGTGTCAATCTTAAGTTTTGTTTTTACCGTCCATTGCATATATCAATATAGATATATATATATGTGTGTTGTTGTTTTTACTTTAACATTATACATAATATACAGTTTATTATTAAGCCTTCCATATCAAAGTTAATTGTTTTTTAGTTAACTATACATGATTAATAAATACACAAAGATCTGATATATGATACCTGTACTTCAAATGTTATTTTTCTGGTTCTTACTTATGTACTAATCCGTCCATAATTATTTTTGTATAGCTTATAAAAATTTGACGTTGATATTTCAAAAGGTTCTATCTATATTAAGAAACGTGAATATTTGGTATTATAGTACATTATTCTGTTGCTAGACAACATGCAATCAAGAAAAGATTGATTATGAACTAGATAAATGAGTGGTTATTGCCATCCCCTTCTATTGGATTCACATATTTAGGAAATGATGCATTGCAAGCTAACTCACAGAAAAACATGGATATTTATTCTAATATGTAAAAGAAAGGGGCAATTAAAATAAGAACTTAAGGCCCAGGTTTGAGGGACACAATATTTATGACCAAAATCTGAGAAATATTCCTCAAAGTTTTATTGAGCTGAGTGAAATGGTGTTAATTTCTATAAATAATTATTCATAGACTACCTTACAATTTTAGTTATTAACTAATAAAATTCTACTTATTCTATTACTTCTAATCATTCTTTTTATCTGCCTGTGCTTATTACAGGTTTATGTTTGAATTTTTTTTTTAAATTATTTTCAAATGATTAACTTGAGGTCCATTCTGTAAAGGTTATTCTAAATCTTTGATCAGTACATGAGTGTTACAATGTGAAAAGTTTATTTTTTACATTGATCTGAAATCAAAATTGTCTTATTGATTTTAATGCTCCTTTACATTTCTTTTTTTTTTAGTTGGCCTAGTTTACTAATGTACTGATAACAAGCATAAGTCTGACAATGTATTAAACATTATAATATACAGCGTTTTTATTTTTTTTAGCCTTGTTGATTTTTGTTAAAGTTACTTTTTATTAAAAAATCATAAAAATAATTAAAATAATAACATTTAAAGAAAATGAAATCAGCTAAGATGTGTGAGGTAATACCATTCTTATCAAACTACTTCTAATTTTTATCATATGAAACAGCTAACCACTAGCCAGACTGAATTTTATTTTCAGCACTTTAATTTTATTATCCATCTTTTTCTTACAAACTAATTTTCTGGCTGGCAAGATTTGTACTAAGAATTAATTTAAGGAAATTTTTCCATTTCATATTTTTCTTTAAAAATTATTCTTTTAGAAACTTTGATTACTAAATGACTGTACGAATTTCTGAGTTGGGATTTTGGCTTCTAGTAGTATTGTAATTAGCTGTACTGTAATTATAGATCTCGGATTATAAAATAAACTTCTCTAGTGATTAAATAATAGCTGACTTGTAAAGGTCCATTCCAATCATCAATACTGAGTAATTAGAAATCTAGACTTTCAGAGATTAGTACTGAAGAATAGAAATCTAGACTTTCAGACATTAGTACTGTGTGAATAGAAATCTTGAATTTTAGAAAGTAGTTGAATAATGAATAACAGAGAAGTAAAAAGTGTATCTTTAGATTTGAGACAATTTTCTATAGTTGCTTATAGTATGCTCATGTATGTAGAGTTCAGAGTGTCACCAAATGTATTCAAGTCTTTGTAATATCACAAAATCGTATTAAAGACAAGTATTCTAACTTCAGTGTTCTATGTGTTGATTTACTTTCCATGTTATTAAAATAACAAAACACTTTTTTTTACATAAATATTAATTTATTGAAGTCATTTTATTCTATACAAATACAAGTATTGGGTGCCAGTGCTATCTCAAGTCTCTGCTGGTGACAGATAAGGCTAGAAGAAATGCTGATGCCTGTGGATGTTGTTCCATGAAATTAAATTAATAAACTTATCTCAATTATATTCCAATAACATGTACATACACAAGGAAATGGGTAACCTTAGTTTTGGGAACTTGATAAATATTAAGTCCATTAAAGAGTCACACCTTGGCCTACAATAGTTATACACATTTTTAATAAATAAATCAGCAAATCATAGAGAGAATGAATGAGAACTAATGAGTGGCAGATCTCAAATGAAATGTTTTATGGCTGATTATTTCTATTCAACATTTTAGATTTTTGTGATCTCAGGGTGGATCTATATGTAACTGTCATTACACTTTCCCCTATTTCATGTCAGGAACCCAGTAGACTTGAGGTCATACTGAATATAATAAGGTTAAAATTCTCAATCTTTACCAGGATTCAAACTTGAGACCGTTGGCTCAGAAACCAATGTGATTTACCACTTAGCCACCATGCCCATACTAATGATAAATGAACATCAATGCATTTTAAGTAATCTTACTAACTACAAGTGAATTTATTCAACAAGTGAGAAGCAAAGTTCTGAAAAACAAAATTAGTAAAATAGTAAAATGGTTGACTGTTCAGGAAAAAACAACTTACTTTTAAATTTGTGTATTTTTAAACAAGGATGAAGTAAAACAGTTTTGCATTTAAATCTCAAATAGGAGAAATAGATCTACCTGTCTAAATAAAAAAAAGTATAACTCTTAAACATATTTTATGGATGGCTGCCTGGTCGTGCAGTTAGCATGCTGGACTGTTGTACGGATTTATTGATATTCCCAGGCTCAAATCCTGCCCATTCCCACCCCCCCGTCATCCTGCGGGAGGTTTGGAATAGGAAGTAAATTATCTCAACTCTGAAGGAACATTCGAAATGTGTAAAAAATTGTACACAAACATTTTTTTTTTTTAAAGTTGGTCTTCATGCATTACCACTCTACTATCACCATAATCTATTGACCCATGGCAAAGAGGAAAGAGACCTTCAAGTAGAAACAGATAATGTAAATGTGAGTTGAACAAATAAAATATCAATAAATTTTTTTTATACCACTTTCAGATCTTTGTTCAATTTCAAATATTTCTTTTATAAAAATGAGGTTCATAAAACACTTGCTGACTAACTGAATGGTCATTGGTCATGTAAAAATACAAAGGATATCATATTGAAGAGTAACATTTACCATTCCTCAATCTCCCCCTTTTTTAAAATTAAGTTAGCATAACTTAAAAAAAAAAAGTTTCTAATAAAGCTCAGTTATTATCGCTATGCTACATTTACATAATATTGAGGCTGGATTTATTCATATAAGGATTGGTTAAATTCATTTTTCAAATAAACATTTTTAAGGAAGGTGTAATATTTTGGTTGTTGAATGTTTGTAGCTTCTCAAATTCCTGCTGAAAATATCAAACCCTGCCTTTTAAATTCTTATATAATACAGACGTTATTTCAAAAAGAAGATGATTACGTCCTACGCGTCATGCATTTAGTCATGCATATTAACCAATGACTTAAATTCTGCCAAGTCACTGGTTTTCCTGGCATTCATTTCTTAACAAACAGAGGAGGGGGATTGATCCATAGGGTGCATTCTCTAATTTTGTGCAAAAACACAAACTCTCTTTGTAATCATGTATGTCAGCCTTTCAAACAGATTTTTTCAAAAAATTATTCTTAGGCATTATTTTTCCAGTATAATTCTATTTTATTATTCTTTTCTAGAATAATAATATTAACTAGGACAGAAAGATTTATCAGATGACTTTGTCTTAACAGTAATTATGACTTGGTCTTAACAACAGTAATAATGAAAATTATGCCTATCTCTGCAAATAGTTATTTTTTTAAAATACAGTCTTGCAATATAAAATATATTTTTAACAAACAAATCCTAATGAAGCTATGCGATTTTTGTTTATTCCTATAAATAGTAAGCAATGCTTATGCCAAAGTCCCATCAAGGCTGCTTTGAGAAATCAGGTAGAAATGTGAGGAAGAATATGAGTAAGGCAACTGGGGAAAGGACAAAATGCCAGAATTGATGCTATTTTTATGATTACTTCTTTGTTTGGGTCTTTAATTATATAGTTAAATTTTATGAATGATCTGGTCAAACTAATTTCTAACACTAATATCATTTTATAATCATTTATAAAAATATTTTTTGTGTGTGAAATTGGGTATTGGAAAAAGTTGGGTACTTAAAATAATCTACACCTAAACAATAGATCTTGATTAAAATACTTGTCAAAGAAAGTATCTTAAATGTGTAGTTTTCATGCCTTGTTTTATGTCTCTTCATTTTATAGCCCTTATTAGGTTTGATTCCAACTCTCTGTATTTTTTTTTTACAAAATACTACGCTGAGATTCAAAGCCTAATAATAACACTTTCATTTAAAAGGAGAACTGAAAAATACAAAAGATATAAAAAGGTAAAATGTACTTCTGGTCCAATTTTTTTTTCATCAAAGAGAAGATGAGCATTTAGCAATACTGACCATTCAAGGATAAATTTGACAACTAACCTGGAGGACTCTGAAGGCACATTTCTTCTGAGTGGCTGTAGTGCTATAAAGTGTTAATGCTGCCCAGATTTTTTCCGCCTCACTGTAAAACACAACAAATTTATTTAAAAACCAATGTTTAATTTTTTGTTCTATTTGGGAAAAAAAAAGTCAAACCAAAATATCATCTCTAGAAAATAATTTGAACACATGGTAGACAATTCTTACATGCTTGGAACCCTCAAGATTGCCAGACCTTCATCCCAGAGCTTCAGAATATCAACTGGTGTACTTGCTCCTATCTGTAATAGGAGCTAATAGAGTTAATTGAAGCTGAATTATTTAAGAGAGTTAATTTTTAAAAAAAATGTTAAAGAGAGCTAATATAAAATGTTCTAGTTAACTGAAGTTTTTAAAGACATCATTGCAATAAAACGAGTCTTACTTCACCAAGTGTTTCTTTGATTGCTTGCATTACAAGAAATTTAAATTGTACTGGAGTTAATTCTTTCACATCTTCTTCACCATTGTCAAAAGTTCTTTAAAAAAAATACATTGAATTTAAACTGTAACTTTTAAAGAATTTCTATTAAGGTGTGACAAGGACTACATATAGTGATAGTCTTTCAATAATACATGTATGTAATGCACCCGTTTTGAGGTTGTATTCAATCTCCTGGGCTTCAACTTTTATTTCCAACTTAGTTGTTTGAGTCTATAATTCACAAGCATTTAGAGATGTTGTGATAGTAATGTTTTATTTTATTTCTTTCATTGACCCACTCGCTACCTCAAGGAAGAAACTCTTAAGTAAAGCAATTTACAGTAACTAACTGACTTAATAAACTACAAGCCTTTATATAGTTACTAAGTCTGCATGTTTCTAGCAAATTACTCATTCAAATATAAACAACTATTCCCTGTACCAAAGTATGCTATCAACAATCAGTCCAGCCAGTCATTCTATTCTGTCATGACCCTCCAGGTCACTTAAGTCCGGCAGTATACACACA
Organism: Biomphalaria pfeifferi; assembly: GCA_030265305.1. Classification (NCBI taxonomy): domain Eukaryota; kingdom Metazoa; phylum Mollusca; class Gastropoda; family Planorbidae; genus Biomphalaria; species Biomphalaria pfeifferi. The sequence goes on from JASAOG010000116.1 coordinate 513,412, forward strand.
CCTGTATGTCTGTCATCAATACTGTTACAGTGACCAAAGATCCCACTAAACTGATCTTTATGTTAAGGACTACTAAGACTTTAGAGCACACTGCAAGTTTTTTGAGACTATAGAATAAAAATATTGACAAAATTGTGAAACATTTGTAATAAAATCTAATCAGTAAGTGATTAAAGACGTCAGAGGGAAGAAGAGAAAGACAAAAAAATGTCAATGTTGACTTACAATTGTATCTTCAAGTAAACAAATGGGTGACGTTTATCAGAAATCAATAGACTGGATTTGACTTCTTTTTGAACTTCCATTCTGGAATAAAAAGATACTCCTAATTAGCTAATTAACAATATGTTTGTTCAACTTTTCCAGAAGTGAGGATTTAAACAGAGAGCTATTTCCTTCAAGCCTGCATCCTGTTCTAGAAGCCGCTATCTGGACGCTGATGTGAGAAACTTTCCATTAGCACAAAGTATTAGTTCCTGACATTAGATTACTGAACATTTGATTGTTGGTATTATTTTTGTTCTAATAGCCTTGCAACAACATATTCTGCCATATATTACAGAGTCAAGGAGTTTCCCAACAGTTTTCCTTGTAAATCTTTATGCTTTACCATAACAATGCAACAAAAATAAATTTAAAAAATGAAAAGAAACCTTAGAATTGTATGTTTTATCTGACATAGGTATATGCATCATCAAATACAGCAATCACTTGTATATAATCTTATTCTGAACTCAAAAGTGTCATTCTATTCAACTTTAACTTATTTTCTAATCACATTTAGGCAATAGATAAAGGACATTAGACCCAGCAATGACTTAGAGATCTTAGATAAATGACATTAGACCCAGCAAAGACGTAACTTATGAATATAGCTAACTGTGCTACACCCGATACATCAGTTGACTCATCGAGAGCCAATAAAAATTAATTCAAAATCAGCTATTTTGTTCTTTAATTGTTTACGCAAGTTGACTGACAGGTCATTTATTTTATCTGCCAGTATTTTCCTAGTTTATGTTATTTCTTGGAATGCTTTCACCTTTTCTGGACAAATTACTTCGGCAGCTTTAATGACACACTCCTTAATAAAATCACCTTCACTAAATGATTTGTGACAAATGTAAGTCTAACTCTAACATATTAGCTTATTTATAATGTGATTATTAACAATTAATAATAGCCTAATTAAAAAGTTAACAAATCAACACTTAACTTAAAAGATAACTTGAAAGATAATTCGAGTTTAATAAATAAACAAAATTTTCGAGAAATTATTAGCTTTAAAAAATCTGATCATTAAAGAATAGTTAATAAGTTCAATGAAGTTGATTGTTACTTTTTTCAGTAAATATTTTACCTGAAAAGTAGTGTTGACTGTTAAACGCTTAATAATTTAACATTGTTGCTGTCATAGAACCAGACATTCTGATAGATGGCCAGAAAATAGCAAATGTCAAAAAGTTTGTCTATCTGGGAAGCACCATATCAGCAAATCAACCTAGATGATGAGGTAGACTTCCGTATTGCTCGTGAAAGTGCTGCTTTTGGCAAACTACAAGGACAAGTGTGGCAACAGAAAAGACTCAGCATATCCACAAAACTGAAAGTCTACAGTACTGTAGTTCTTCCGACACTCCTATATTATGCATCAGAGTCCTGGACCTTATATTCCTGCCACACCAAAAAGTTAAACTCCTTCCACCTACGCTGTCTAAGGAGTATCCATAGGGTGCGTTGGTTTGAATGCATATCAGACACAGAAATCTTAAAGCTGTCCAACATGAACAATATCAATGCGACAGTAAAAACGTCCGCATGCCAGACAATCGCCTTCTATAAGAAGAGTTGTGTGCAGGAAAGCGCTCCCAGGGAGGTCAATACAAGCGCTATAAAGACACTCTGAAGAGCTCCTTCAAGGAATGCGATATCGACATTCATGACTGGGAAGCACTAGCTCTCGATCGTTCCTCATGGCGAGAAGCTGTGAGTCTCGGAAGAAGCAGGCCTGTCTGCAACTGACCAAACCCTCCCATGCCATGCATGGGGCTGGCTTTTTAAAGCGAGGATTGGACTTTACAGTCATCTTCAAGGCCTTAGGAAATGAGAAATGTGCTCATCATTGAACACGAAGGAGGAGCTATATACTGTGTGTCAAGATAGTCTACTCTATCTATAAATAAAAGTATAAGACCTAAGTCGACTAAGTATGTGTTACTATTTTAATAAAATTTATGCATAATGATAAATGCCGCATAATGCATAGCAGGGAATTGCTACAAAATTTAACTAGATCTAGAATCTAAGATATTAGTTTAGAAATCAGAATTAGAATATCTAAAAATATTTAGATCTATATTGTCTATATTAAAGTCTTCTTTACTTACTACAGAAGGCCAGCTTGAGTTTCTAGACTACCTAGACTGTCTACTCAGTCTAATCTCTCCTCTAGCTCTAGACTAGTACCTCAGTAACTACTACTACTCAGTACTAGACTAATAGATCTACTACTACTCTACTGGTAACTAGAAGCGTAATTTCCGCTTTTAGCTGGCGTATTTACGTCTCTGGGCAGCAAACTAGTTATTAGATAGAAAATTCAAAGATCTCTATAGTCAGTATTATATAATAATATATTAAGTTAACTATTTAGTAGTCTAAGTAGTCTAGTCTTTTTATATGTCAGGTCTTTAATGTAGATCTAGTTCTATTTTGATATTGATACTTAGATTCTCTAGATCTAATTTTAAATTATATTGTATTTTGTTAATTTTTATTTTGATGTAGCTCTTTTACACAGAAAATCAGATTGTTTAGTATAGTTCCACGATCCATGGATCTATCTGATTCACAGACCTATATATATATATATATATATATATTGATCATCTACAATTCTAGATTGATAAATCTACATATCGATATATATATATATAGATCTGTGCTCCTGGTAAATTTATTTAAAAAACATGAATTTCAATGGTAACCGCAGAAGCGGAAAGCGAATTTCATGTGCGTATCTTAAAATACTCAGCTTAGCATAGGTATGTATAGAGTATAGACTATAGAACTAGATCTACAACTAAATATAGAATCTATATAGACTTATTGTAAACTATTACCGATCTATCATCTAGGTCTGGAATAGAATCTAGATCTAGAATAACCTAATCTAGTATGCAGACTACTTTTTTTAGACTGACTTTTAGTTTTACTAGATGATCTAACTTTTAGTCTATCTAATTAGATCTAGATCTATGGTAGATTCTTATAACTAGAACTAGGTCAATTTTTTATTTGTTGAAGGTTTAACTTACAAAAAAACTGAAAGCTGGTTCTTATTCTGCAACTAAAGGACTATAAAAATAGCTGTGTTCCTTTGTATTATCACCCATTGTCAAGATTTTATTTTAAAATAAATTGGGTCACTTCATGCTCCTATTTTGAACGCAGTTTTTGGGCTTTCTCCTTTAGTTGAACAGTGAGCACCGGTGTTGAACACCACTATCAGTGACTATGTAATTGCAACTTAAATTTGCTGACAAGCACGATATGAAGAACTTATACCATGCCATAAACTATATCTATGGACCCACAAAGTCATGCTCATCACCTCTATTAAATGCTGATGGGACAATCCTATTGACAGATAAGGAAGAAATCCTAAAACACTGGGCAGAGCACTTCGAAAAGGTTCTCAATACACCTTCCATCATAAATGAAGCAGCCATAGACCAATAAGTACCAATAAATGAAAAAATGGATGACCCCCCTACGCTAAAGGAAACCGATCTTGCCATTCAACAGCTCGCATGCGGAAAACCCAGGAGCTGACTCCATTCCCGTAGAGGTCTACAAAAAAGGTGGATTAGCCCTGATTGAAAGACTTCATAAGCTCTTCTTAATTATGTGGGAAAAAGAGTCAATACCACAAGACTTTAAAGATGCCACAATTGTTCATTTATACAAGCGAAAAGGAAACCGCCAGATCTGCGACAACCACAGAGGAATATCTCTTCTCTCTATTGCTGGGAAAATCCTTGCACGCATCCTACTAAATCGCCTCATGCAACACATAGAATATGGTCTACTACCAGAGAGCCAGTGCGACTTCAGAAAAGAGCGTGGAACCATTGACATGATCTTTGCAGCAAGGCAGCTCCAGGAAAAATGCCAAGAACAAAAAAATTGCTAATAAATTATATCTGTGTTACTTAAAAATTATTTAGATTGTAGTAGTAAAAGAAGTAGATTCACTTTTGCAATATGTATTTATAGTCTATTTCCTCATATACTCCCTCTCGCTCTCTTTATATATATATATATATATATATATATATATATATATATATATATATATATCGTATATAGTTTATTTATTTAAATACCTATTTAATCTATGTGTAGAAACAGACAGAAATAAATTTTATATAAATTATAGAGCTAAAAATTAATTATTGTAATTTAATAAACATGATATTTTCTACTAGGCTACTTGTATATTTTCTCTCTGTCTTTCTTTTAACTCCCATCCAAGGACCCTCTTCTTGTTTTCATAATTTGGAAGTTCGTTTTGTGAAACCTTAACATCCCCTCCCTCCCTTATAATTCTTTTCATGACTCTCTCCCCTACGCTGAGTGTATACCTCTCCTCACCGCCAGCTTATCTTGCGTGATCACTTGCAGTGGGCATGGTCTCTGGCTTCAAATTAGCAGCCCACACTTTTTCTTTCATTCATAAGTTATATATTCTAGATATCTCGATCTAGGTCATGTTTATTCATTGAAAAAATAATAGATTTATTAATCCCAATAATATTTCTTAATACGATTTTGCTGTGTTCAAAAAGGAGAATGAGCTGAATTCATTATTATTTGTTTGGACACCCCATTTTTAAATTTTATTTAACAGCTAACGGTATAAATGTGATTGGAATGTCTTTCTAAAGATGTTTAGAAGATATTTTGATATGCCCATCAGCCTACGATCAAACAGGCTCATAATATAGCCTTCATCCCTTATATGGGTATGAATTGCCGGGGGAGGTTAAAACAACAGCTTTATATACATGGTTACCGAGAATCTAAATAACTGCCATCTGCTTTGGAAAAACGGAACAAAATTACCGGAACTTATCTAAAATTGGACATGCTCAGTCCCGAAACATCGTTTTTAGCTCCAAACATACAAACAAATGAATTACAAACAAAAAAAAGCGACCTGTTCAGAAAGGAGAATTCGACGGAGTGTTCAAAATATAAGAACCTCCTCTAGTACTTGACTGACTTGACTCACTAATCGGATAATCACTAATCTCTAATCACTAATGGTGTCTAATGACGTCAAATGACAGTAAATATAAATGAGTAATGACTGTTTTAGTAGTGTTAATAAATATTAGACTTTAGAAAGTCTGGTACTAGTAATAACTTGTATGAGTAGTGCACTATACTACTATAGTACTATAGTCACAGTGAGTAGTAGTGGTCTAGTCCTAGTGTGTACTACTAGAATAGATGTACTAGAATCTAGATTTAGTACAACTTATACTGAATCTAGATTCTTGCTTTAACTCTCCTGGTCCTCTCTAAGTTGGACTGACTTACCCAACCCAACCTTTTCAAAACAACACACAGTCCATAGTCAAATCCATAATACCAATGACCTACCTGGAGACATCAGTCCTATAAGAGCACAGGCCTGCGCCGCATGTGTCGGTTGATTACCCATGGGGCTACACTGACCCGCATCACAGTTCAGTTACAACAATATATATATATATAATAATTCATTGTATTATACTATCTGGACAGCCTGAGAATGAAGAAGAAACGCTAATCAGTATTTCTTTCAAAGAGATTTAACTCTATCATTTAACGTAGTATTAAATGTTTTCCTCCATTTTATCAGATTAAGATGAAGATTTCCAATGTTTGTAACTGTGCATTCCCTGAGTGGTATTCAAAGTTTAAAGCCATCACTACTGAAAGGTAAGTTTATAAAAGATCACAAACATAGAGTTGAAGCTAGGTGCTGAAACAAATGATACATACATGTATTAAACATAAATAAATAACAGCACCAGGGACCAAGTTTTTAAGAGAGAAAGTAGTGAATTAAAATGCTACGAAAATAAGGGCATGCGTCGACCGAGGCTCGAACCTGTGACTCTGGATTTAACACCACCGCCTAGCGATAACGCACCAAGCGAAACTAGCCTCTAGACCATTGGAATGTCCAAAAAAACAGTCTTCTGATCCAGAGTCATTTCGCCCGTAGGCAAATTACCACCCCAGTGGTCAAAGTGGCCCAGCCGGCACCTCCCCCACCCTCGCAGCATCAGTTCACTAACAACTTCGATAGAGCCGACACAGACAGCCGTTAGGCATGTATTAGACTAATACATCATAAAAGATCAGCATCCATTCAGATTTCATTGAAAATTATTCTTGATTTTTAAGTTGCCAAATAAAAATTATATCCTCCACTAGCTTTAAAATTATATTTTTTTTCACATCTGTAGTGCTGGTCACCTGATTTTGTTTGACATGTTAAAGCATTAATGATCTTTTAGTACTTCAGTCACTGTAAATGTTGTAAAAGTAGCAAAATGTAAAAGATTAGATTTTTTTTTTTTGACTTGCTCACGGTATTGCATTCTAAGTGAAGATGATTATTAGTTTAGTTCACAATTTTCTTCCAGTTGGCAAACATTATTTCCCCAAATTATAGAGTACCAAGTCTCCACTGTATCAACAGACGTTAAAGACACTTCTTTCTATATAGATTTAATTTTCTGATGTTATATATTGATTTAATCTTGTACTATTTACTCTAGCTTTCTGTTTTTTACTAGTTTATTATTGACATCAGCTTATTTCATCTGCTGTATGGTTTCAGCAGAGCAATTTACACAGGAAAATGACAATCAGTAATGAATGCTAAATAATAAGTCATGCAATGAATTATTACATTGTTTTAGGGGTTTTTTTTTATTAGAAAGTTTTAGTCCTGTTGGATAAAAAAGTGTAGTAAAAACATATCTTTTCTTATATAATACAGACGTTACTTCAAAAAAGAAGATGATTACGTCCTACGCGTCATGCAATGACTTAAATTCTGCCAAGTCACTGGTTTTCCTGGCTAGCTCAGGCAACCCATTCCATGGTCTAATAGCACTAGGGAAGAAGGAGTATTTGTACAAATTTGTCCTAGCATATCTATAGGACGAGGAATGTGCCTTTATCTTTGTGTCTTTCAGAGTATTTTATTAAATTTTGTTTTATTTTTGTATTTGAAGATCATGGTTCAGTGTTTTATGTATAATTGCTACTTTACTTTTAAGTCTTCGGTCCTGAAGGCTTTCTAAATTTAGTGATTTTACTAAAGGTGTTACTCTAGTCAAATGTGAATATTCGTTTGTTATAGTAAACAAAAGGTATATAATAAATTCAACAAAGTCTATAAACAATGTTGTTCGTTATGTTCTTGTTTACATAAATTGAGATATTACAAGATAGTAACATATTGAGTGACTTGATGTCTTTACTAGACAGTTGTTAATAACTTTTTCAAATTCATTCACATTATAAGTCAATTTATAGCAATATTAGATATTAGAGATTATTTAGTTCTCACTTAACTGAATCATTTACTTGTATTATTTTGGATACTGTGATAGTGCAGAAACAATTTGCTCTAGATTCTCTGTTCACTTCTTAAAGTCTAATCTTGTAGCCATTAAGAGAGTATTGCCAAAGTGTTACAGTCCATTGTCTGATACTAAAAGAAAGCACTGGCTAATTATTGTACATTATCCACCTGTTCATGCCAAAGCTAGACAATGCAATTGCCATATTAAAAGACACCATATTCCAAGTCTCTTTGTAGAAACATAAACTGCTGCTTTGATGCCTTCACCCACCACTCCAAGTCCCACTTTCCATTCTTTTCATGCTAGTATAATCAGGGTGTGCAATAAATTGATTACTTCATGTATGATGTCTATAATCTGGTGTGCAATACATTTTTTAACTTCATGCCAGATATCTATAATCTTTAGAGATAATTTTTTTTTATTTAACTAATTTTAGTTTTTTTTTTCACTTAGTATTTTGATTCCACTTCCAGAGTCATTCCTCACTTACCTACATACAGATGGGCTGGTATTGCCAAACAGGTATACAAGTTGTTGTTTTTTTATACAGGATAATATTAAAGTATTTATTAGGATGAACAATGGAAAAAAGATGATATATATATATACAATATAAACATGTTGCAAATAATTGACAATTAATTGTATATTCATTTGTATAGATCTAGATAGTTGCAATAGTTTACAACACCTTATAAATTACATAACATTAAACTTGCAGTACAATGACTTTGACAAAATGCAGATGTTGGCCAACACTGACCACACTACACCTCAGCTAGGCCTTGTCTCACTCCCAGATTCTGACACTATAGTGAACAGGTTCTTTACTGGCTCCAGACTCTCTTCACTGTAGCTATCTATGGAATACCTAACCAATGCAATAACTCAAATGGGACAATCATTGCTGGATGCCATAGACTATAGCAAACATTGCTGGATGTGACAGTCCTCTTGGCAAAGAAACCTATAATCTGGAGGTTATAACAAATTCAACACAAGATGAATGGATCAACAACTGCAATGTGCAAATCCGTATTATAAGAGCAAACAACCTCACCTATCGCTAATTGTCCTACATGCCCAAGACGAAAAACTATGAAGACTAAACCTGTTATCACTTACCTTGGATTTAGGACAACTAAGACATTTTCATGATCAAAACCACAGTTGTTAAATTTACATAAAACAATTTTTTATTAACAATTTCGAAGCTGACATTTAGTTTAGTAAAGTGCAAGATTTAGATTCCTTCCATTTTAATGCACTAATTAATTTAAACTCTTTTTGTACGTCCATTTCTTGACTGGTAAACATTTATGAAAACAAAATGAAATATAGGTATAATTATATTATTTTGTTTGTTGAGGCTGGAAGCATGTGTTTGTTTGTGGGAGGTCAATATAAGCGGGTCATTGTAATTCAACAAAGCATACTACAAATCATGGGCCCAAACTTTATTAGGGAGTGTTAGCTCTACACATGGAGTCAATTTGTTAACAAAATATTGTCTTTCTTTCAATTAGCTCTACACATGGTGTATATGGTAAAGCTAACAACTTAATTATGGATGGGGATGTTGAAGATGAAGATTTAAGAGATGATGAGCTAATGAGAATGTATGAGGTGAGCTGTGATTTTTCTTTACTTAGTTAACATCTAACATGGTAAACCTGCAGGATTATTTAATTCTTCAATTATATCTCATTTGGTTACAAGTTTTTCATTTTTTACAACGCCTATATCAACTCATTCTGTCAGTCTGGTAAAAAGTTTGTACAGGTTATTTTTCCTACACCCAATCTCGGATCAAACTGAAATTTTGCACAAATATTTCTTCTACCTGACAACACAAGAATCAAGAAAAAAAATTAGCCAATTAATTAATTAACTATTAGTAATTAATTATTTTGTTTGGTATCTCAAATAAAGGACAAAAATCTACTTGGCTGTGGTGGTGGTATAAGCTGAATTAGTCCCCTTTATAGGTCGGTTCGTTAAAGTAAGTTAGAAACAAACAATATATAACTGTACAATCTTATATTTTTATACACACCTCACTAGCAGAGCAGTTAGAATGTCGGCTTGAGGAGGCTTAAGTCATGAGTTCGAGTTTAGGTTGTTCCACTTTTTTTTTATAAATGCTTTTATAAAATGATTACGGTAAAATTCAACCAAATATTCTTTTCTCCCTCCCCACGCCACCAATTATTGTATTGAGAAAGCTAAATGCATGAAATAGCGCCAAACAAAAACAATCAGTAAAAAATATTTCTAATCCCACATATTGTTGTTGGTCTAGAGCTATTACAAACTTAATTACATGACTGATCCAAAGTTATTGATACAACTACACTTTGTATAAGCTATGTTTGTTTTTTTTTAAAGTATTTTTTATGTTTTCCCCAAATGGTAGTAGGTTGTTGCAAAACCTTTTCTTGTAACACTTAATATAAACATATTATTATATGACTGCTCTTAAATCAACATTTCTCTTATGTATTGTAACACTTAATATAAACATATCAAACGTATCATTATCTGACTCTCTCAAATCAACATGTCTCTTATGTATTGTAACACTTAATATAAACATATCAAATATATCATTATCTGACTGGTGGAAACCATAATTTGAGGAAGTAATTAGGCTATATTAATAGCAAAACAAAATTCCTGTGAGTGTCCAAGGGAATGCGAGAGTTTTGCCATTGCACATTGGGAGTTGAAAGAGAGCTGCCGCGTCCCTGTCGATAATCCATGCTCCGTTCCTCAAGGGACCGTTACACTAATGGCGAGTCCTGCACGGTTTGTTTGGTACAACATAGGAATATGGCGGAGGTTCCCGGTGTACTCGGCCTTCGGCCATGCATGCTAGTCCATGCGCCCAGAGTGCCAGATATATCGGAAATAGCAATGCTTTACATAGGCATTGACTTGGATCTCTTCCAGACAGAACGGTTGTTCCAGCATGCTTACACGCCTAGAGCTCGAAGAGCCTTCGGCTCAGCTCTTTTGACAATCAAATGGTTTAGCCCTTCACATCATTTTATTCATTCATTCTTCAATGTGACATTGATAAAAAGTTTTATATCTATGTTGTTTTATTAGAATTTAATATTTTTCTTGTTTAGTTACTTATTTTTTTCTATACCATATTTCTGTTTACTAGTCTGACTGGTCAACAAGCTGTAACACACTAATAGCTGAGGTAAGGATAGATAATACTTTGACTTGTTCTCAGACTAAATAGCTGAGGAAGGATAGATGGTACTTTGACTTGTTTACACTAATATTTGAGCAAGGGCAAATAGTACTTTGACTTGTTTACACTAATACCTGAGGAAGAGTAGACGCACAGTCTTGCCTGAATTAAGATTAAATGATTCTTACATATTTTTTTTTTACTGTATTCACTTTATCTAAACTTCAGTCTCCTGACTTTGGTGAATTTGATCTTAAAGTGAAGGCTGCCATTAGAACACTAGGTGGAAGGGTGTTTCCAAAATTAAACTGGAGTTCTCCCAAAGTAAGTGACTCAAAACTTTTAAATTATTAGAGTCTACTTTTCTTGGTAGTCGAAGAAAAAGTTAGTCCATATTTAGCTCCTCAGTGGGCCAAACATTATTAGATAAATAATTTTTTTAAAATTTTAGCTCCTAAGTGGATGACACTTTAGAGAACTAATATTTATTTTATCTTAATTATAGTATTTTTTAATACCGGTATAGATTTTAGTTTCTGTGTGCAAAGTCTGAAAATTGGGTCTGTACTTTTATCTTGCTTGAATTCAGATAAATCTCTTCATTCTACACATTTGTCAAACTTGTTCATGTCTTGAATAATAAATGTAATAAGTTGTTTTTTTCAGGCTTGCAAAGCATTGTTTATTAATGCTGTGATGTCTTTCTTAAGGCATTTTGTTAATGTTGTGATGTGTTTCTTAAGGCATTTCTTTGCATTCATTATAGCATTAGAGCAGCTATAGAAATGGAAACATGATTCTGTTCCTGGCTTTAGACTCCCAGTGGGCTAGTAGGGTGCGACAGGACTTTCATCATCGTACTCCTTTCTGGGCTATTCCCTTCAGTTGAGTCCATCCGTGGTCTAAGTGCTCTAAGAAGTGCAGAAAAGACTTCACATTCTGGGAACTAATGGAATGCCCTAACCAGGCCTCCCCATGCTAGGGACCTCTTAGACCTGAACAAGCTATCATAGCAAAGTACTAAACAGGCCACTGTCCAGTTGTTTCAAATTTTGCCCTGTTATTGATAGCAATGGTCAGCTTGGGTTTCCTGTTAACTGTAGAGGAGAAGGGGGACAATTCAGGTTGTTGACTTCAAAACTGTTTTTGTTTTGGATTGTTTTTACTTGGTGAGATGTTTTTTTGGATAGAAAGTGACTCATAATAAAGTAGTGTGGCTTTGTTCCTAGTCCAGGACAGTTAAACTTTTTGGATATAGATAGAGTCGAAGTGTAGACTCTAATTATTTTTCTGTGTAGTTATTATTCTGTGTATGGGATATTAAGCTGTTATATTTTAATTGATACTATATATTTCAATTGTCTGAACTGAGCCTGTATGACATTACAGCGTATGTAATAAACATGTTATATGTCTGTGAATTGACATTCAGAATCTTTATTCTGTCATTACATGTGTCGTTACGGTATTGCCCAGGACTTGGGTACATTTAGTAATCAGTATTGAAGTACACATACATATATTAGAGAAGAAAAGAGTCTTGACAGTTATTATTGTATGTTATGGTATTGTTAAATCATTTCAAAAGCACTAAATTTGTTACTTTTAATTTGCCTTTTGATTTTGTTTTTTGTTTTTGCTAAAACTACCATGAAGTCCTAAACTATTTCTAATGGGTTTCCTCTGTTTTCATAGTCATTAGAAGGTATTTGATTACATTGTAGACTAAGATCTTTCAGTGACCTAACCAAGTTCAAATGGATAATAAATATTAAATGAATGTTGTATGTCATCTCCAGGATGCCAGTTGGATAGCTTTTGACAAAAGTCTAATGTGTACATGCCCCAGTGATGTGTACTTGTTGTTGAAGAGTTCTCAGTTTATCTCCCATGACTTGGATCAACCGTAAGGCTAAAAAAATTTACACTTGATTAGTTGGTTTCTTTTTTCTTCATATCTATAGTACTTTGAGTTATCTTGTTTTACAATGAACAAGGCTTGCTGGCTGAGTGGTAAAAAAAGTGGATGTATTGAAAATTATAAGATTCCTTCATTTATAATTGATTTGTGTTCTCGAGTCAAATTGGTTCTAATTAGGACATGAAATTAGGCTGAAAAAGTAATGTTGGTAGATACATGTGAACCTCATTGATGGTAAACCATAGAAACGTGAACATGCTTTGTCCTCAGAAGTTTCAATATCATGAAAAAATATTTAAGGTTTACTATATTGTCTATTAGCTAAAATAACCAAAATGATATCCTAAATATTACATGAAGATTTTCTCGTAATAGTAATGTTAAATACATTGAAATAGACTTGTTTAATCTATAAAAGATTTATGTTTATGGGGAGTTTTTTTAACCAGAGCAGCCACTTATATTTATTTGGGCCATATTTTCAATAACAATTCCAGACAGTGAAATTTTTTTCTTCCATATTCATATAACAGCCACCAGTTTTTTTATTCTAGACAGTAGTCATTTTCTGCTTTAAATCAACATAGAAAAAATAACAGTGTTTGATGGCTTTATTTGACCTTTACACTGAGAAGGCTTTATTTGACCTTTACACTGAGCAGGCATTATTTAGCTTATACACTGAGCAGGTATTATTTAGCATACAAATACTGATGCAGTTCCAGCTGCGATGGGCAGGACACGTCTGCAGAATGGAAGACCACCGCATCCCTAAACAACTCTTGTATGGCCAACTAAGTGAAGGAAAGTGCTCGCAATGTGGTCAAAGAAAGTGCTTCAGGGACACCCTCAAAGCTTCTCTGGAAGCGTTCAGCATAGACCCAGCCACCTGGGAGACAGAGGCACATGAAAGAGCATCATGGATCGCACTGTGAAAACTGGCGCACATGTTGCTGAGGAAAAGAGAACAACGCTGGCAGAAGAAAAACACCAGAGAAGAAAAGCAAGGCTGACGACACTAGCTCTAGCTGGAATAACCTGCCCAGTGTGCAGCCGAACATTTCGGGCTCACATAGGTCTCACCAGCCACATGAGGAGGCATAGAACCCCAGTGCAAAGCCCTCAGCCCCCTGGATGACAGTGTCAATCATCAAACCACAATGGACAAACTAAATTATTTAGCTTAAACACTGAGCAGGTATTATTTGGCTTATACACTGAGCAGGTATTATTTGGCTTATACACTGAGCAGGTATTATTTGGCTTATACAATGAGTAGGTATTATTTTGCTCGTTCACAGAGCAGGCATTATACTAAAAAGACATTAATTGGCCTGTATACAGAGCAGTCCACCCAGCTCTAATGGGTACCTGACATTAGTTAGGGAAAAGTAAAGGCGGTTGGTTGTTGTGCTGGCCACATGACACCCTTGTTAACCGTAGGCCACAGAAACAGATGAATTTACATCATCTGCCCTATAGACCACAAGGTCTGAAAGGGAAACTTTTTTTTTTTTACACAGAGCAGGCATTATATTAACAGGCATAATTTGGCCTTAGCAGTCATTAGTATAAGTCGTATAGTATATTAGTTATAAGCAGTTAAGCAGTCACAGTTCTCACATAAAAAAAATTAGTGTAGTCATGCAATATCTCTATTAAATGCAATGTATTTTCTTTTTTTGCATTGACAAACTTTAAAGAGAAAAAGACAAAAATTGAAAGTTATTATATACTGATTTGTACGTTATGTCTTTTTATTATATATTTGCTTTATTCTTATAAACTTCACATTATTGATAAGCTGCTTGGTTGGGGTACAATGCCACCATCCTAAAAGTTTGAAATAAAAGAGAAGTAGCTGCAGTATTTGTTAGTTATTTAACTTCAAAGTTTGTTGTTGTTTTAGTTTTGATCAATGTGAAGACTACAAGAAGGATGCACTACTTCCATCTATAACCTACACACTTGTTCTCAGAAAATGGGAGCCTCCTAACCCAGCTTCAGAGTTTCGATGCTTTGTTCATAGCAACAAACTCATAGGTAATACAACTTTTTAATTCTCCCTTGTAAAGTTGTTTTTGTAAAGCTTCAAAACAAGTCAATATCCCACTGGTCTCTTTGTTATGTTTGAAACGTCCAAAACAAACAAAGGAATGCTGGATGTGATAGCTTTTTCTAAAGGGATCTAAACAAATGGTGGGCAGAGTTAATTAAGTAAGTAACTGAAGATTATTATTATTGATTCTTTCTTTATATTAAAAAAATATAGTATGTTGCAGCTGAATTTACCAGATGATGACCTCTGACTAAATAAAAATTTCTTACCCATAATCATAATTAATTTGACCTGATACTATCCAAAACAATATTTTCATTTTTGTCTAATCTCTGCAGGAGTATGTCAAAGAATTGCCAATAAATTTTACCCTCACATTATTGTCAATAAAAATGTTGTCCTAGAAGATATCTGCGAGTTTGTGAAGATTCACATTGCTGAGAAATTTGTAGAAACTAATTGTAAGTTTGTAGAGAACTTGATAGCAACTTAAGAATTTCTATATAAGCCTTCCTAACATGTTTAGTGTAATCAAATCCCTTTCACCAAAATACAATTGATACCTTTTTTTTTTTTTTGTTCCAGATGTTGTGGATGTAGTTCATGTCAAGCAGGTGACTGGTTCAGTTGAGTTGAAGTGATGATAGAATGAACAAAGTAATGTTGAATTAATTGTTCATACACCTCAATGATGTTTCTATTGAAATATTTGTTTCATTGTTCTCTAGGGTCATGTGATACTAATAGACTTTAACCCATTTGGTCCAGTCACAGATGCTCTGATGTTTACTTGGTCTGAACTCGGTGACCTCATCACTCAGATAAAAGAGGTAAATATAATTGATTAGGGTTGCATTGAGAGCTGATCATTCAGTATGTTTTGGTCAAAAAAAATAAGTTAACACATGTTTATTATTTTAGCTTCCATGTTTTCGCTGTGTTGAAAGTGAAGAAGGTGTTCAGTGCTCAGACTATGCCAACTTTGCTTTTCCACAAGACATTCAGGACTTGGCAGCTGGAGAAGATCCATACAAATTAATGGATTGGATGAAAATTGTAGGTCTAGTAGTCTACCCTGAATTCTTTTTTTTTTTAAATCATTAAGTTTCATTTTTGTTTAATTAAAAAAATAATTATTTTTTTTTGTCATTGCAAGAGAGTAATAAAAGCTCTCCATTTCTCTCTAGTAAAAAGATTGATCAGAATAAGAATTGTAAGAATATGAAATCAGCTGTGATTATTATTACAAATGCTTTTTAGTTCTGAGGTTTTGAATTGAAAACTAGTTGTTCAATTTACCTGCTGAATGTAAAGCTACTCCACATTTTATCTCTAGCTGACACAAAAAGAGTTTGATAGCAGCTCTAGTTCAGAGGAGGAGGATACAGCTAATACATAGAAAATAGAGCCTTCTATTAGGTCAGTCACTATTGCAATTTGTGATTATCAATTGTTAATACATTATTAATAATATGTTGTTCTTTATAGAAAATCTAATTATGTCCATGTATTAAAGATGTTATTGTATTTTTATGAGTGATTCAATTCCTGCTTAACAGGTTTCACTCAGACATCCTCCTGCTTAACAGGGTTCACTCAGACATCCTCCTGCTTAACAGGATTCACTCAGACATCCTCCTGCTTAATAAAAAGACATCTTCCTTCTTTACAAAGTCACTGGAATTGACAAACTGATTATCTTCTATTTTTCAAACAGATTAAAAACACAAGAGCTGCTGAGTCTTTCATTCAACAGAAATTTGTTGTTGTTTTTTGTTGGTCCACTAGCAACACTCAAGAGCAACATTGGACAGTAAAAAACAAAACACTAATTTGAACATTTTGAAACAGTGTTTTCAACTAGATAAGTTACACAATGTCTGATGTTAACAGATTTAGCTGCTTCTTGAGACACATTTGTAGATTCTTCCATTATCTTTGTATTGAGACAGTTCATGAACTATATATTGCCTTATCTATGCAGTATGTCACAGAAATCTTTTTTCACATAAAGTGTTTGTTTTATTGTATAAGTTTTGAACATTCTTCCTTAAATGAAGATTTTTAAACCATAGGGTACACCTCTTGCAGGATGATTTAGTATGGCAGGGGGTATGAATCATATCCATGACCATATGACATACATACCATATGAATATACAGTCATCCAAAGTATACAGATAGATTTAATGTAGCATTGATTGTTATTCTCTGACTAGCTTTTTAAAATAGACATAATATAGTACAGATTTTTTTAACAACAGTTCATGTATATTTCATGTACATTTTTTAATTTAGTGAAATTTTATGTAGTCTGTTTTTAATATTTTCATATTTAATAATAGATTATTTGTTTGTTTTTTGTTTATACCTGTACAATTCTGATAGCATTATATAATTAGGTCAGTTGTGTCACAGCCTCTACTAGGGTGTAGCACTGTGAATGCACTTCTAGAATTCTAGAAACCAGACTAGGAAGGATGTTTACATTAGGAGAAGGATTTCCGCCCAAGTCTAGAGCCAAGTGAAAAGACTGCTAGAGATAGATGTTGTTATAATGTATTTGTGATTTCATGTGAATAAACATCCTTGTCTCCTTGAGTCATCTCACTTAAATTATTACAATAAGCAGGTTGCAACTGGGTTTGCATAGTAATGTGACATACTTCACTAATCCCTAATATTTGGAATCAAGGTTAATGCCGTATTGATACCATTTTAAAAATGTATAAATATAAAGTATATATTCTAGCCAATATACTTATTTTACCTTACAAAAAATATCAATGCAGATTTGAAATGCACTATTGAGACCAGAAGTTTTCTTTTCGAATGTACTGTATATAATCTTGGAAGAAACAAAAGATTTGAAGCGACTACTTTTAAGAAATGTGACCTCTATACACAGTCTACTAGGACATACAAGTTTTATATTATTTTATTGGATTTCATCAACACACATACACACAAAAGAAGATTACAAGTCCATGTTTGACAAAAGAAATCTTTACTACTGATGGAATGTTGTTATAATTGTTATAATATTTGTTATAAATGACAGCACACTACATGTATCAAAGTGTTATCACCATTACCAAAATATTTACAACATACTGAATGTAAAGTCAGAACATCATCATAAACTCAAATGATATTCAACTATATCAGGTTTAAAACAAATGTTTTTTGGCTTCATTTTCAATGTGAATAATAATTTTATATTAAACGTGAAACAATTGGCTTCCAGCACAGAAAATGTGTTAATTTTAATCTTGGCTGGGCAACATCTGCTAGTTAGACTAATAGTCAGTTGTTCTCAATGTCTGCTAACAAGACTAAGAGATAGTTGTTCTGGGCTACTCAAGACAAAGATTCTGATGTTAGCTTCCTATTTTGCTGTCTACTAGACAGTTGACTCCATGCACTGCACTACAAGGGTGAGAACTTCACATGGTGAATGTGAAATAACTGAAAGCTCATTTAGTTGACAGAAATGTCTTTAAAAAACTGTTAGCAATCTGTATTCTGTCAATATTTCATCAAATATGAAAACGTGTGCTAAGGCTTTCAAATAGTAGGAAATGCTCAATTGAAATATGAATAACTGATTCATAGTTAAATTTATACTTTCTCTTGAAATGAATCCCATTTATTTATTTTTTTTACTTTAAATGAATGGGAGTACCAGTTGTACTGCAAACTTTATTTTCTAAAGTTTCTATTTGAGTTTTTCAAAGAACTTTTCCAATTTCAGTTATTATGTTTATTCAGAAAACTGTCTTTGAAGTTAGATCCTGAACCATTTGCTAAGTGCATCCTCAGGTAGAGAAACTTTGCTCCATTGTATAGGTTAGTTCTGAATAGCACACTAATAAATTTTGTTAGAGAAAGTTAGATACATCATTAAACAAAAACAAGTACAATAAACTAATTAAGTACAATAAACTAAACAAGTACAATAAACTAATTAAGTACAATAAACTAGCTATAAATTGGAATAGAACAAGCAAATGAATAGTGTAAATCAAAGAAGAACAACTGACACAGTGCTACTTAAATACTATGGACATATTACACAGTTAGTGGAATGTTTTATTGCATGTATATATACTAATACACAAAATACAGTTCAACCCTAGTATAGCGATCTTCAGCTCAGTTTGTTTAAAATATCCTCACTTTAGTAAAACTGTGTGCATGCTCATTCTCCCAATGACCTCAGAGCTTGGTTTAGATTTTTATAAAAGGAAGTTGAACTGTATTCATAATACTCAAAGGTTAGCCTTGCAATTAAAAAAACAACAACACAGGAGTAACATTTACATTAACAAAAATGACAGCCAAGTCTCCAATCAAGTATTAATACCATCACAATGTAACTGACTTGAGAACAGTGCTAGAGTGTCTGGTAAGTAGCAACTTGTTTGTAGGCAGAGCTGTGACTGGGTGTAGCTTCTTGTCTTCCACAGACTCACAGTTTGTAGCTTCAAAGTGTCCATTTGTCTAGGAAAATACAAGTTGAATATTAGCTGGGTATATTTCTTGCTAACTTATGATATTAAAAAAAAAGCAACTTTAGATATTTTATTATCCTGCAAGTGTTAGACAAAATAAAATTAGAATTCAATGCACCAGTCAAACTGTTTTGTAGTGACTTCTCATGTCCACTTAATACACACATGGCATTTCGCCGAATACTTTTCAGTATTAATCTTGCATTGGATATCCTAATGGAATGCAAAACTAAGACAAATATTGTATTGTATGAAATATAATTTGAAGTGGGTGAGTTTCATTTTGTATATAAAAACAACCATCACAATTTCATGCAGTGAATATGAAAGGGGAAAAAACTATCACATTCTACCTGTCGGTAATTTAAAAAGTCACAACATTTAATCCACTTAAATATAAACTATTCAAAGAATAGACATTGTAAAAGTCACATAAAATTGACTCTGTACAAATCACATAGAGATTCATCATATTAACTCCTTCTCTCCTAATTGATGATACCAACGTCGATTTGACCCCAAGAAATTTAATTAATTTTTGGTTTATGAACATTAATTAGCATTGCGTATAAAGAGCATGAAATCCTCTTTAATTCTATACCAAATTATATCATTTTCTCAAAACCAACAAAACAGTTCTTGAAGTTGAATCCAAACAGGAAAGTGAAATACAAATTAGCAAAATGAGTAATTCCATTGGAAAATAATTATGGAAAGAGTTAAATTTAGAAACAGAATAAACAAAAACATTTATGACAAAGAATGCATCATTTTCACAAGGTCTGAATTTCATTTTCAGTAATAACTCTAAACAAACATTAGAAATGGTTTTAAAACTAGATGCTATTTAAATGCTGGCTACCTGGAGTGGTGGATAAACATGAATAGGGGGAAGCTTCAGAAGTTGAGAACTGCTGAAAGAAAATATTTGTTGTAGTAATCAAATCATGTTGTTGTTTTTTTATTACATGTATCTGACCACTTTAATAAACATTGTTTCACTTTTGTTAACGTTTATATCAAATTATTGTTCTTTTTATTTTTTTTTAATTTAATCTATTGAAGTTTTACTTATGACGTTGTTTTTTTTAAAAAGTTAATTTTTTATTTTACAAAGGTCAAGATAATTACACACACACATAATGAAAATAAAAATAAGTAAACATATGTATACTAAAAAATCTACAGTGTCAGTCTGTTAAAAAACTCTTCATAAAAAAGACACACAAGAATACCTGTAATTAAAAAAATAGGAGTTGATTCAAGTTTTGTTAAAGCAAAATACATCTGAGCTAAGAGTTACTAGGCAATGCAATAAAAATTTGTTTCCTGCATCATTCAAGAAATATATTTCTTTGGCTGATTGTGTGTTTAGCATACACTAGGTAAGCTAAGTGATCCAATATTTACTGCTTTGTTTACATTAAAAGATTAATAAATACAATAAACATGATCTTTGGTATCTTAACTTTATAAACATGCAATTAAAATATTTATACAAATGATTTAGTAGAATTTATATTTAAACTTTAAAAAGTTTAATTTAGATTAGTTTTATTTGGTAAAGTTAGTTTTACTTGGTAAAGTTAGTTCAACCAGTCTACTTAGTTGGATTTAACCAAACAATTGTAAAGGATTATGTATTCTCTAGAACTGAGAAGTTTGTGTTGAAGTGAAATTTGAAAGTAACAAGAAACTCACTGGTTGTTTAGGATCAAATTTGTGATAATTGTTATTTATTTGGATTTTTTTGTTTTCTTGTGTAAATATAATATGCAAGTGCACAGATTATATGGTCTCTTATACAAAATAAATACTCATGAACAGTTATTTTAATTATTCTCAGATTATATGGTCTCTTGTACAAAATAAATACTCATGAACAGTTGTTTTAATTATCCTCAGATTATATGGTCTCTTATACAAAATAAATACTCATGAACAGTTTTAATTATCCTATTAACTAAGTGAGAATCTTTTATTAATAAGAAATACAGAAACAATCAAAAGTCACTTCTAGTCTATATAGTTAGTCATATTTGTTTTCTACTGTTTTCAGTTTTTCGTAGGTCTACTTTTACAAGCGTTCATGACAATGGAAACTTCAAGTACACACTTTTAATTTGTTAACATGACAATGAACAAGAAATATGTTAAAAATGAAAACAAAATGTGAGTCATCTTTTTGACAGTTAACAAATTTGACTTCATATCAACTTTGTGCTTTGTAAATATCACATCACATAAATAAAGATTTGTAACTGTTTTTTTAAGACTAAATAAGGATGATAGAAAGGATAATTATATTTTTTTGAAGATTAGAGTTACACACAATACATGACATAGAGGGATCAAGTTTGTTAACTGATATAATGCCCCCTCAAAAAAAGCAAATACTATTAATATCCAATCTACCTCTCCTGAAGAGGCTGCTGTTGCAGGTTTAACATTTCTCCTATGTATTTATAAACTGCTCTGTAGGCATTCAATGGGAAAAATAAGAACTTGAATTTCCGATTTCAAAAGAAAAGTAAATTCTCATGTAATTATTTTCAGTTTAAATCAAGTTAAACCAAAGTTTACATCAATGTCCAAACTGCATTTTCAAGGCTGTTTACAAAATTAAACAGCAATTAAATATATTGCAGAAGAACTGCTATTCAATTCAACTTTAGTAATATAATTTGTTTTTCAAAATATGACAGTCATTTCTGAAAGTTGGAAGCTTTTAGTTTAGTTTTCTTAGCACATATTTAAAGATTTATATAGGGAAGCAATCAAAGTGAGAAAAAAAAATGGGTTTTATTATTCATTATTGTTTTTAACAGTATCTCAAAAAGATAACTATTACTTGCTACTGATTTGATCAATCACAATAATGATTTAATTTCATGTTATAGTTTCTTATTACTACAGTGCCAGTGTATGTACAAGTGACCTACATTTAATGCTTCATTATTATTACATGTTCACACTACCAACAACTAACACCTCAGTTGCACTTCATGTATTAAATTATAGATATCAAAGTCCCAATGTAAACAACTAGCAAATATAATAAACAGAAGGCTTTGTGACAACTTTTGTATTGCTTTGTAGAGAAACAGTTTTGATTTTTTTCTTTCTGTTTTATTGAACCACAGTTTCACAAGCCATATTCCTTTAAAATGTTCACAGACTACCTGGGAAGGTTATAAAGATGACTTAATGTTGTGTAGAGTATCCTCTGTTCTTAGCATGCAATTTTTGAATTGTTTTTTATTGATAAAGGATTTTGTATGAGAATCACATTACACACATTTCCTTGATCAATGCAATCTGTTGGTGCTTAGCTAAGTTAAAGTTTCTTGCATGTTCTTATGAGATATGAAATCTGTTCCCAATTTAGCTTGAGTAATTTGTACTGATACAGAATTTTATTAGAGGAGCGTTACAAGGCATTTATTTCAAAGGGAGTCAGCTTGGGCTTAGTCATTGTTGTACCAGTACAGGCCCAGTCATAATTTATCTAGTGCAAACATCTGTTGAGCTAATGGGGTTCTGTTGGTCAGTGATATGAGACAGACAGTGGATATCTCATTAGTCTAGGTCTTTCCATTTCAATACATAGTTTCATTCCATATTAAATGCTTTGTTACCATTTCATGGTCATTGTTATCCATTGTAATTGTGCCAACAACTGGGTGATAAACAATCTGTTTGGGCCCAGATATAAACAAGCATGATTGATGTTAGTTAAATAGAACCTCACAATTAATATAGTAATTATATTACAATGCTACAAAATGAAAATAATATTTTCCTTTAAAGCTTAGGTTTTACAACACTGCCCCGTAAATTGATAAAAAAAAAAAAATAAACCAGCATTATAACCCAGAATGAAAATGAGTTGAATGTATATTTATAGTGTGTAGGTGCTTCAACTTTCTGCCTGAGAAGTTGTTTACCTTTACCTGATATTGTTGGCCTGACTTTGTGATAAACCCACATTGTTGTCACTGACTATCTCTGACTTTAAGGTACCTGAGCTGCCATAGTGGTCAACACCAGCACCTCCTATTTCCCCACCCCAAGGTGCTCTGGGTCCTTGTGGTCCCTGTGAAGGACTAGAGGAATCAAATACAATGAATCTTTATATTTAAAAACTAGGTATGAGCAATAGAATTATGATAAAAATTATATCCTTTTTTAAATATATTTGAACTAGATCTATATTTAATAAAAACATTAATAATATTTCAGCACCATTACTCTCCAACTGACCTGAATCTGAAATCTGGAGGAAGTGAAAAACCATGAGTAAAATCTAATCTTGACTGAAGGACCTGTTTCTGGAAATCTTTTCTAGCATTACCATAGCCATTGAATATATGGTCACAGAACAGTAGCTTTCCTTCACAATATATCTAGAGCATAAGAAAAAAGTTGTATGTATTGATACATTCAATTGAAATTTTAATTTCATTATTTACTTTAAAGCTGTTGAATATGATTTGAAAAATGTAAAAGATACAAATTAAGGCATCACTTCAATTTGCAAGTAATTTTATTGAGAGCTTAACTTTCATGTTTGAAATGCTATTAAAGAAAATGTGAGGTTTCCTGCAAGGACATTGGTATATAACTTTTTTTTTTCAGTATTTTTTTTAATACAAGAAGAGTTTCAAGGACTTATTTTGAAATACAATTTAATTCTTCAGTTTCTGACATGCTACAAACCAGAAACATTCCAGAAACAACATTGTGACGTGACAACAGAAGAGGTTGTGCATGATCTGAACCTTCCATAGCTGTATTAATGTCATATTTAAGTATACGAAAACTGTCAGCACGACACTGAAGGCAAGGTCGTGTTCTATTTCGATTCTGGTGTTGATAAATTTCATTGAGCATGGTCTCAGACGGGTTACTTTCAGGAAATCTAATGGAAGAAATTAATTCATCGTTAATTAATTTCATTATTACTAATTGTTTTTACTAAAGATGTAGAGAGTAAACTAATTGAGAGGCTTGTTTAAAGTACTTGAAGTTTTCTAATGATAATGAAGGTCAACATACGCAGATGATACTACGGCAATGATTTGAAGTTGATTTTCTGAAGCTTCTTCCTGTATGTATCTATCATACACCACATCAGATATGAATGGAATGGCATGTCGACTACATCGACACATGGGTTTCAGATCTGAAAGCATCTAGAAGGAAAACAGAACCTAAATTTATTTTACAACAATATATAATAATAATAACAATGCAATAATAAAAGATTTTTCAGTGCATTTTTTTTTTATGAAGGCTAAAATTGTAATGATTTCATATTTAAAAAAAAACAGAATTTCCAAGACTATTGGTTTATCTAATAAATAAAATGATGTTGTTAAAAAAAAGTCTATTCATCAATAAAATCAATATTGTTTGATTTCAGTAAGACTGGCATGAAAATTGTTTACAATGAGATGAAGGTTGTTAGCTATGTTAGTACCCTACTTGCCACACTAACTAAATGTCTTCAAATATCCTCATAGAATATGGCAACCAGAGTGTTTAAGAGCATCCAACCTATTCATGAAATCAATCATGGTTTTATCAATTCAAAGTTGTTGAAAGTTACCATAGGTCAAATCAACAGGAGAGCTATTGAAAAAAAAACAACTAAAAATATACACATTTTTAATACTTTGCTTTATCTTTTTTTGGCAATGCCAGTTATTTCAGCTGTTTGGTAGAAATTGTGCTATATTATGACAACAGTAATTCTAAATAGCAATTAGTATTTACCAGTGTGTGTAGAGCCATAGGACACAGGGTAACATTAGCTACTGTTATTTCCTTTTCAGCTAGAGAAACAGCTGTAGACTGTCTGGAAACAGCAGATTTCCTCCTGCTTTGTCCAGCTGACCTACTTCGTTGACCAGAGCTGAAGTTTAAAATTGTTAGGTTACTTTTTTGTTTAATTATAGAAATGATACATTTATTAGAAAAAAATATGGTGCAAAAAAAAAAATCTTACTGCAAAATCTTTGCCACTCTGTCATTGAATGTTGGTAGGAATGATTTCAGTTCGTCAACATTGTTTTTAGTTTCTGAATTGATATTCTGTTCAAATCTGACTGTTGGTGGATTAACTGGAACTTGTGGCTCATTATCAACTGGTGTTTCCAAAAGTCTGACTACAGTAGCTACATAAAAAAAAATTATGTTAGAAATACTTAGATCTAGATATCTTAGAAATACTTAGATCTAGTATATCTTACTGGTTCTAGTGCAATATTTTATAAAAAGCTTTTGCTTTATTTTTTTTAAAGAGATCTATAATTAATATCAAAGATTTTTTACATTTAGTTTCAGAGGACAACATGTACAATATACACAAGAACGTAATGTAAAGTGATAATTTCTTTTTATCAATAGATTTTATATCAAATGTCCGTATGACTAAATATAAACCTTCATTTTTACATCAATATATAAAGCCGACTGTATAGAACTAATGGGGCATGGTGGTGGAGTGGTAAAGTACTGACTTCCAAAGCAAGGGGTCTCAGGTTTGAATCTCAGTAAGGACTGGATCACATAACACCTTGTCAAATGATGGCCATAGATACAGATAAGCCTCAGACCTGAGACAAAGTATTGCCTCTGCCATCTACCGAGAGTGGCAGGACCGATGGGAGGCTGAGACTCACAATAAACTCAGGCAGATTGTGGCGGATGTCAGGTGGCGGTCCACATCTAAGGGTCTGACAAGGCGTGGTAGCACGACCATGTCCAGACTTAGGATTGGCCACACCTACATCACGCACTCTGTTGTGCTGAAGAAAGAAGAGCCCCCACTTTGTGAGTATTGTGACTCTCGCCTCACCGTGGAACATATCCTCATCGACTGCCCCAGATACCAGGATGTCAGGGAAAAATATTTTAGAGCCACTAATTTAAAAACACTATTCAATAATGTCGACCCTGGGAAGGTACTGGGCTTTATCCGGGAAGTGGGGTTGTCTACGAAGATCTGACTTATAAATTCTGTAGACATGTACTATTTACATTAGATTTTTACCAAATTATTAAATTTTTACTACCTCTACTATTTTAACTGTGAATAGACCTTGATTTTAATGATTTGACTGTATGGAATTTGGCCTTTGCTGTGTGGAGGGAGAGTGGCCCTTGAGGGACCTCAGGCACGACATGGCCTAAATTGTGCCGATGTGCCCAAAATCACAAATCACAATTACAGATAAGCTTTACATATCAACCCTAGAGATCAGACTGGATAACATAACACCTCATCAACCAACGGGCATAGATACAGATAAGCTTTACATTATCAACCCTAGAGATCAGACTGGATCACATAACACCTTGTCAACTGATGGCCATAGATACAGATAAGCTTTACATTATCAACCTTAGCAATTGCAAGCTTTGAAAAGGGTATTCTACTTTAGTTTACTATATAACTATCATTGTAGTGTAGTATATATATCCCTAGCAATATACTTTACTATATATAACACTGGCATTTAGGTATAATCTATATGATAGAACATGTTGCAGAATATAGTCTACTGTATATAACTTATAGCACAATGAAGTCTAATCTATATAACATGTATGTAGCACATCATAGTCTAATCAATATTACATGTAGTACAATGTAGTTTACTCCATATAACATGTTGCAGAATGTAGTCTACTCTATATAACATGTTGCAGAATATAGTTACTATCTATGTACCTGTTGGGGCTGATGGAACTCTGGCTGATATTAAACTAAACCCAAAAGTATTCTTTCTGTCTTCTCTGCTTTCTGTCATTTTGGCAGAGTAAGCTCCCACTCGTGACTTTCTTGGTGTCTCTCTAACTTGTTCTAATGTTGGAGATTTGAGTCCAATGGTTATTCTGTAGTGTTCCAGCCAATCATCAACTAAAATCCTGTTTGAATAAAATTTAAATAGTTTTTTTGTCCTTTTTGATTTTATCAAATTGTCAACAATATGCTAATTTAAACTACAAATTAAAAACATTTATTTCAATAAGATTACTTTGAAATTTCATTAAATTCTAACCTGGCTTTCCTTTGCAACCTGGCAAGGTCTTTATCAGCTTCTATGTCATATAAAAGTTTATCTTCATTGTCTACAGATCTGACAAGTTCAGCCAATTGTTTACTGAGTTTCTCCTTTTAAAAAATGAATAATAATCTTTATTTTGAGGAAATTAGTCTAACAATTGTGTATTGCATATGACATTTTAATTATAAAAACACACAAAATATATGATCCTACCCAAATTGTTAAAACAATAAGAATCTATCATTTTGATAAAACTGTTTCTATACTTACTTTTTTTTTCTTCAATTTTGATTTTGATCTAGAGCCTGTCATTGACAAAATAGTTTTAGCTGATTTGGATGTCAATGTTATATTTGTGAGCAGACGTTCCTGTTCAGGAAATAAAAAGCTTGTAAAAGATTTTAGTTTAAGTCATTTTGTACAAATATATTAGTAGACTGTGTGAACTTTTGCACAGCATTATGATGTGGGTCACACAAAAATAAAAAGAAAAACACCAAATAATATGCCTTGAAGCCCAAGTTGAAAATGTCCAAAAAATGTTGAAGAACTGGATAGAACATGGAACTATAGTCCATGGATACAATGAAGTAATAGACTTCCCATCTCAATACTATACAATCAAACGTGAAACAACAAAAAACATTCAGCTAATATAACACATTCTACTCTCCAACTTAAAAACAAATATATAGGAAACAACCATAACAAAGTGTACAAATATATAGG
This sequence comes from Biomphalaria pfeifferi, assembly GCA_030265305.1. Taxonomy (NCBI): domain Eukaryota; kingdom Metazoa; phylum Mollusca; class Gastropoda; family Planorbidae; genus Biomphalaria; species Biomphalaria pfeifferi. The sequence continues at coordinate 541,573 of JASAOG010000116.1, forward strand.
AAACAACCATAACAAAGCATCTTTTCTTTTCAATTGCAATGTTATATTTTCTTTACAAAAGCAATGTTATGATGGCAGCCTGGTCATGTGTTATGCCCCCTAGACTGTCGTTCAGTTGTCTCAATGGTCCCAGATTTATACCCTGCCTGCTGCCATCCCCTGTCATCCAGCAAGAGGTTTAGACTAGGGAGATTATCTTCAACTACGAAGGAACATCCGAAACATGTAAAACATTTTTCAAACATTATGTATAATAATTACAATTCATTAATTAACATTAAGATCAAGGTTGCATAGGCTTATTAGTTTAGTGTTAGATTTCTTTAAGAACTTTTTTTTAAAAATTTGAACACATCCAACTTTAAAACCACCACAAAATACAAATCTCTTATGTTTTAATGTAAATTAGTGACAAATAAAATATTTACATGTTCAGTATGTTTTCTCTCCCTTGCTTCATAAGTCATATTGACAAAAAGTCGGGTTGATTCCTTCTGGCAGGCAAATACTAGAACTATGTAATTCTCTGCTACACAGCGGAGTCCTATATATTGGTTCATCTACAAAATAGCATCAAACAGATTTGAATGACTTTAATCACTAGTGTTTAGTTAGCCTGGGTCTGTAAATATATTGAATCAATTTAAATCAACTTGATCTATCTACAATAAAAACAAAACCTGAAATTGAACTGGACTGGTTAATTTCACTTGAGCTTGTGGCCATTTCCAATGGCGGATAACTCTACCATCTTTGTTTGCAATGTGACCCCCTTTGATTGTAGAAAGAAATCTAAATAAGAAATGAAAAAGCCTAAAATTAAATTTTTCTAAAGAAATAATTTTAACTATAGAAAAATTGTGTGTTTATTATGTAACTTTTATAGCTTACTAGTAAAACAAATAATACTATGTTCAGAATATTTTTCTCATACACTGGCACAAAATATCCCTAAAAAAATAGACTATATGGAACAATATTGTGAGGAAAATAAATATGGTAATATATATGAGTTGATAAATACAGATCATGCTAAAGGTCAAACAATAAAATCTTCACCTAATATGACCATTCATATGATAGCAAACACCGCAACCACTTGGTGTAAAAGCTGCAAGCATTTTCATATCAGCATCATCATCATAAACAATTGTATAGAATCCATGTCTATTGATTCCAGCAGCAGAGGCTACTATAGCGGGACGGCCAGATGTATAGCTAAAGTCAAATGTTAATTTCATTTGTATATTTTTTATTCAGTTAATAATAATAATAACTAGAAAACATTGTGTAACATAATAAATATTTGTATTTAATATATATAATAATAAAAATATATATACATAATATAGCTGACTATAGATTAATCTGCATACACACATTAAAGGATACTATACAACAGTGGTGCCATCTGGATGTGTGGAAAGCATGATTTGTCTCCCTTCATTATTTTCATTAAACAGACGTGGAATACGTGGTTTTCCATTTTTTATCAGAACAGGAGGTGAAGTTTTCACAGGTGACTTACGATACTTGAGAACAGTTTCTTTGTGAGTGTCTCCATAGTAACGCACAACAACATCTTGGTTGTGACCTAGATAAGCTTCTTTAGCTTTTTGTTCTTTTCTAGGATGAAGGAAAGAAAGACAGCTCCTTAGAAATTGAAGGCAATCAAGTTTACTAGGGACAAAACAAAACAATTATCAACCTACATTGCTTTGAGTTCCTGGTGTAAACGCTGAACACAGTATTCCAAGATGGCTTCCTTTGCCAATTTATCCTCTTTACCTTTATGAACTATCCAGCCTGGCATACAAAGAAACTCAATGAATGGTTTTTGTCTTGTATATCTTTTGGATTAGCAAGTTTTACAAATCTTTTGGACATCAATAAAAGTGTTTTTTAGTACCAGAGAAAAAAATTAAAGGGGCTGCCAAGAGACTAGATACTCAAACTTTTGACAAGAGACTAGATACTCAAACTTTAGACAAGAGACTTGTTAAACTTTAGACAAGAGACTTGTTAAACAAACTTTAGACAAGAGACTAGATACTTAAACTAAAGACAAGAGACTTTTTAATCAAACTTTAGACCAATAAAAGGAAATAAATTAAATAAAGATGAACAAATGATATTACCATAAGACATACGACACAAGCTCACAAAGATAATGACAACTTAATTTTCTATGTGTGTGTCTTCCAAAACACTCACAAAAAACATTTATTACTTTTTTTTTAAAAAAGCCTTTCTAATAAATGATAGTCGCTACATATTCTTATGATAAATGCTACATATTCTTACCTTTATCCTGACATAATTTGGAAGAAAGCTGAAACTGTAGAACAGACACATAGTTGGGAGGATTTGCCAAAGATGATGCTGAAGGAACAAGATAAATTCAAATGTATTATATATCATTTGAATGAACAACAAAAACAATACTACCGGTACCAAGAAAAATAGTAGAATAGAAAGTTTTTCAAAAAAAAAATAAAAGTTAGAAATTAAACTATAAAAACTCACTACATTATACTAAACAACTCTACTTTAGGAAAAACAATAAATAAAGAAATATTTTGAGTTAGAAAAAAAAAAGACATTTACTGCTACAAAAAATTTTTGAACTTTGCTTGAGATTTCTAGGTTTATACCTACATCTAGTTTCAGAAGCTGTTTCTGTCAGTGCTGATAAAAACTCATAGAAACCTTGTTTTGATGTTGGAGACTTGCTAGCTAAGGAACTTGGACCTAAATAAATGGGTCACTAAATCTTTTAACCAAGCGAAACATTTGTTGTTTTTTTTTACATAAAGCCACAGAATGGATTAACTGAAAAATGTGTTTAGTTTGCACAATTGATAGTGTAGTTCTTATTTATTTCATGAAATTGGAAGCTATTTGTATAGCCATTGTCTACATCTCATAATCTGTACATCCGGCAATATAAAAAAAGTTATCTTTTCCTTCTCCTCACCTCTATATCAATAGATATATGTATGTATTTTTGTTTTGTTCCAATAGAATGTATCTGATTTATGCTACAGGATAACTTCATTTAACACTTAGAGAACATTTACATTTGCAGAGCTGTGTAGAGAGTTGCTCACTTCATCAGAAGGATAATAACAGAAATTCACAAAATACTAGTGGGTAATTATCAAATTAAAAGGGTTTAATGTTGCAAAAGAAATGGCTCCATTAAGATTAATATATATATATATATATATATATATATATATATATATATATATATATATATATATATATATATATATATATATTATTCAAATATATTTTAGTCCAAAAACTGACAAGCACTGAATATTCTATAAAAAAAAAAAAAAAGAAATCATTTCTGATGCAACATGTGTACTACACACTAAAAAAAAAATTTTTTTTATAAACTAAACATTTTAGGATGTAAAGCTAAAGCTCACATTAGGCCAGTTTGAAAACAAAAAACACATTAAACAAGAAAATCTATGAACTAGATGTTATTAGATGTTATTTTTACAAATTTAATTAATGATATCATAAAAAAATTTTAAAAAAAATGATAGAAGATTATTCTCACTAGGTGATATAAGTAAAAACTTAAAATATTTAAAAAGAACTTATTAACTAATTATTTAGCTTATATATGGTGTAATTCAAACCATAAATCAAAGCCATTAGGGTACAAAATGATGCAACTCAAAATATTTTTTTTTCAGACTTTCTTTAATCTATATTATAAAGGAGAAAGTAATTAAGGTGTATGTATTATTATATATGTTATGAATAGAAATCAAAACCGTTTGACCAATCTTGATAAAACTTGGCATAAATGTTCCTTGGGTACTAACTTAGACCGTAATGTATGTATTGTAGCCCTAAAACAAACTTAAGACCCTCAAAAAAAAAAAAAAAGTTGACCAACTCTATGAAAGTATTATAACTTCATCGATCTAGGCTATGTTTACCATATTTACATGAAAAGATCAAAAGGATCTAGATCTAGGTCTAATTTTAGAAACGACACTTTGCGCAGATAGTTTTTTACTTTGACACATGAAAATGCAAAATATAGTCTATTGATTTTATTATTTAATAAAATTAACCTTCAAATTTGTTTTTCAAATGCATTTTTACATAAATTCGCTCCTTATATCTGCCAATTTAGAATTCCTGACGAACATTCTTTCATTAGACATTACGCGAAGTGTTAAACATCTCTCTATTCCTAGGTCTAAAACTCTAATTCCACTCTAAGATGATACAGCTTCTCTTCGCAAAGATAGTTTTGTAATTAAATACATGAACAGATTAATTATATTCCATTCATTTCATATTTTAATCAAATTAACATTCAAATTTGTTTTTCTAAAGCATATTTACATAGATCTACAATCGTTTGCCAATGTTTTCATAAAAAATTGAACTCAGGTCAATTAGTTATTTTTAGCTCCATTCATAATATCTTTTTATTCATGAATTCATGCATTCGCTTTACTTATAACATTATTATTTTCTTTAATTGTTTCTAATGTTAATGTTTCAGTGACTATATCAGCAATACGCAAGTTAAGACCCACGGGCAGTGGGTAATATCTGTTTAGTTACTTATAATTGTAAGAATAAAATTGATATTTGATTTTATGTTTAAGACTGTACCTCTAAAGTCACTCAGCCGTGGTCGACTACTTCGCTTAGATACACCAGACATTCGACTATCACTTCTTTTAACATTCTGGTGTCCAGTTACAGACTTTGTTTCTCCATCTTCATATATTTCTGGTAATCCAGCCCCTGGTTTTGTTAAAAGTCTTTTATTTCCTCTACCTGACTCTGAAGCAATGGACTGTGATCTAGTTGTGCGACCTTCCTCCATTACACTTGGTGAAACCTATCAAATGTTTAATGTACACATATTATCAGTTTAATAATATTATTACATTTAATATTTAAAAAATACTTTTAAATAAAATAAAACTTGTATTAAGTGTAATTGTATCAATTAGTTTGGATCAGTCATGTAATTAAATTTGTAAAAGAACCAATAATAAATCTGTGCTATAGATATATTTTGACCAATTATTTTAGATTAGCTGAAGCAGTTGGGAAAGGGGGTGGGAGAAAGAAGGGGGTATCTTGGTGAATGTTACCATGATCACTTTATAAATGTATTGAAAAAAAGGTCTACGACTTGAATTCAAACTCTGGGCTCAAGCCTCCTCAAGGGAACTAATTCAACTTATACCACCACATCTATCAAGTAAAATTTCTTTCCTTTGTTCAATTGAAACAAAATAACTAATTACCAATAGTTAATTAGCTAATTAGTTAATTTTTTTATTGATTCTTTTTTTGTCAGGTACAAGAAATAATTGTGCAAATATTCAGCTTGATCCAAGATTAGGTGTGGGTGAAATAATGTGTATAAAATGTTTAGCATATAAGCTTTGTAATAATTATAATAAGGCTTGTCTTTGAGTGGAAAGATTATGAGCAGTATAGTATTTGTTGATTATTTCTGTTCGCTTATTTATTTATTTATAATAAACTTCAAATACTTTGATTTATTGCGCTGAGATAAGTTTGAAGTATTTTCTTACTTTATCATCTTCTCCATTGGAAATTTCTGACAGCTTCTTTAAGTAAGCCTCTTTTGAGGCCTGAGTTTGCCATTCTCTAGGGATAACTTGAACATCTGCTGTCAGCTCAGAATATCCAACCATCATTTGACATTCTAAGGACTTGGGAATTAATGATGCTATATTTTCATAATAGTAGATTATACGACTCAATTGGTACAAAATATTTCCAGCATTATTTTTGGCTTCCTCAAAAATGTAGCGATGTGAGTCTTCATCATTACATAATGAAGAATCCAGATGATTTCTTAAAGCATTGAAGGCCTGGTTGATTTGAGGCAATAAGGTTTTTTTACCATCTCCAAAGAGCTCCTCATCTTGTTTCTGTTTTTCTTTACTTGCATAATAAGCTGCAACCTTGAGTTATAAACAAAAAATGTAAGATTAATTTTCATTAAATGAGACCAATAATATAGTAAACCATATATTGAAGAAGGGATCCCTTGATAAACTGTCAATAAAGCTGGAATATCAATAAACCTATCAGCCACACTTCTCATTGGAATACTGGACTCCAAAAGGCTGACCATACCCTGTGACAATTACCCACTTGTATCCAAGTGCCCCCTCAACTAGAAAGATTGATCATAACAGAAGCTGACCAGAGAAATGTTAACTGGCAACAAAAAAAGAAACAGAGATTTTGGTCCCATGTAGACAACACTATTAATAAGGGAAATGAGCTACATAACATTAACATTTACCTGTAATGGTAACATGAGTATTGCTGAATCAATAGGGTTATAATTGTAGACAGATTATCATGATTTTAACATGTTTTTGGGTGGTGATAGCTCATATGAAAAGCTGCCATCAGGTGGGATATATTTATGTTATACATATAATACGCACTTGGTATTATTCATGAAATGTACTGGAATTGAAATATTTTTGTCCATAATTTATGGTGAGCAATAAGGTAAAATGATGTTATTCCAATGGAAAAACAAACATTAGATGTAAATCTAGAATCTAGTAAGATTGCTAAATTTAGAAACTCTTTGAACACTAATTCAATAAAACATAAAGATAGCATATAACTACTAGCTTAAGTCAACAAAGTACCTTTGGGTTTACAGCCTTAAGACTGTCAGGGAAATCTTCAGGCAATTTCTTAAAACGTTTTTGAAATGGTTTATGCCGACTTTGCTCATAGAAAAAGTAATCAGAATCCATTTCTGACACTATTAAGTTCCTACAAATATATGCAGCAGAATTTGTCTAATGTTAATGCATATCTAAATAATTTTAAAAAATTAAATATTGAAAATATTTTCTAGATTAGATCTAGAATATTCTGAGGAATGTGCACATTGAAAATCAACTTACGGTTTGAGCTATAAAAAATAATTTTAATATAAACATAAATTTAAGTAATAATTTAATAAATCATATTAAAACTCTGCCTGGTCATGTGGTATGTGCACTGGACCATCATTTGGTCATCTCAATGGTCCCAGGTCAGGGCTGGCCTTGAAGGCCCTAAGTTAAGTGAATTGGGTGGCCCCAAATGAAATAGTGCCTTTAGTTGGACAATGGACAACATTTTTTTTATTTGACATTGTCTCTTTTTATTTTTGGAAAGTGATCTAGATCTACCCCTAGTAAAATCTAGAAATCTACATCTAGTCAATCTAGATGTAGATCTATACTGACAGTACAAATCCTGGGCCTGGGTATACTCAGAATACTGTCTAGTGTCTGTAGTAAATTCTAAGTAGCAGCTAGGCTAGATTAGAAATATTATATTGGAATAATTGAATAATCACTATAATGGCATATCTGTTGCCATAATTAATATAACTAGAATCTAGATCTATTTATATAGAAAAATATTACGGCAAAATTACTTAAATCGTTACTCAAATCGTTCATTTAAAATCAAAGTAAGATCTATATCTACTAGACAAGATCTATCTGGAGCAGAGGAGCTAAGGCTACGGTAAGATTCGGCCCATCTGTTTGTTTATTTATTATGGCCATTTTGTTGGTTAGCGCGTACTTAACAACGCTTCCGTTACCTTCAGTAGTTGTCGTCCTTTAACTCGGAAGTCGCAAAAAAAAAGAAGCTTTTTTATTCTTTTATTGACCATAGACAATGTTTTATTTAGACTATCTCTCTCTCTCTCTTTATATATATATATATATATATATATATATATATATATATATATATATATAACTACAATATATATACCTTGGTATACCTTGATATATATACTTTGGTTCCGCAAGGTTGTTGGTTCCGCAAGGTTGTTAACGCCGGAAGTGGTAAGTCTTAAGCCCATCATTACCTACATAGTGCTTCCAATGGCATGCGTCTCAAATAGCCTCTGACAACCAGTCCAACTCCTGGCCTTCAAGTGTGGCTCAGTTACTGAGCCTGGCGGAACCGTTACCACAGACGGGAGAAGCGGCAAAGGCGAGCAACTGGCGCCAAAACCAGTAAGCTTCGGGCAGGAGGGGCTCGTTAGCCTTGGTTGGCTACCCATCTAGGAGAAGGAAAACTCTGAATCCAAACCTCCGCTGCCCTGCGGCTATACCGAAACACGTGAAAGGCTTCGGGAGACAACCCTGAGAAAAAATCAGGAGCTGGTGACCCTTAGGCAGACTGTGGCACACCGTTCTACAGCCTGGCAGATCCTGCGGCGCTACTGATCCCAAACTGTATTGGATACTCCGTTCCTTTGGTCACATCAGCTGCGCGGAGAGGGGGGAACTGCTGTGTGGGCGACATCGTTCCGACCATAAACAATGCCCAGGCTTTCATCTCACTTAGTCAAAGCCCTAACCCAAAAAAAAACTGGAGAGGACACTCCAGCTTCGCCTTTGGCGTCGGCCAAACACGGGAAGTGGCAGTCACCGGTTATAAGCTCAAATGCTCAATTGATGTAGAGCAGGGCGCCAGGGGCCACTTTCGTCGGTGGGAGGGATCCTAGGATTCCAATGGACAGCTACCGCCCACCTCAAGCTGGGCAGCCCCCAGCCAATAAGGTGCTGTCCCGTCATGCCTGTCTTCCTCGTTTGGGTACACGAGGATAGGACAAAATCTGAAAAGCAGGCACAAAGTCAATGTACCAGCCGACATGAAGAAAAAAAGAGGAGCTCCACTCTTTAACTGGGCACATGGAACGTGCGTACTCTACAAACTGGACTTGAAAACCTACCAGACATAGAAGATGTCAGAAAATCTGCAATAATAAACGATGAACTGTCCAGGCTCAAAGTAGACATTGCCGCCCTTCAGGAAACTCGTTTAGCTGACTCTGGATCAATCAAAGAAAAAGACTACTCCTTCTTCTGGCAAGGCAAAGCCGAAAGTGAAGTAAGGGAACATGGCGTTGGTTTTGCAGTTAAGAACACACTGCTGAACAAGTAGAGCTGAAGTGCAACGGTTCAGAAAGTCTCCTATCACTACGCCTTAAAACATCTATTGGACATGTGACTTTGATATGTGCCTACGCTCCTACTCTGAGTTCCACACCAGAGGCCAAAGATATGTTTTATGACAACCTTTCGTCTGCTCTTAGCGAGATCCCAACTACGGAACAGGTTATCATCCTCGGCGACCTCAATGCACACGTTGGATCTGACAACTCTGCATGGGACAGCTGTATTGGGCGTTTTGGTGTCGGAAAAGTAAATGAAAATGGACAAAGGCTCCTCGAAATTTGCTCACTACACTCCCTCTGCGTCACTAATACCTATTTCAAGACTAAACCGCAGCACAGAGTATCTTGGCGGCACCCACGCTCCAAACACTGGCACCAACTAGACCTAATCATGGTAAGACAATTTGTCAAGCTTGCCAGGTCCTACCACAGTGCAGACTGCGACACAGATCACTCCTTGGTATGCTGTAAGATCAATCTTCTCCAAAAAAAAAATCCACCATACCAAGCAGATTGGAAGACCCCAATCGGATGTAAGCAAGATGTGTCACCCTGATCTCCAGATACAGTTTGCGGAATCTTTTGAACGCGAGTATAAAAATATCTCTGAAAATACAGCAACTAAAAAATGGGAACACCTCAAGTCCACCAGACAAAAGACTTCCCTGGAAATCTTTGGAAGAAAAATTACAAAACAAAATGATTGGTTCGACTCTAAAGCAGTTATTTTAGCACCTGTCATCAGAGCAAAGAGAGATGCACTCGCTACTTACAAGGCAAAACCTACCCAACGCAACCTGCTAAACCTGAAAGAAACTAGAGCCAATGCACAGAGGACAGCAAGGATCTGTGCCAATGAATACTGGGTAGAGCTCAGTGAGAGTATTCAGCTCGCAGCCCAAGTGGGCAACATAAGAGGGTTGTACGAAGGAATCAAAATAGCTCTCGGACCCTCCCAAAACAAGACAGCACCTCTGAAATCTGACTCAGCCCTTAAGGCCATCATACAATTACCCACAATGAACGAGCTAGATGAAACACCCACCCTTTCAGAGCTCAACAAAGCCATAGACAACATTGCTACCCGCAAAGCACCCGGATGCGATGGTATCCCCCCAGATCTTCTAAAACAATGCAAAACTACTCTAATCCAACATCTACACGAACTGCTTTGCAAATGTTGGCAAGAAGGTGCTGTGCCACAAGACCTGCGGGATGCTAAAATCATTACACTGTATAAGAACAAAGGTGACAGAAGCGACTGCAACAATTACAGGGGAATCTCCCTCTTAAGTATTGTAGGCAAAGTCTTTGCTCGAGTGATACTTCCCAGGCTACAAAAACTCGCTGATAGGGTCTATCCAGAATCACAATGCTGCTTTCGCTCAGGGAGATCCACGATTGACATGATTTTCTCCATCCGCCAACTCCAGGAAAAGTGCAGAGAACAAAGGATGCCTTTGTACATTGCGTTTATTGACCTGACAAATGCCTTCGATCTAGTTAGCAGAGATGGCCTCTTTAAAATTTTACAGTTAATAGGCTATCCACCAAAGGTACTAAATGTAATCATATCTTTCCACTAAAATATGATGGGTACAGTGCAATTCAACGGTGCCAGCTCTGAAAGTTTCAGTATAAACAGCGGAGTTAAACAAGGATGTGTCCTGGCCCTTACCACCTTTGGAATACTATTTTCACTGCTAATCCACAACGCGTTTGACAAATCCACTGAAGGCATCTATCTCCATTCCAGATTTGATGGCAAACTCCTAAATATTGCCAGACTGAGGGCCAAAACTAAAATCATAGCCACTGAGGTCTACCCAGTATTCATTGGCACAGATCCTTGCTGTCCTTGCTATTCGCGGATAACGCAGCGGTAGTGGCACACACACAAGAGGAACTTCAGTCACTAATGTCCCGCTTCTCTCATGCCTGTAAAGAATAAGGCTTGACTATTAGCACGAAGAAAACAAATGTTATGGGACCACCTACTACAGCATCACCCTCCATCCTCATAGACGATAACAAGCTGGACGCCGTAAACGAATTCTGCTATCTGGGATCCACAATTACAGATGACCTGTCCCTAGAAGAGGAGATGAAAAAACGCATAGGGAAGGCTGCCTCGACATTCGCTAGACTCAGACAAAGAGTCTGGGAAAACCATAAGCTAACTACGGTGACCAAAATGGATGTCTACAAGGCATGCGTTATGAGTACACTGCTGTATGGCAGTGCATCATGGACCACCTACGCAAAGCAAGAGAGAAAACTCAACTCATTCCATTTGAGATGTCTCCGTAGGATCTTGAATGTCACATGGAAAGAAAAAGTGTGCAATACTGAGATTATTGCGCGATCAGGTATTCCCAGCATCTTTACAACCCTCAGACAACGCCGTTTGGGCTGGCTTGGACATGTTCGCCGGATGGAGGACAAGCGCATCCTGAAAGTCATCCTCTATGGTCAACTCGCGACTGGCTCAAGAAAAAACTGGTCGCCCCACCTCCATTACATAGATGTAATAAAACGTGACCTTAAATCAGTGAACATCAATACTGACTATTGGGAAGACATAGCTCTAGACCGCAACAGGTGGAGAGAGACAGTGACCAAGAAAGCTATGGACAGTGAAAGTACATGGGTCTCAGCCCAGGAAGAAAAACGCACAATCCGAAAAACGGCCAGCTCCTCTATCACCGAAGCAAAAGCCACCTTAACCTGCGCTATCTGTGGACGGGAGTGTCTCTCCAAATAGGGCTCCACAGCCACATGAGGAAGTGTGCTCTGAGATGAACCATAGTCGTCCTACGACTGAAGGAGGCCAATGATATATATATATAGGTATGTGAATATTAAATTAATGAGGAAAAAATTCTCAACTCATTGGCCACATCGGGAAAACTCGAGGTCGACCGTTATATTGGTTTGAAAATGTCTCATATAGAAAAATTAATTTGGGCTAGAATTTTTTGTGAATGAAATTTTGTCCATGACGTCAAAGGGAAAAAAAACTTGAAACCGCTTACGTCACTAGGCTCACAGCAGTACACTAAGACTTTTCTTCGCAAAAATGAACAAGTTTTAATGAATCAATAGGTCTAATTAAACATTTGCGCAAAATCTTATTGTAGATGGTTCATTATGAAACTATGGAAGAAAAATAATGAAATTAAATTTGTTAATGTATGATTAGTTATTGTGTTTTAAAGGTTTTATAAATTGTTTACACTTTAAATGCGTAGACTCGTAGGTAGCTTTTACTTTCTTATTATTATGCTGGGGGGTTTGGGTTCAACCCCCCCCCCTCCCAAAATGAAACAGAGACAGAATTTAGTGACTGATTTTTTGCTTTGATTTTGTTTATTTAAGTGAGATTTTAATACTAAACCACCACTTGCCCCAGCGCAGCAAAGGGGATTTTGAGTTTAAAACCCCTACCAAAGGGGTTAGCATTGAAATTTCCCTTTTCTGAAAAACAAAACAATAAATAATGCAAATGACAATCCCCAAATTCCAAGAGCATGGCTAAGGAAGATTTCGATTTTAAACCCCCCTCCGAAGTTTACTATAAAACCATCTCTGCAATATAAAAAAAAAAAGCAAATTACACAATGAAAATGCTATGAGCGTAGCCAAAGAGGGTTTAGACTTTAAACCCCCCTTCATCGGGGTTTGATGCTAAAAAATACCTCTTCAATATAAAAAAAAATCTTTGAGCATAGCCAAGCAGAGGGGGGGTTTTAATTTTAAACCCCTCTCCTTCAGATGGCTTTTTTTTTTTTTAAAGTTTAAAATCACTCCATATGGTTTTGAATTTAAAATCCCCCTACAAATAGTTTTGAGGTTGAAAACCCCCTTTCAAGATAAGGCCTATTCTAAAGCAAACTACACTCAACTAATTAAAAAAAAACTCCAGAGATTTTTTAGTTTAAAACTCCCCAACAGATAATTTTGACGACAAAACTTCCCTTTTCGATATAAAATCTAAAGCGAACTACAGTCACCTAGTTCCAAGAGCGTAGCCAAGAAAGGTTACAAATTTCTACCAGTGGCTGCGCTCCATTAATAAAGTGCAGTGGATAATCATCTGCCAAAATTGAAAAGGACTAAATGTGGCTCAACTAAGATGGCTAAGATGGATTTTAGGAGTCAGTTATAGAGATCGGGTCTTAATCAAGGAAATCCTATGCCGAACTGGGAGTCGACCCCTTGGTAAGTTTATGTCAGAGCATCGCATGAGGTTTGCGGGGAATGTTCTCCGACAAAATGAATTACGCATAATAAGAGTTGCAATGACATGGAGGCCAATACGAGGAAATCGCAATCAGGGACATTCAAATACAACTTCACGCTACACTTTCATGGAGGTCCTCAGAGTAATTTGGAAGAGGCTTCAGGCATTGCTAGTGACAGATTTTTGTGGAAAGAGCTTGCCGCCAAATACGCCGAACGGCGCTGGAGGGTCTAAGTCAGTAAGAATAGCACATTCGGTGTTGAAATAATACTTTTTAATAGCAGAATAATGCACTGTAGGTACCTCAGAAGATGCATAGTTCTTGGCGGCGGGGCTTCGCTCCTAAAAGGTACCGTGGAGTCTACAATTTCTCCACTAACTTCAGGAACAACCTATTATAGGGTACAATAAACGTCTTCCGAAAGAATGAAGAGTCAGAATATAATAAAGATTAATTATATACACACACAAACATATATATATATATATAAACATATTTTTTTTTCGCGGCGGGGGTGGGGGGTGGGGGTGGGGAGAAAAAAATCCCCCCCTCGAAAAAAATTCTGGCTACGCTTATGATATATATATATATATATTGTTCAGGCCTCCGCGCGGTGGTGATGCTTGTAGATATATCTAGTGTAGATCTACGTCTGGCTGGAGGTACTATCGAACTCAAAACTACTTCAGTAACACCGGCGAAAAGCCGAAACAATCAAAATAGGTAGTCGACGCTGATGCTGTTTACAAATACATTTAATAACTAAGAAGGGAATCGTCCGATGTCAGCTATGTCCGTACATTCGTATCTAAATTCTACTGCTCTACACAAAGCATCCTCTTTCTAGCGTCACTAAGAGCGTTCTTGTTTTTTAAAGATCTGTCACGTCATTTGTCGCTAAGTAAAACTTTCCCCTTATTCCCGAAACAAATAACTAATTCCTAATCATGTCATCGGGGGTCGCCACGTTGTTCAGGCCTCCGCGCGGTGGTGATGCTTGTAGATATATCTAGTGTAGATCTACGTCTGGCTGGAGGTACTATCGAACTCAAAACTACTTCAGTAACACCGGCGAAAAGCCGAAACAATCAAAATAGGTAGTCGACGCTGATGCTGTTTACAAATACATTTAATAACTAAGAAGGGAATCGTCCGATGTCAGCTATGTCCGTACATTCGTATCTAAATTCTACTGCTCTACACAAAGCATCCTCTTTCTAGCGTCACTAAGAGCGTTCTTGTTTTTTAAAGATCTGTCACGTCATTTGTCGCTAAGTAAAACTTTCCCCTTATTCCCGAAACAAATAACTAATTCCTAATCATGTCATAACAATATAATAAATAAGGCTTGTCTTCGAGTCCGAAGATCAGTGAGGAATGCAGGGGGACGTGCCCGCCGATCTCCTCGTGGAGTCCCCTGGTAACTGGAGTAAGTCCACCCTTTGCTCTCAGGGTGGTCTGAAAAAGACTAGCGTTGCGGGAGCCCCAACTTTCCTAGCAGGCTCTCATGCTCTCCTGGTGCAGAGTTCTGCTGGTGAGGTCTGGGTAATGCTAAGCTCTGATCGACATAACCCCTGCACGCTCGTCTGGTGTAGGGATTTGTGTCTGTCGCGGCTTTAGCTAATGCTGAACTGATCAGCCGCCGCCCTGGAGACTAGTGGAGGGTCAAGCCATCAAAATTTGCGGGCCCTAAGCTTAAAAAAAAAGGTCTCCTTTCGTGGATTAAACCCTGCCCATACGAGCGAGTGGTTGAATTAACTGATCTTTCGATGGATTCATAGCTCAATGTTCATGTCTGGACTGTTTTTCATTGCTCGCTCTAAGGGGCAACCCAAATCTCCTCCCCCTGGAGGAATCCATACCAATGTCGAGTAAAATTACAAAGAAAAGCGGGTCTGAGCAGACCTTAACAGGCTCCGCTGGCCAGGTAAAGGGCATTAGGCCTGGCATCGAAAATGTGCTACTAATCGCCTCGCAACGTTGGTACAAAGGGAGAACGGGCCACGTTGTGAAAAAAAGAGCTACCGTTCTTCCCAACACACAAACCCTGATAACATCCTTTTTCCCCCAAACAAACACTACAATTAAAAAAAAAAGCAACAAAAAAATTAACCCAGCACCAACACCTCATACTGGGAAAGTAAGTATCCCCCACACTAATTTAGGTGGAAAGATAAAGCAACATGATCCCCAAATTTCCAAATCTGATGCTAAAACTTTCAAAGTCCTTCAATGTAACGTCCGAGGACTTATTCCAAAGACACTTGAAATTACTAACTTGCTCCACAAAGAGTGTGTGGATGTTGCCTTACTACAAGAATGTCTGATAGGTGAAAAAAGAAGTGTCTCAATACCCGGGTACTCTGTTTTCCGCTGCTCCTGTGGGGATTGCCGAGGCCTGGTTACATTGGGGGCTAATGCTCTCGTCGCCAAGAAAGTGTCCACAGACTTGAGTCAGGGGAGGACAGACACTTTCGTATTAGAAATTTGGAAAAATAATAGACGCTTCAAGTGCATCAATGTTTATAATCCACCAAAACAAGAACTGGCTTTAGATGTCAGAGAAACAATAACGGTAGACACTATCATAGCTGGAGATCTAAATGCCCATTCACCTTCCTGGGGCTATGATGACACTGATCAGTCTGGTAAAAAAGTTCATGACCTATGCAATTCTACTAACCTTTTTCTTTTGCAAAATAAACACTCTCCTCCTACTCCTCTGCATGCTAGCAATGGTTCACTATCACGACCAGATCTTTCTTTAGTCTCTGCTAACTTGGAATCTGTCATAACTTATCAAGTACTAGGCGATATTGGTAGTGACCCCCTTCCAATATTACTGACTGCCACTATTTCTAAAATCAACACCCAGACCACTAAAGAACCACGAAAGTGGTGCTATAGTAAGGCTAATTGGAAAGGATACGAGACAGCTGTCGATAATGCCCTTGAAAAAATCCATGTAGAGTCTAGCTCTGTCGACCTTGTGTACCGTCAAATAACAACAGCTATCCTGGGCATGGCTAAAAAGATTATTCCTCGAACTTACCCTTGTAAAAAAATGGACGGCTGAAATCAACAAACTTGTTATGGCTCGAAGAAGGGCATACAAAAAGGTCAAAGAACCCAAACAATCCAACACTCAGGCAGAAATACAACAGACTCAGCCTACTAGTCAAAACGTCTGTTAACAGGGAAAAACGAGAACGCTGGACCTGTGCAAGGCTAAACCTAAGGGATAGCTCTAAGGCTTGGAGTCTTCTGAGAAATCTCGAAAATGCTGGGCGTACGAAAACAGCAACCCCATTATCTTCACCCAGTGGGGTAACCATTTTATCAAAGAAGAAAATTATAGCTCCAGAACAGGGTGGCTTCAGGGCTGGAATGTCCGCTATAGACCAAGTCAACATCTTTGTGCAGAGCGTAGCAGATGGATTCCAAAGGACCGTGTATGTGCTTTCGCTTGAAATTAGTAGACCCTAATGCCACTAAGCAAAGCCGTACATCTAACGACCTTCAAATCCTAGCTCTGGAGACCACTAATACCTTCAAACCCAGTGCTATTTTTGCATACACTGATGGGTCGGCATCAATAGATTTTGGAAGAGCAGGCCATGGAGCCTACATCGACTTTCTTGGCTCTTACACAGTCAAAATCTTTGGACCATGGCAGTCTGTGAAGTCTTAAAAGTCATTGACTCTCAACTCGGCGAGGGACATTTGAGGGCACCACAGATTGTTGTGGTCACTGACTCAAAATCTGTACTACAGGCTTTGCAAAGCCCCGGACCATGGGCCCCGAATATCAACACTGTCATCATGGCTTCACATAACATTAAACAACGCTATTCAGGGGGTACCGAGTCACATGGGTGTGACTGGCAACACAATTGCAGACTCTTTGGCCCACCAGGGAGGGCAAATTCCACCCACTGATCAGGCTGTAAGCTTTCATCAAGCCCTGGCTATAATACAAAAACAGAAATGGAAAAGTGGTTTGAGTGCTGGGACAAGTCCCAAAAAGCCCGTGGAGTCTGGGAGCGCATGAGGCGCCCTGACCGCACTTCCCCATGGTGGAGGCCGTCCAGGCCTGAGCAAGCTATTATAGCACAGTGCAGGACAGGCCACTGTCCTGTTGGCTCATATTTCTCGAGGCTATGGCCAAACTTTGATTCACGGTGCCCCCGCTGCGGGGAAGAAGAGGAAACCGTGCCTCATATTTTGTTTGACTGCCCCAGACCTGCTGATCTCCGTCTCGACAGGTCTGGGAAACCCAAAATTCTCGACCTGTATGGCGACATTTATGCACTACGCAAGACAGCAGGGTTTCTGTCCAGGGCTTTTGCAATAGAGGATTTGAGCCTCTCAAGCCCTCACTCTAATGGAGTTTGATGATGATGATGATGGTGAGGAATGCAATATTTCCCGTGGCTGCGCAGTCCCAGCTGTGAACTACATATTTTGCCACACCCAGGGCAAGCATAACCATTGTCCGCAGGTGGTCGATTTAGATTTTCTTTTCGCCGTCTGCGTCTGTCCTCGGCAGCGGATTTTCTTTTGATCTCAAATGTGTTTCTCGCGGCCTTCGTGAGTGACCTCCAGCTGTCTCGTTCTCAGGCCGCATGCAATCAGATGCTCTCTTCTATGTCAGCTAAGGCAAATTGGCGCCTAAGCTGGTCTTTAAAGCGTTTCCGTTGGGCGCCTCTGTTATGTCGACAACCTTTTAGCTCACCAAAAAAAGACTGCCTTTGGCATATGTTCAACCTCACACGGGATACGTGCCCTGCCCAGCGTAACTGTCGGACCATAAGAAATCCCTCTATACTGTCCATACCGGCGCTGTTTTGTAGTGCGGTCTTGCCACTATATGTCCATGATGGAGCGCAAGCACCTTTGGTGAATGCGCTTAAGTAGTCTTAGTTGTTTCCTGTAGAGTGTCCATGTCTCAGAGCCATATAAAAGTTTTGAGAGAACCACCGCCTGGTAGACAGGGATTTTTCGTAGGCAGGCGGAGCGATTTATTCCGCCAAACTCTCGCCCGAAGGCGTCCAAAGGCGCTTTTGTCCCTTCCCTTGAAAGTGGGGCGTCATTGGATACCAGATATGTGAAGTGGTTTACCACGTTTAGGGGCTCTCCGTTTACGGTGATCCTTGGGGCTGAGTATGTTTCATTGGATGACTTCTGTTTCCCTGAGGTTTATAGATAAACCGAAAGAGGCTGCAGCGTATAATCTAAAATCAGTTTTTATTATTAACTATATAGTCTATGATTTTTTATCAAGATTCAGAACAGTGGAAAACGGATCTAGATATTATGCCCAAATAATAATAATCCAAGTGCTGATGAAGATCTTAACCCAAAACTCCAGCAGGGCGACGGAGGATAGCAGCGGGCAGGGTTCGAACCCGGTATAATCAATTCGAGACAGCAGTCCATACGACCATTCAGCCATATCTACCAAATAGAAAAACAAAAGCTAAACAATATTCAGAAATACACAAAGAAAAAGGCATAACCGTTTTCCCATATGCTAGCACAAATTCCTATAAGTTCTACAAAGTGCTCCTTCTACCTAGTGCCATTTGAAAATGAAATTGGTTGTTTGAATCAGTTCCCATTACTACTTTGCATGAATGATTGACACAAAGAAATGCGTAGGAATTAATCTTCTCTTTTGATCAAGTTGAAATGTTGCCTAATTATTTATAATGGATTACAATAAAAAAAAAATAAAAAAATTAGGTAATCAATTGGTGGTAATTAAATAATTTTGTTTTTAATAGAAAAGGGGGTATATTCATGCAGCATAGAGAAATATGGTAGCGTTTTTGTTTCTGTCATTTCGCTTAGATAAGCTTTTTAAAAATATTTGTTTAATAAATAAATTGCTATTTATCATAAGATAATGGAAGGCCGCCGCTACCTATTGTGCAATGTGTGCATTGCACGCAGGCGGCAGACGTTGGAGGCGGCCAAATCATCATTCCAAGGTTACTTTAAAAAATATATTAAATAGAAAAACATTACTTAAATATTTTTTAAAAAATTCTAATTATTCCATTATCCTTTGAAAATATAAAAGATATTCGTACTTAAGAAATTATTTTGGAAACTAGAACAAATAAAACAAAGCAGCGTTCGAGGGATTCCCGCGATTTTTTTTTTCATAAGCGCCTGCTCATTTCTAGCCTTGAATTCTCGCGGCTTGTTAGTAATATTTGTTTTGAGTCGAATACCCCGCCATATAAGTAGATCTATTTCCGGTAATTAAAAAGTCAATTATACAACCATTTTCACTAGGAGGGGGGCGCTATAGTTCCTCTCATATGGAGGGGGGCAGGACACAACGTCCTGACAAAAGGTGTGTGTGGTCTGGGGTGTGGGGTGAGAAGAAGTGAAGCAATGGATTGGTTGGTTCTGCAGTGACAATGATGAAGTCGACGAACCTAGTGCCAATGTGAGACGATCTTAAAACATGAAAGAGTAAAGACTTTTTTGTGTTGTCAGCTAGTATTTGTTTAAATATCAGTTTATTTCATTACTATTAGATCTATATCTCATCTCTAGTTAAATCTGTTAACAATAAAAGTTGTATTAAGCCTTTGTTCACAAAAAAGTTTGTTCGAGTTATTTAAAGTTTAATTTTTTAAAAATATTTTTTTAATATAAAACGCCTTCATTGGTTCAGTTGTACTAGCTGTTTGGAGCTACAGGCCAGCAATTATCAACCACAGATGTGTGTGGGGGGGGGGGGGGGGGGCAAAAAAAGTTCAGACTCCTTGCCAACTTGAACGGAAACCTGACACATCTTCAATTCTATCTCCAGGAAGAACTTTTTACAAAGGCTTAAAAATTATGCAGGCAAACAATTTCCGAAAAGAAAAAAAACCTTTCAATGAAACTTTGGATTCTATACACAGTGTTAAATTAATATGAATGATAAATAAAACCTTAAGAATTTTGACTTTCTCTTTTTTATTACATTCTTTAAAAAACACCTCACGGACATCACCGTGGAAGCCTTCATCGCGCCTCTGGGCTCCAGCTTCTAAAGGGGGCTCGAACGAAAATGCTGTTATCTATGGAGTCGCCACCTTGGATTTTGAGAAACACTGCCTTACTATTGTGAGCAGGTCAGGAGGCTCTGAGTGGAGACCTTTTCTCTGCTCAACATTAAATTTTACACAGTAGGCAGATGTTAGCGCTACTGGGTGGGCTCAGTCTACGACCAAGGGGCTAGAGTCGCCTAAGTAACCAGACATACTAACCTAACCTAAACGAAAACAAGATAACGAAACTTTAGTTTAGGATAAATAAACAAAACGAAACTTTATTTACAAAAAAAATAAATCAATAATAAAATATAATATATATACACACTAGCCACTACAACTGAACTCAGCAACCAACTAAAACCCTCTAAATCTATGCCACTACAAACACCAACAAACTAACCTAACCAACTATCTAACACAAACGGATAAAACCAACTATCTAAGTAAATCACTACAACTACTACACTAGACCTAGACCTACATTAACACTAAGACAAGAACACCTTAGTACCTTACTATTCACTAAGAACAGACTAAGCCACTAGGTCTAAGCCGACTAAGGCAACACTACGAAAACAAAATCAAAATAACACTAGATTTAGATTCCCTAGGCTAGATCTATAAAAACAATAACACTAGCAGTAATAAATGCAGCAGAGTAATAGCAGCTTAAAGCAGCAATAACACAACAGTTATATTCAGCAGTTATATTCAGCAGCAATAATAGCAGGCCGTCCCAGGTACAGAATAATAAAATAATTACACGACAGACAACAAAGATCTTCGGCTGTCACACAGACATACTATACTGACCACTGGTCAACGGTACACGGAACTGTTTTTAAGACAGCATGTAGTACAACACTTTTTATACTATCCCGCACTAACCTATATAAAAATATGCGGGAGTACAATTATAAAATCTGACACTAACCTATAAAAATAAAATATATAAAAATAGATCTAACGTATACAACAAATATACATTGAAAAATAGCTAAAATTGCATATAAAACTAGCCCTAGCAGCGCAAGCTCACACTATGTTTTATTTCAAGTCATTGTTTAAGTGACTTGTACTTTAGATTATTTACTTTGTATTAAACTCAAGAAAAATATTCAGCGCTGAGTTGCTTCATTAGTTGGAAAAATTTGTAGGCAACTCTGAATCCGTCAGGCCCTATGTCATATGATTGTGGATACAATGCACACGTCTCCAAAATACAATTGTGAATATTATCACGAAAGTGTAAGGAACGTTGAAAAGGTTCCACTGTCATTGGCTGTTGTAGTTCGAGCTGTTGTAGTTCGAGCTTTTTTTTTTGGATTATGCTTTAACTTACCATAAAAAAAAACAAATTAACATAACCACATCTACACCATGTAACCTTAACCATGTAGTTATCGAAATATTGTATATTGATCATGATCAATTACAATATTCATTATAATATACCTACCGCAGCTAATCAATTATGATCGTCACAAATACAGGAGCATAAGTGAGTAGTCAGAACTTGATCAGTTTTTAATGTTTTTCAAAAAGAACCAAAATGTCAGATTCCTGTAAAAAAAATTGTTCCTAGTTCATGTTTCATGGTTGTACTTCATGGATACAACAACGGGGCGAATATGAAAGGGAAATTACGGAATGGTCTACAAAAGATGGATTTAAATCAAAGGGCACTTTTAGAACAGTATCCAGCTCAGTCTTAATGGATTTTTTTTTCTAGAATAAAAAAAAAAGGGGGGGGGGAGGCGGCATTTTTTAATTTCTCGTGGGCCCTCGTGGCGGCCCTGGATACTGGCATGTACCAATATGAAGCATCCCTTAAATCTAAAGTCTGTCTTATTGGACAGGCACCTTCGGTCACGTGATTTATTGTAACTATCTTCTATGTCTTGGCTAAGGTTTAGTTTCACTAAGTGACTTGCGCTGTCCATTTTGATGAACGTCAGGGGTATCTCGCAACACTTTCTCGCCCTAGAGACAACCAGAAGCAAGATTTGACCAAGACATCCGGGGACCAGTTTGGGTGCAGTGGATGACCAGAGGCTTTCTGTTTGTCTTGTCCTGCTCTAGAGTGGTCCACAGCGCTGTGCTGGTCGCTGCTTTTATGTCCGATTGGTTTATTTATTGTGACGTTTCCCGATTTCACATGCTAGGTTTGACACAGACACGTCAGATACCTTCTGCCTGGTTTAGCCAACCAGTCAAAGCCGTTTATGGGGTGTGGCCGCTGCGCATGCTGCAGCTACTGGGAGCCAC
Source organism: Biomphalaria pfeifferi (assembly GCA_030265305.1). Classification (NCBI taxonomy): domain Eukaryota; kingdom Metazoa; phylum Mollusca; class Gastropoda; family Planorbidae; genus Biomphalaria; species Biomphalaria pfeifferi. The sequence goes on from JASAOG010000116.1 coordinate 564,171, forward strand.
GGGTGAGAGTTGGGACCAAGAGTGAGCAAAGCTACCCTCCTTAGAGGGTATGACTAGCTGTCCTCTAGAGGTGCTTGATCCCCTAGATACACCCTGGATAAAGTAGTCAATGTCTGAAATAAATGTCTACGTTTCCAATACATCGATTTCTGCGGAAATGTCAATAGCTTTGTGTATACTTTCTGATTCTTCAGGAAGTACATTAATAAAAATCGTTGATAATACTTTATTGATGAAGACTAACCTGATAAGCACTGACTATCGGTTGGCCTCTTGATTTAACGCGTAGAACGAATCTGGTAATGGCTTCAGCGAGTCATTTCTTTTCTTGTTAACGTTTCTTGAATGTGATCCACCAGGCTTAATACTTTATTGATGAAGACTAACCTGATAAGCACTGACTATCGGTTGGCCTCTTGATTTAACGCGTAGAACGAATCTGGTAATGGCTTCAGCGAGTCATTTCTTTTCTTGTTAACGTTTCTTGAATGTGATCCACCAGGCCTCTTGGAAGTATGCACTTTTCATGACATAATAAGAGTTATTTGTTAATGACCAAAGTAGTAGTGTAAGTCAATTATATTTGTAAACATAACATATGGCTGTAAATGTCCGGGAGGAAACCCAATCAAATAAAAATACAAATATTTTATTTAAAGATGATCGAAGTGTATGTCGCAGTTATCTATGTAACTGTATAGTAGAATTATTTCTCTAATTGATAGTGCGGCGTTGATCACTATATTGATGACGTCATTACACTATTAATATTTTACTTTGTAGACTAGGGGACTGAGCTTTTGTTGCTTGTCACAACTTCTAGTGACGAAAGTTAGGTGTGTGTGGTTTGCGTCATTTATCGTCTAGTACAGTCTCTCCATTGTTTTGTACGTTGGTGCAGATAGACGTGTCTTGAGAGCTCTTGAATTTCTCCTTGGTTATTGTTACTGGATAGCCTTAACATTTGCCTTGGACATTTTCTTGTTGGATTATCTTGACCCCTGTTATTATTTTTCATTGTATAGTTTTTCTATTTGAATTCGTTCGTATTTGTAAGTCTATAATTAGACTAGATCTAGATGATTAAAAGAATCCTTTCTTTTATCTTCTATAGGGTTTTAACGACAAGTCTAAGTTTTGGTCGTAGTCTCAGTTCAAGACTCTATTTCAAGTTTTAGCGTCAAGTCTAAGTAGTGATCTTAGCTTGGTGTCAAGTCTATGTGTTAGACTCAGTGTAAAGTCTTGGTGTCAAGACTTGTTTATCCAGTCTCAATTTTCTATATTGAGAGTACAACTTTAGGTCTACAGTCTACAGGACTGAGGTCTTCATCTCACTAATCTCAGTTGGTCGTCTGGTGTTCAAGTTGGCTTTTCATGAGTCTGAGGTTCAAGATTCCAGATTGCGGGTTGCCTTGGTCAGACCTGATGTTATAGTATGAACTATAAACTCTTAGTATTGTCTTCAGTGAACAGTATCGGATCTAGAGGCTAGATCTATGTGGATTACCAGTTGTTGTGTTGGAAGTCTATTTGAACAACTTGTAATGAATATATTAAGGTAATGATATTGTTCAAATAATGATCATTTATATGTCGCAAAGAGAATAACTGGATCATTTTAGATTACATATTATTTCACATATATCTATTGATATTGATACTATTATTATCATTCATCATACATCAGTTAATTTGTAAATATATCACTGGAATAAATTTTTATTGTTATTTAACATCATACACTTAGTTTATTAATTTAATATACAACTGTATGTGTATGTTGTGCTTGTCAGGCTGAACTTGGGTCAAAATATTACAGGTTCAGAAAAATAATAACAATAACACACATTGAAATAATATTAATTTTAAATAAATATTCACATTTGAAATATCTAATAATAGTTTGATAAGTACAAGAACACAAGAACCTGACAGTGTAGATGATTAGAATGAACGAAGAATGCTGTTCTTTGTAATTTGACTAAGTAGACCTATTTTTGCATTTGTAGGGCCTAAATATTGTTACTCCACAAAGAAAATAGACCTAACTACGTGACTCTTTAATCTACTGTTTTGTTGAAGATCTCAGAATGATGTCAGGAAGTATATTAAATGTCTGTTAATGTTTCTAATGAAGTAAAAAAAAAACCGTGTAATAACTAATGTCTATGATTCACACACCATCCATTCACATATAGCTACTACACTTGGTTCTCAAAACTAATGTTTGATCTGTCTATCACTCAACACACATCTACATAGACTTCCTCCCCCAGGCTACGGCAAAGTTGTTTTTTTCTAACATTTTTTAAGCATGAAGTGTACTTCTCGGTGGCTATTCGCGTGGCCATTGTGTTCCTCGACGCCCTACCAACGACCCGACAACTATTCATACGACTTGCTCGACTTCAATAGACACTCAATTTTGTGCGGTGTGAGGACACCCCCTCCTCACCTTTTTTTCCCCCGTACTCCCTCTTTTTCGTTTACCTCTGCTGTTCAATACTATAAGTGACGTCTTTGTGTCAAGGGTTAAAGGTCGTCAATCTGACCCCCCCCCCCCAAGTGTTTTGAGGGCTGTTCCAATATTGTTTGAGGCGTTCGCGTAAAACAAATGACATTCCATCGGTGATACCAGTTAATTCTTCTCTCCATTCAGAGAACCAAATTAGATCTAGATCTAGACTTCTTAATAGATCTTGTTTACTTATAATTCGTATCCATTTTACATTCAACGAGAACATTCTCCACACATCTTCAATGTTATGATCTAGACTCAATACTACAGAACAGATCGATTTCCATTGCAACCAACGTTAAAACGTTATTCAAGTGATTGTTGTGGTCTATAGTATAACATAAATGATGACAAGAAACTTGAAACAAACTAATTAACTGTGTCAAACTAAAAAAACCTAGAAAAGGAATATCGTTGTGATTCTTTTCACTCTACGGATATAATGATATAATCTCTCAAGTTCAAGGCTACAGGTTTGAGATTTACTTTGTACTTTTTATTTAAAACAAGAAAACTGTAGCTTGAGTAGAACTGAATAGGTGACTTAGTTGAGTAGAACTGAATAGGTGACTATTAGTTGGGTAGAACCGATTAGGTGACTATTAGTTGAGTAGAACTGGATAGGTGACTTAGTTGAGTAGAACTGGATAGGTGACTTAGTTGAGTAGAACTGAATAGGTGACTATTATTTGAGTAGAACTGGATAGGTGACTTAGTTGAGCAGAACTGGCCCGGTGACTTAGTTGAGTAGAACTGAATAGGTGACTTTAGTTGAGTAGAACTGAGTAGGTGACTTAGTTGAGTAGAACTGGATAGGTGACTTAGTTGAGTAGAACTGGCCAGGTGACTTAGTTGAGTAGAACTGAATAGGTGACTTTAGTTGAGTAGAACTGAATAGGTGACTTAGTTAAGTAGAACTGAATAGGTGACTTAGTTGAGTAGAACTGGATAGGTGACTTAGTTGAGTAGAACTGGATAGGTGACTTAGTTGAGTAGAACTGAATAGGTGACTTAGTTGAGTAGAACTGGCCGGGTGACTTAGTTGAGTAGAACTGAATAGGTGACTTAGTTGAGTAGAACTGGCCAGGTGACTTAGTTGTGTAGAACTGAATAATTGACTTAGTTGAGTAGAACTGGCCAGGTAACTTAGCTGAGTAGAACTGATATGCCAGCTAGTTTACTTAGTTGAGTATAATTGTGGCAAACTGGCTAAGTGATATAGTTAATTGATTAATTTGTAAAAGCGGTGGACATGGCCAAGCTATCACAGGCAGCATTGTCTGAGGATAGTAAACATGCTTGGAATGTTTCAGCATCGTCCTGAGGCAGCGCAAATGAAATAAAATTAATTTTCGCTCTTGTTTTACGAGTCCATGACTCACTTCCGTACAATTGTGTACAACACATGCCTTATGGAGCTCCATTTTTTGCCATTGTATTGTTACGTATTTCTGAATCTTCTGGCTAAATGTCGGTACTACTAGGCACACAAATAAAAACACTGCAAAGAACTTGCCGACTCAACTCTCAGCTTCATATAACTTTATTTACTATTAACTCTAACAATTCGTCACTGTAACATGTAGCGTAGAAGACTACAATATCTGTCAATTTACAGTTAGCTATACTTCATTGCAATTCATCTCTTCACTTTGTTGTAATTCATCTCTTCTCAACTTGCATCGAGCCGTATTCCACAGAACAGACCACCGACACATTTCCCAGTGTCCTTCCAGGTCTCCCAAAGCTGAACCAAGTCGTACTCAAGTCTACCGAATCAGAGCCGTACATGTCTTACATCGACTGTAACGGCTCAAGGCCACTGTAGTTCGCTGTATAGACTTTAACGACAGTAGTTCATTCCACTTGCATCGAGTCGTACACATCTCTCTTATACTGTTTTGCACAGTAGACAACAGTAACGACGACTGACTCTACGACTTCCTACGACTCTACCTACGATTCCATACGACTAGCTTTTTACATTAACTCTCTGGTTTATATAGAGTCCCTAGTCGCTTCTCCAAAGTTGCACAAACACTGCTTGTATCTTCTGGAACAACACGTGAGGAAACGTCACATCCTGTCTCTGTTTATACATGTAGATTCCAGAAAACACCCGCTGCAGTGTCATCTTGCCGGGGTCACAAGTAGTGACCTCTATCTGTCACTGGACATTGCTAGTACCTTCTGGAATAACACATAAGGACACGTCACATCCTGTCTTTGTTTATACATGTACAATTCAGAGAACACTCGCTGCTGTGTTATCTCGCTGGGGTCACACGTCAACCTCTTCCTGTCACTGGTCATTTGTAACAGTATTGAGATTCCGGTATTTCCAAACTCTTGGTCTTGGTTTAGCTAATGTTAAGGCAGCCTAATCCCCCACGTATGTGGATATAATCAAACAAGACTACAATGCGGTGGAAATAGATGTTGATCACTGGAAAGATATAGCCCTAGACTTTCTGCCTACTCTTAATACTCATGAAACTGAACACTACCCCCAAACAGAAATCCACACGTGAAAGATTTAAAACTGACCACTACCCCAAAACAGAAATCCACCTCTGAAAGATTTAAAACCGACCATGTTTTCATTCTTACATATGGAAATGTCATAATGAGCTCTCAGTAACTTAGAAGCACAAAACTATAAAAAAAAAATGTAGTTTGCCCGAGGGAATCCTACAATATATAGATTGCATATCTTTTTACACTACAATCAGCTCTTTTGAAGTCCGACTATTACTATGAACATGGTATATCAAGACCTATATTAGGTACATTCCTTTTGATTTGTTATTACATTTTTTTTAAATTAAAAAATAAGAAAACATTATTTGTGTAGTTCACAAATTAAATTAGCTCTAGTCCTTCTAACAGTGATAAGATCATTTGTATGTTTCGGATTTTTTTCTTTAACCAAATATAGATTTTTATTATAAATATACTAATTTGTATTATTATTTATCATCGGTTCTTGAAAAGGTAAAAGTTGCTATATGTTTGGTGTGGCCTGTCTGTCTTTCCTTTTGTATGTCACCGATAGATCTTAAAAACTAGAGACATCGAATATCCGATTTCATCATGGTATTTGCAGCTTGCAAAGTTTACTGGCACTATATATAAAACTATACATACTAGCATTACACACACCGGCTACGCCCGTTGTTTTGCTCTCAACTATATAATTCTCATCATGTATCAAGAGCGGACAAGCAAGATGTAAAGGAAAGATCACTCTTTTATTTCTGCAAGTCGGACGGACGAAAACAAAAAAGAGGGGGGAGGAGAAAAAGTAGTATTGACCAGTCACAAAATAGCAGGGCCGGACCGTTGTGACCAAGAAAGATCACTCTTTTTTTTTTATTTCTACCTCACGTAGTTTTAGCGGTGAAAAAAAGAGGGGGGGGGGAAGGAGAACAAGTAATATACTCTGTATTCACCCGTCACTAAATTGCAGGGCCGGACTTAACAGTTGTTGGGCCCTATGCGAAACGGATTAGAAGCTTCTTTCACCAGATTACAGAATTACGGCGGCCGCGGGAAATCTGTTATAAGTTATAAAATGGTTTAATTTAATAATTTATACCTAGATTTCGCGCGAGTCCTATGAAAGTGTGGGGCCCACTGCGGTCGCTTAGGTTGCAGTAACCTATAGCCGGGCCTGCTAAATAGCGGCGTATCTTACGCCGTGGGTCGACTATATATATATATATAAATCTCTTCATGGCTCAATAGTTTGGACAAAAAGAAGTAAAGAAACGATCACTCTTTTATTTCTGCATGTCGGACTAGAGTTACCCCACGTAACTTTAGCGGCGAAAAAAAAAGAGTGGGAGAACAAGTACTATTCAGCCATCAATAAATAACAGGACTGGACGTAACCATTGTGACCTAGAAGTCATGGAAAGATCACTCTTTTATTTCTGCAAGTTGGACTAGAATTACCCCACGTAACTTTAGCGGCGAAAAAAAAAGAGGGAAAGAGAGAATATGTAATCTACACTGGCTGGGTGTTTCCTCGGGCTTTTCTCTCTCTCTCTGTATATATATATATATATATATATATATATATATATATATATATATATATATATATATATATATATATATATATATATATATATATATATAATCACCATATTTTACGGAAGTTTTCTGTCTTGGCAAGTTGCTCCAATACTGAATTAAAAGAGCATCTGGGTCTGAAACTGTACCTGAAATATCCTTGGGACAAGGTGGGGTTGGCCAATGGTCCTTTCTCCGTCGTCCACGTATCTCTCCAAATGTAACTTTTTTGCAGTAGAAAAGCTTAAGGTGGACTGTGCCCTGGGTATGCCCTGTGGAATCATCACATCCTGGATCCAGGCCCCCTCACGCTATCACATTCACCAGTTCCAGAAAAAAAACTTCTTGATGGGTTTATATCCAGTAGGAGAGAGTAGTTAGACATAGACCTCTGTCTGTAGTAGTGCAGTCCAGACCTCCTTCAAGGGACATAGAGGGGGGGGGGGGGAAGCTCCACTATTATTCGCCTTAGTGAAATGAAATGCAAGTGGAAAGGCAGTGGGGTTATTACTCTTCGTCATTTCCAAGCCGACACGGTGGAGTATCGCCATAAAGTGGAGGTTTGGAGTTTTCCTTCTCCTAGATGGGTTGCGTTATTTAGGCTGACGTGCCCCATCAACAAGAAGCTAAACTGGTTTTGAGGCGCCAGTGTTCCGCCTTTCATCCCTTCTCCTGTCAGTTTGTAAGAACAGGTTCCGCCATATTTTTGGGAAAATCACACGTGAAGGCCAGGAGCTGGATTTGACTGTCAGAGACATTTAGAGACACAAGCCATGGGAGCATTTCTTGGAAAGTGGGAGCTTATTCCCACCTTCACCCCCCGGCATTGACAATCCTTTGGAACCCATATATATATATATATATATATATATACTATAAAGTAGAAAGTAAGGCGTATGTATGTATGTATGTATGTATGTATGTATGTATGTATGTATGTATGTATGTATGTATGTATGTATGTATGTATGTGTGTGTGTGTGTGTGTGTGTATGAGTGTGTGGTATGGTGTGGTGTGTGTGTGTGTGTGTGTGTTACGAATAGAAATCAAAACCGTTTGATTAATCTAGATAAAACTTGGCATAAATGTTCCTTGAATATGCCTACCAACTGGGACCGTAGTGTATGTATTTTACCCCTAAAACAAACTTGAGACACTAAAAAAAAAGTTGACCAACTCTATTTCATCGATCTAAGACATGTTTACCATGTATAAATCGAAAAAATCTATAGATCTAGATCTAATTTTTAAAACTACACTTTGCTCAGTTTTGTACTTTGACACATGAAAAAACAAAATATAGTCCATTGATTTCATTATTTAATAAAAATTAACCTTCATATTTGTGTTTCAAAAGGATTTTTACATACATTCGTTCCTTATATCTGCAAATTTAGAATTCCTGAGGTACATTCTTTTATTAGACAAGACCGAAATGTTACACGTATATCTCTCTATTCCTAGGTATAAATCTCTTATTCAACCCTAAGATGATAGAACTTCTCTTCGCTAAGATAGTTTGAACTTTAACACATGAACATACTAATTGTAGTCCATTCATTTCATATTTTAATCAATTAACATTCAAATTTGTTTTTCTAAAGCATTTTTCATACATTCGTTCGCTGACGCTGCGAAGCTGAGATATATTCATTCATTAATCGCGTACATCTAATAAAAAAAAAAGTCACGCATGCGCAGAGCGAAGCCTTCCTGCACGCGCAGAACGAGCTCTATCCAAGCCAATATTTAACTCTAGATTAGTCTAGATCTAGATCTATGTCTAACTAAAGATCTACTTTATACTTTAACACGTTAACATACAAAAGTCCATTCATTTCATATTTTAATCAAATTTACCCTAAAACATTATTCATACATTCGTTCGTTATAGCTTCCATGTTAACATGCCTTTTAATAGTCCCATTCATGTGTCGTGCACACTGCTATGTAAACATACTACGATTGGTCAGGCTACATGAGGCTCAATATGGGGGATATTAAATATACTAACATACAATAATTAATAAGCTTCTTGAGCCATTGAATTCACTCTTATAATAGTAGATCTACATCTATTATAATAGTATCTAGACTCTAGATCTAGATCTAAATATATGTAGACCAACAGGCCAATGTTTTTATTTAAAATAATGGATTTAGGTTGATTAGCTATTTTGATAGCTCCATTCAAACTATTTTTTAAATTCACGCATTCGCTTTCTTATAGCATTATTATTTCGTTTACTTGTTTCCAAAACACTATCAGTGACTGTATCGACAGTGATATGCAAATTAATACCCGTGAGCCGCGGGTAATATATGGCTAAAACGTATTCTATATTACAATTAGTGCAGTGGTCAGCAAAAAAAAATGTTGGTGACCCTTCTTTTTACAGGTATGGGGTCTGGGGGAGCGCTGTATGATAGAACTTGTGAAAATGACATATTAGCTCATCAGATAGAGCTTGTGAAAATACCTAGAAATATTCACCATCCAATTCCATTCTAACAAATAACATTAAATTAATTTATCTTTGCATTTCGCGGTATCGTGCGGTCTGTCGGCCAAACAATACAATCACGTCTGCAACAGTTTCACCCCGTACACGTCAAGAGCGGGAGGATTTGATTGGTTGTTATCACTTTGTACATGTATTTTAGAACTTCTGATAAATATTAAAACCTGTTACCTGCAGGCATTCGGAGGCCGCTTCTCTGTTGGTGTGAAAACGCTCTCTATAAAGTGTGTTCTATAAGAAATGTACCTTTATCTGTTTTTGTTTTCTTTGTGTTTTGGGTGGCTCAGTGTGTCATTAAACATTTAGTCTTCTGTCTTGTAGTATCTATAACTGTATCTATAACTGAGTGATTGTTTTTTTTTACTAATGGTCAAATGTGAATATCCATTTATTATCTAAGGCCCGGCCTGGTGATGGTCACACTAGATGGAATGATGGTCACATTAGATGGAATGATGTTCACACTAGATGGAATGATGTTCACACTAGATGTATAGATGGTCATTCTAGAAGGAATGATGATCACACTAGATGGAATGGTGACCATTCTAGACGAAATGATGATCACATTAGATGTGTCGATGGTCATTCTAGATGGAATGATGGTCACACTAGAAGGAATGATGGTCACACTCGAAGGAATGATGGTCATTCTAGATGAAATGATGGTCATTCTAGATGGAATGATGGTCACACTAAATGAATTGATGGTCTAGCCTAGATTCTTGACCTATGAGTTGTTTTCATATAGTTTTGTGGATAAGTAGTATCTTGTAATGATAGGTTAGGGTTAATTCACATGTGGATTGAGTTCATTTCAAAATTTGTAATTTCTTTGTGTTTGTGTGTGTATTGATCTTATCTCTATGTTTAAATTTCTGGTTTGTATTGTGTACCTGTACCATAGTGTGTGTGTATGCGTCTGTGTGTGTGTGTTTGTATACACCTTCAAATGACTTGAACAAAGGAATGTCCAGTCGCGCATGCCCTATTCTTTTTGGGAAACTTTAACATTTAGTTGTTAAAATGTGTGTGTGTGTCGTGGAGGGGACGCGGGGAAAACAACAGTGAAAGAAGAATCAAAAAAAAAAAAAAAAAGATCAAGGCTTAGGCCGCACGAGCTGAATCTTGCTGTGTGCTTAGTCAGGCATTACTTTGGCCTCGACTTGAAGGACATAGTTCAGATTCCAACATTTCAATAGCGTACTCTGATCAGTGTTACAGGCACAGATAACTAAGTCTCAGATCCTAACACTATATCCTAACACTATCAACAGATTCTTTTTTATAAGTCTCTCAGGAACACCCTATTAGGAGCAAGTTCTAACACGATTGTCTGCTATTTTTGTTTTTTGTGGATATGTTTGGTTTTCATCAAATGAATTATGCAAATTTACAATACTAGCTTTTACATATAATAATACTACATAGTATAAAATGTTCATCACAAAGGTAAATATAGGCCACAATAAACTGTTATTTGGCATTTGTCACATGTCACTCAACTGGCCCACATGTTCAATAACTAACGAACGAACAAAAATGGACAACATGACCTGAACTAATGACCGGGTCACTGACTATTTCAGTCTACTGTATATGAATGCAGCCTACCTATTTGGTGCGTTGAAGCAAAGTGTTCAGTAAGATATAGGTAAAGAGAAACGATAGGCTTAGTAGATTAGTTTGTCCAATGTTGGAGAAGGTGGATTAATGTGATACCGTATATCTAGCCCTGTCACAAACAGTGCTATCAAGATGATTATTAGATTTCTGAATGTGCCTTAGTTTAACATTGTTGAGATTGAATGATTGTGCACGAACTGATGTAGGCCTACCTTGACGCTTTCTACCATTTGGATTCTTAACAAACAAATTAATGTAGAAGCTATACTATAGGACTGTACGAGCAGTGGGATAGACTAGACGCTATCAGGGTTCACGTTGATATTGTTCTTGCGATATTATTTCATAAAGATATTTTTTATCCACTTTATGGTTTGAAGGATTAAATTTCTGTCAGATGATTATTACTGGATTTTTTGTTCGAATAGACTCTAGTTTACTGGCAGCTATCTACCATTGAGATTTCTAAGTATCAAGACAATTGGACAAAAAAGAAAATAGCAAAAGAAATGAAGACGTGCTTTAAGGGAAAGTGTCAAGTTGATCTGTTATCCCTCCCCCCCCCCACTCCACCTCAGAGAATGACGTTGAAAGTCAACATGCCCAGTGTGACCTTGACATTCTGATTTTGTCCTGGCTAATCAATCTTTGTCTGGACATTGAAACGTGACGAAATATGTCCATTCTGCACGGAGTCCACTGGCCATCTTGAAGGATGGAGGCGCGGGCGTAGCGTAATTGACTGACCAACAACTAGGAACGTGAACGGAACAAACAGGCAGCTACCAAAACCAAGAGGTACACCACTTGGCGGTCTGGGAGCAAGTTTGAATTGTTGTGTTTTTGAGGACCAGGACACAACAAGAGTGACGCCATGCCAGGATTCGATGCCTATTGGTTTAGGAGGAACAGTGAAAGCGATTCCAGTTTCCCCATATTACTTTAAAAGCTAGCTTAGTAAATTACCTAAATAACTAGTTGTAAATAATATAACATGAAAACTATAGCCCTGACTACGTTCGTCTTTTTCATTTAGTAGCAACAAGTTTCCTAATGCGGAGATACAAGTGTATATTCATCTTATTATTATTACATTCTTAACATTCATTCGCATTCAATGAACCGAAGACTGGGAAGATAGGGTTCAATCTAAAGCTGGCTTCTCTGATGTTATGGAATAATCATCTAATGGAAGGTTTTCTTAAGGGCCAACCTCTCATTCAAGAAAAATTTTTTTTCTTTGGTTAAATCTCTAAATTGTTTGCACGTGAACACATATACATTGGACTGACAGTGTCACTGCCGAGGACCTGAGCTGCTTGCCCCACTCGCCACCCCAACGGTGCATAGAAGAGAAAACAAGTCGCACATAGTGACATTTCCATTGAGGTGATGCTAGTTAAGCTTTATCCTGCGATGTGACATTTCCATTGAGGTGATGCTAGGTAAGCTTTATCCTGCGATGTGACATTTCCATTGAGGTGATGCTAGTTAAGCTTTATCCTGCGATGTGACATTTCCATTAAGGCGTTATTTGTATACTTTGATCCTGCCATGTGTACGTTTTAGTTGGTATTAGTCTTGTCTTGCGGCGAGCTATTGTTTTATCTCTGTAACAGTCGGCGCCTTTAGTAGTATATTGCCAATGTTAATGTTCGTTGTCAGTACCGTATCAGTTAGTGCCAGTGCCCAGACATAGTTTGATTCTATGCTGTCGTGATATTTAAAAGCAGTTGGTGCCATTGCCAAATCCTAGGTTGCCTTCGTTTTATCAACATGGGGAACTGGCTTCACGACAAGATTAGGACTTTGAACAATATATAGTAGACATTTAAACAATATATAGTAGACATTTAAACAATATATAGTAGACATTTGAACAATATATAGTAGACATTTGAACAATATATAGTAGACATTTGAACAATATATAGTGGACATTTGAACAATATATAGTAGACATTTGAACAATATATAGTAGACATCTGAAGAAAGGTAACAGTGCAGTTCATCGTTTGAATCAATAACTTACACACACACACTTTTTTATTTAGCAAAGAAAAAAATTTCAATTGATCTTTATTAAGAAAGTTGGGCTGTGTGTGTACTCTGATAAAGTAGGCAATAGAGGGGGACAACATTTTTTTACAAAATATTTTCTCTGCCACCCACTGAAGTAAGTTACTTTTTCAAATGTATGTTTATTGTGTGTCCTTGACCTAACTTGATGGACCCTAGGCTGAAATTTGTCTTTTTGATTGATGGTTGTCATATCTCTTTCTACTATTTATTTCTAGGTGACTGTAGCGTGCATCTCTCCCTTAACATAGTTTTTTTAGTGGCCCTCTAAGATTAGTTTAAAGTGTTAAGTCTGTCCGTTTGACTGTCACGATGATATCTAAAAGACTAAAAACATTAGAGTAAATTAAAAGTAGGTGGCGCGGTGCGTACTGGGATTTTAATTTCGCGCTCTGAGTCCACCCAGCTCTAATGGCTACCTGACATTAGTTGGGGTAAAGTAAATGTGGTTAGTCGTTGTGCTGGCCACATGACACCTTCGTTAACCCTATGCCACAAAAGCAGATGAACTTTACATCATTTGCCCTCTAGACCACAAGGTCTGAAAAGGGAACTTTACTTTTAAGTTAAAAGTACCTCTTTCAGACCTAGCGATCTATGGAGCAGATGAGGCACTTGGTTAATAAGGGTGTCATGTGACCAGCACATTTTCAAGACCTCTTATTAATTAAGACCCTTTGGTCAGGATTCGGCTCATCCACCACGTCTTCTTTCTGTGCAATCATTCTATGACATATCTGCACCATGTACACAAGTTGTTTGAGTCTGAGAAATCTGGCGTTTATCACCATACAAAATAGCAAAAGTAAAGAATTTTTCAAAAATGAATTTGAAACTAAAATATCAAAAGTATCTTTTTTTTTTTTTTTTTTGCTTGTGTTTGTGAGATTATGTGTTTATTTTTTATTTCGAGAACCGTGAAAAGAAAAAAGAATATGTACTCTGACTGAACTTTAACTTGCAATGTTTGTACCGATTGTCGCCCTTGCTTTGTGATGTCTATATTTACTCTAATGTTAAATTATTTTCAGTTGGTATAACAAACCAATGCAAGTAATATGTTGTAAAGTACTGTTAGAGTTTGTAATAGCTCAATAAAAGCATTGATTTTATTTTGAAGCCAAATCAAATCGATAATCTTTAATCAGATTTTTTTAAAGTTAACGATACAGTAGGCCTTCAATGTCAATTTACAGTAATCATAAACAGACTTACTGACCTAAATACAATTATTTCATTATTGTACAATACACGAAGTTAGAAGAAATAGGTTTGAGATGTTGTTGCTGTGGTTGTTTTCTATTTAGAAACTGAAGCGACCTGATGACTTCACTTTTTAGTCAGGTCGACTTATTCTGGAACTGCTAGGACAGAGACTATTTCACTTTTTAGTCAGGTCGACTTATTCTGGAACGACCAGGACAGAGACTATTTCACTTTTCTTTGTGCCACACCAGGACAGGTCTTGTACCTAACACACTTCACTAAGACACCATATATTGATATCTTGCTTTGCCATCACACTGTCGTATAACATTAGTGCACGGGATCAAACTGTGGCACCAACAATTTGCATCAAACTATGTTACCTCTCTACAATAGCAAACAATGCATCCAATTATAAGGCCACATTATGATAGCTTGCTACACCATATAGATATAAATATTGCAATTATACATAAAACACTAAACCATCATCTCCAAATACAAATATGAACCTAATAAAATACTCAGAAAGACACAAAGATAAACGCACATTTCTCGTTCCATATGCTAGGACAAATGTGTACAAATGCTCGTTCTTCCCTTGTGTCAGCCAGGAAAACCAGTGACTTAGCAGAATTGAAGTCATTAGTTAACATGCAGGACTAGACTGACCAAGGAACACTTCTTTTTTTTGTTAAGTAACGTCTGTATTTGAGACGATAAGATGAGTTCTAGAACTAAGTATTGCAGCTCAGCATTGTATCCCGCTGTGATAGTTAATATTTGTAACCTACTATCTATCACATTATGGCTATGTATATTTGTGTACCACGTGATCAAAGTATGAAATCATGCCAATGGAAACGTTGGCGCGAAGGTGGTTCATTGGTCCCCAGCTTATGATTAATAAGGGCCCTTGAAAGGTCAACAAATAAAACGGAAAAATATGAAAACTGAAAGAATTATATATACAAATCTATAACATCAGACTACAGCACCCATCCATAACGACACACTACAGCACCCATCTATAACATTGGACTACAGCACCCATCTATAACAGTAGACTAAAGCACCCATCTATAACATTAGACTACAGCACCCATCTTTAATATCAGTCTACATCACTCATATCTATAACACCACACTACAACACCCATTTATTTTTATCTATAACAGTAGACTACATCACCAATCTATAACATCATACTACAGCACCCATCTATAACATCAAACTACAGCACCCATCTATAATATTAGACTACAGCACCCATATAACTTATCAATACGTTCGTATTATGTATGTCGGATACACGAAAACACGTGTTCTTAAATAATGGATTGGCCTCCATATATATGAAAATCTGAGTTTGTTCGATCAGCTTCTTTACAACTTACACAATAACAGATTATTCTACGTAAAACAAAGATTTTTTGTTCTTGTTATGCTGCTATACTGATGGACAGTGAAATTATCTCTTCTATTTAAAAACTTTTTAATCAAAAACTTTTCAGCCATTTACTAGCCTTCAAATATCCAATTGACCAACACCTTTCAATGATCTATGACGTGCAGTATTATCTAGCACAAGGGTCGACAACCTGCTGCTCGCGAGCCATATGCGGCTCTTTGGATGTTAAGCTGCGGCTCTTAAGTTCCATACGCAAATCTATCTCTATATATATAATTCTCTTCATGTCTCAACAGTTTGGACATTAAGAATTAAAGAAAAGATCACTCTTTTATTTCTACAAGGCGGACTAGAGTTACCCCACGTAACTTTAGTGGCGAAAAAAAAGAGGGGGGGGGGGGGAGACTAATAGTATTCATCCGTCATTAAATAGAAGGGCCGGACTTAACCATTGTGACCAAGACGTCATTGAAAGATCACTCTTTTATTTCTGCAAGTCGGACTAGAGATACCCTCGTAGCTTTAGTGACAAAAAAAAAGAGGGGGGGGGAGGATAAGTAATCTACTCTGTATCCTGTCACTAAATAGCAAGGGGGGGGGGAGGATAAGTAATCTACTCTGTATCCTGTCACTAAATAGCAAGGAAGGGGGACTTAACCATTGCGGGGCCCAATGCAAAACGGATTGTGCGGGGCCCAGTTTGGGTACGGATACTGATAAGTGAAAATTAAGATTTTGTATTAGAAAAGAAATTCGTCTTTGCATTTTATTCACTCTTTACTACGTACAGAATTACTTTATAAGCTTTGCGTTTAGCGAAGTCATACAGTATATCATAAAAAGTCCATTTCCTACATAGATCACGCTCAATAGCAAGAATTACCAAACGTTTCAATCCATCTACGAGAATTGTTGACCTCAAGTAATTCTTCATTTGTTTGAAGCGCGAGAAGCTTCTTTCACCAGATTCCACAATTAATGGTATTGCATAATGCCGTTTTTTTTTTTGTATAGCGCGTAGGATTGGCGTATTCCATATTGAATGACACCCCAAAATGACTATTTTTGTCTATATATTTCAGGAGATTTGTATGAGTTTTCAAAATATTTTAATAATTTCCGGAAATTTCCATGACTTTTTCGTACATTTTGCAATTTCAGGAGATTTCCATGAGCTCTTGGTAAATCAGGTAAGCTGTTATAAAATGGTTTAATTTAATAATTTACACCTAGAATTAGCGCGGGTAAAATGAAAGTTCGGTGCCCACTCGGGTCGCATAGGTTGCAGTGGCCTAAGACCCTGCAAAATAGCGGCGTATGCTACGCCATGGGTCGACTAGTATGATTTATTTTTTCGAAAAATAATAATTTAAAAATTGACTCTGAATTGACTAACGAGGATTAGGGACCGATTTTATATTTCAGCCACTTGTACTCGCTTTTTAGCGCACCTCTCCCCCATATCTTCAAATGCAGCATATTTGCAGGTGAAAAATTTTATAATTTTTTTCTGGCTTATCACTTGCTATACATGAGTCATAAGTTGCCCTTTTTGTTAGGTATATGTCTTCCCAAGGTCCAAAAGAAGACCTTCTAGGATTGCTACTGCTCTCGTGTCAAACCAGAAGCGAAGGTACAGCAAATGCCGTACAAAATACCTTGAAGAAATAAGATCGATTTAGATAAAATCTTTTCAATAGCAACTGATGGAGCCAGAAGCATGACTGAGAAAACTAGAAGGGCCACAACGATTCCTCGAACCAAAATAAACTGCGAAATTTTATACGTTTTACTGAAGAATACATCAAGAAGCTCTTTTCAAAAGCATTCTACCATCGTCAATTTGAAGAATTCATCAACGAAATGGAGACTCCGACCATCTTCTTCCCAATAAAGTACGATGAGGTAAGGCGTGGATACGTTTTGCTTTCTTTGTACATGAATGACAATAAATACATTCCTAAATGACAAAGGCATTAATCTCCCTAAATTAGAGAACGACAAATAGTTGGTGGAAATATCAGCGAAATAAAATGAGCTGAATCTACAACTGTAAGGAAAGGGAAACCCAGCCTATGTTTGGTAGAAAAATTGATTTGTTTTGAAAAAATAATACTTTTTTTTGCAGAAGATATTCAGGGTGATAAATTACTTCATTTTCAATTTCTAAAGCAATATCTTGATAAAACCCGTGCCTCTGTTGGCAGGGCCGGCCTTAGGCCACTGCAACCTAGGCGACCGCAGTGGGCTCGCACTTTCATAGGCCCCACGCTAATTCTAGGTGTAAATTATTAAATTAAACCATTATAACATATATAATAAAAGGGTTTCCGCGGCCTCTTGATTTTCCAAGGCCTCCTGGAAATCTCATGAAATTCCAAAATATAGGCCTACACGAAAAAAGTCCTGGAAATCTCCTGAAATTATTAAAATCACCTGAAAAACAGACAGAAGTGGCATTTTGGGGTGCCAATCGTACGCGCGATAAAAAAAAGGAATTGTCAGCTTTCATTTAATACAAATTTATTGCAACTCTAATACAAAATCTAAATTTTGAAATTATCCTTATCCCTACCCAGACTGGGCCCCGCGCAATCCATTTCGCATAGGGTACCACATTCGTTAGGTCCGCCCTGTTGGCACAAATTACTTCAGCAGTTATAAAAAAAAATTAAAGAGAAATTTGGTGACAGATTTGAGCAAATCAAAACGGTAGTAGTCAGAGTAAATCCTCTCGACACAAACAGTATCAAAATGCATATCGATCTGTTTGGAATTGATACTGGATCTCTCGACATGCAATTGATTGATTTGAAAAGTAAAGCTTTGTGGAGTGGGAAATTTACTGAGTTGAAAATCAAGTTGGAAAAGTTGGAGCTCCAGAGATATGTGTAACGCAACAATAGTGGACAGCTTTGAACGAAATGCCGCGAGTTGAGGCACTTCTATTGGACGCATGGAATAGGCTTCCAGAATGTTACAGTAAGGTGACGAAGTTGGCATTAGGAGTACTGACTTTCTTCAAATCGACATATTCGTCGAGCAAGTGTTCTTTTGCATGAATGTAATTAAAAGCAAATTATGAAGCCAACTAACAAATTAAAATTTAGAGTCGTGTTTGAAACGAAAAACAAGTACCGGTAATGAGCCAAATTTTGTCCAAACTTTCTAAAACTATGCAAAGCCAACGCTCCCATTGAATTTATCTGCTCAGATACATGCTATTGAAGTACAAGTTTTGTATGTAAATATTTAATTGTTTTATTTTTTTCACATACATATTAAGTAATTATCTAATAATGCCATATATATTATCTAATTTGTTGTGAAAAGTACTACTTATATATAAATAAAAAGATATGTTTCTTATGAATAAATAGAGTCGTCTTTTTTAATCAAAAAAAATTATTTATGCGAGCACTATTTATTGTTAGCAAAAAAATGTGTGGCTCTTCAAACCTTTGAAAATGTGTAAGTTTTAATTTTTGACTCTTCCGACTCAAAAGGTTGCCGACCCCTGGTCTAGCATGTAGCTCATTCTTAAAGCTGTTTATTTAGGGTTACCAGACGTCCGGCAAAAAGAGGCCATGTCCTCCGGCCGGCCGGCATTAGCCTAAAGTGTCTAAATGTCCAGCTTTTTCACTACTGTTTAATGTCTTACAATCTAGCAATTGAAATTAAATTAATACTAAATATCTTTTGGTTTAAGTATAAAGCTCCTATAACACAAAAAGATATAAAGCTTCACCGCGTGTTCACTTGTTGAACTTGTTCACTACATAATGAGTGACATGATAAATACATTTGATAATGACCAATAATACATAGCAACCAATCAAATTTGCATACTCGCTGTTGTTATGTAAGTGTTTAATAATTAGACTTTGTTTTCAAGATCTCGACTAACGTATAAGTCAATTCAAAGGAGATGTACATTCTTAGATCAATGGAAGATAAGGCTCCGTGTTTTGGTGTTGGGTGGAGTGAAAATCAAGCTGAGTTTGTGATTCGTTACGTGACGGTTGCAAAAAAAAGGCAGCACAGATTTAGAAGATTATGTTGTCAGCGAAAACACCGAAACATGATAAGAACATGATAAGAACATGATGAAAATATGATAAGAACATGATAACATAATGATAAGAACATGACAACATGCGCGTTATCTGTAAATGTCAATTTTTTTTCAACCGAAAGCTCTTAAAATCTATGGAAACTCGTGCTTCAGAAACTGATAAACAAATTGCATATGCAAGAATAAAAACAGTACTACGGGATTTTAAATAGTATTAGCTAGTAGTCAATACAGCTATGCAAGTAACCATGATGCAGAGAAACTTTTCCAAGTAGTCGTTTAGTACTTTGATTGTAAAGCAGGTGCAGCACAGACAAGATTACTGAAGCTGGACAAACAGAAAATGAAACTTCTGAAACCATATCAACATCTCTTAAAGAAATTGTTGAGAAATAGTTTGTCATCCAAGTGTGTTGTGTTGGCTGGAAAGTGAGTAGACAATGTCATTGTGAACTTTGGAGGCATTAACAGGAAACAAGTAAAAGAATGTATTTTCACATTTGAAAACTGAGCTTAAGAAACCGCTTGTTGGCGTCCAGCTCACATTCTTCATTAATGCAGATTTGCTGCCAGTAGATGCTAAAATTCTGTATGGCGATCTAATCATCATCATCATCAAACTCCATTAGAGTGAGGGCTTGAGAGGCTCAAATCCTCTCTTGCAAAAGCCCTGGACAGAAACCCTGCTGTCTTGCGTAGTGCATAAATGTCGCCATACAGGTCGAGAATTTTGGGTTTCCCAGAACTGTCGAGACGGAGATCAGCAAGTCTGGGGAAGTCAAACAGAATATGAGGCACGGTTTCCTCTTCTTCCCCGCAGCGGGGGCATCGTGAATCAAAATTTGGCCATAGCCGCGAGAAATATGAGCCAACAGGACAGTGGCATGTCCTGCACTGTGCTATAATAACTTGCTCAGGTCAGGGCGCCTCATGCGCTCCCAGACGCCACGGGCTTTTTGGGACTTGTCTTGTTGACTTGTTTTTTTGTATTATAGCCAGGGCTTGATGAAAGCTTACAGCCTGATCAGTGGGTGGAATTTGCCCTCCCTGGTGGGCCAAAGAGTCTGCAATTGTGTTGCCAGTCACACCTATGTGACTCGGTACCCACTGCATTATTACAGGGGTGCCATAGCGTTGTTTAATGTTATGTGAAGCCATGATGACCATGTTGATATTGGGGGGCCATGGTCCGGGGCTTTGCAAAGCCTGTAATACATATTTTGAGTCAGTGACCACAACAATCTGTGTTGCCCTCAAATGTCCCTCGCCGAGTTGAGAGTCAATGACTTTTAAGGCTTCACAGACTGCCATGGTCTCCGCATCAAAACTGCAAACACTACCACATGGTCCAAAGATTTTGACTGTGTAAGAGCCAAGAATGTCGATGTAGGCTCCTTAGCCTGCTCTTCCAAAATCTATTGATGCCGACCCATCAGTGTATGCAAAAATAGCACTGGGCTTGAAGGTAATAATGGTCTCCAGAGCTAGGATTTGAAGGTCGTTAGATGAATGGCTTTGCTTAGTGGCATTAGGGTCTACTAATTTCAAGCGTATGTCTGGGGTCGTTGGGCGACACCAAGGGGGAAGGGGTGAAAGTGTTGAATGTTTTGTCGGTTGGTGGAGAGACCAGCTTCATCAGATAGTCTAGTGGCACGATGCATAAAAGACTGCATCTGGATACGTCTTCTGCATTTCCAACCATCCACTAGTTTTCTAGCTGGGAGGTATTCATCCAGCCTTTTATACCGCTCATAGCAGGTCAGTACTGACCTTTCCCTCCTAAGCCGCATTTACTGGACTTGTCCTAAAGGTTCCACAGACAAATCTTAGTGCTTGGGACTGTATTTTATCAAGTTGTTCAAGAGCAGTCCTAGAGTCATAAATTTGCACAGGTAGGCTGTAGTCTATCTGTGATCGGACTGCTCCTAAATACAGGGATTGGAGCATGTTTGCTCGGGCTCCCCACTTCGTGGATGCCAGCTTCCGTACAATGCAAAGTTTCCCTGGGGCCTTTCTTACAACATCCTGGATGTGCTCACACATTTTTAGTTTGCGATCTTAAGTTACACCAAGGTACTTGGGTAGCTTTTCCATGCTGAGAGCCACTCCGTTGAGGGAGAGCTGGAAAGGTTGCCTGAGAATGCCAGTCCCGAGCGTGAACAGAGAATAGACCGTCTTGGAGGTGTTTATTTCTAGCCTCCAAGTTTGTGTGTATGAGCAGAACGTAAGGAGATCTTCTTGTAGCACTTTTTGTATAGAGGTTGCGCTCCTTCCTGATTTCCAAAGGACAATATCATCAGCATATAGCAGCTTTTGGCATTTTAGCTGAGCCGGTAGGTCATTTATGAAGGCCGTGAAAAGGGCGCATGACAGGACGGAGGGTCATTTCCCCTGAGACTTCTCCGTACATCCTTGTTCTTATTGTACGCTCTTGTAGGAAGTCTCTAATCCAGTAATATATCCGTCCCCGCACTCCCACGGCTCTTATCTTATAAAGCAAACCAGACCGCCATACTTTATCATATGCCTGTTTTAAGTCAATGAAGACTGTGTATGTGCTTTCGGTCCTTTGGAATCCATCTGCTACGCTCTGCACAAAGATGTTGACTTGGTCTATAGCGGACATTCCAGCCCTGAAACCAGCCTGTTCTGGAGCTATAAGACGGGCACTCTCAAGGTACCAAACCAGACGCTCATTTACTTTTTTTTTTCAGCCATCTTTCCCACACAATATGTGAGTGAGATGGGCCTGTAGCCCTCAGCAGTGGAAGCATCTTTTCCCTTTTTTGGTATAGGAATAATGGTGGCACGTTTCCAGGCCCTGGGCAGATGACCATCTGCCCAGGTTCTATTTACGAATGTCAAGAGCACGGTCCTTCCTTTCCTCCCTACATGCTTAAGCATTTCGGGGGTGATACCATCCGGCCCGGGAGCCTTTTTAAGCTGGCATTTCCTATGGCAGCATTAAGCTCGCCTATCGAGAAGGGGGAGTTCATCGTTCCCTCATCACTTTCGGTCTGTGGTTCCTTTCGGTCTTTTTTTTCATCAGCTTTGCGAGCTTTATCAATGGCTTTGAACATTGGGGACTTCTTGGCAGCCTTGTTGATCTTAGCAAAATATTTGTTCAACAAGGTGGCAATTTTCTTCTTTGATGAAATGGTTACCCCACTGGGTGAAGATAATGGGGTTGCTGTTTTCGTACGCCCAGCATTTTCGAGATTTCTCAGAAGACTCCAATCCTTAAAGCTGTCCCTTAGGTTTAACCTTGCACAGGTGTTGGTCCAACGTTCTCGTTTTTCCTTGTTCACAGACGTTTGACTAGTAGGCTGAGTCTGTTGTATGGCGATCTAATATAAGGCAGGAGAGCCGCTGGTCGCCAATTTTTACGTTATACGGATGTAAGCAAACGCGACATGAAGCTCTTCAAAATCGACACTAGCAGCTTGGAAGAGGTGGCACTGGATAGATCCACATGGAGAGAGAGCATAAAGGAAGGGTCACGGATTGCAGATGTCGTACACAACAGAAGCATAAAGAAGGGTGAAAATGCAACGGCGGCTGGTGATTACATATGCCCAACCTGCGATCGCAGCTGTGTATCAAGGATTGGCCTCTTTAGTCACACAAGAAGTTGCAAAGGGAAAAGATCGTCTCTCGAGACATAAAATGCCACAGACATATGTTAAAATAATGGGGCTAAAGTTTTAAACTATTTGTTTCCTTATACTTTACCTACGGAGGGGCTGAAAGACTTCTGTCAATTGGTTGATATTGAAGAAAATGTCTTGAACAGAGTTTCACGCGAATGTTGGCGCAAATACTTTACTACTGCTTCTTCTTGTCAGAAATCTATGCTATAAAGTTACATTACGACCCTCGATTTATGTTTAATCAGCTCATTGACTACCAGCTAAATGACTGGTTGGATCAGCTGACTGACTACCAGCTAAATGACTGGTTGGATCGGTCAGCTCATTGTCTACCTGCTAAATGACTTGTTGGGTTGGTCCTATCGATTTGTTAGACATAGCGGTTGGAATTCCACATGTTGAGAATCGCTGCTCCCTAGTGCTACCCACTTATGATATTTTAAACTTCCAATTATCTATCTGAGTATCTCTTTCATTTTTTAAATGTCTAGTTTTGACAATTCATAGACTCCTAGAGCCCACAACAGCTCTCTTCTGACACCAATAACACATCTAACCGTCGAGGGTTGTACCTGATCTTTATCTCAGTTCAATGTATCCCATATGTAACGCATCGTTTCATCTTGTCTATGCCGCTCAGCCCCTCTCCTGCGCCCAAGTCTTCAGATACCAGCGCCCCAGCCCTCCTCCTTTTCCAAATGTGTTGTTCTCAAGTTTCACTGGAGAAGGGAGCGGTACAACGTCTCAGCCATTTGTCTTGTTGTCAGTTGTTGTAGACAAGTTGACATCCAACACTGACCTATATCAACACATGCGCATACCTTCTGCACGCAAACGTACACTTTAAGAACGTACACCTTTGTGTATATATACACACACACACATCCAGTAAGTACGACTTCTTCACAAAAACCTGGTTTGGTTCCCAACTAAAACATTAGGCTGTCACGCGTGTGTGTGTTTGCTAACGAGTGTGAAGTGTCTCTGAAAGAGAGTGTACGTGTATATTTACAGTAAAAAAAAAAATAATGAAACATTCTTAAGCTACCTTACTTTTTTTTTTTTTGCCTATTTTAAAAAAAAAAGTCTAATGAAAATGTTTTTTGTTATTTAAAAAAGTTCAAACGAGTCTTACAAGTTTGTTTACTTCCAAATAAAAAAGATCTAGTAGCTAGTTCACTACAACTTGGAGAATCAAGAAGAAAATCAAAAGAAAAAGCTTTTTGTTGTCTTGAATTTCCATCAAAGTTTTGAATAGTGACAAACATTTAAGTAAAAAAAAAAGTAAAATGTGACACTTCTGGTTTTTCCAGTCTATAAATAATTCGAACATAAACTGGACAGTTGAAATATTTTGTAACATAGCTTAGTGAATTATAATAGTTGGTATATAATCTGAATTCAATAATGGAACAAAGGGACTTCACTCAAATCAATTAAAACTACCATTATTTAACCTTTTTACTTAACCTATCCCTTAGTCTGTTGGACCGTTGGGGCACCATGCAAGATTTGTCGTCGACCGTCTTTCTCCATTTCTCTCTGTCTTTTGCCTTAGTTAGAACCTCTTTCAATGGCAGGCCCGTCCATTCTTTTATGTTGTCCTCCCATCGCTTTCTCTGTTCCCTGAAGGAATGTCTCTGCGAGTCCCGAAGACCTTGTAATATGACCATAGATTTTTAGCTTGCGTTTTTTTTTTTACGATAGTTAGTAGGTCATCATGGAATCCATGTAACCCTGTCTCTGATCTCTTGTTTTGTAATGCGGTCTTTAAATGTGATACCTAAGATCCTTCTGTAGCATTTCAATTCCATCGCTAGGATCCTCCTCTCTAGCTCTGCAGTCAGTGTCCATTATTACATTACTAGCTAAACACTAAGTGTTGTATTATATTCTGTGATAAAATAGCCGTTGCTTAGAACTATATTATATATGCAATAATAAATACAACCTTTTCTGTATTATTATTGATCTATCCATCCATCCCAGTGGCGCACCAGCCCATGGAGGGCCCTGGCCTGCTTTAGCTCATCTCTCCATTCTGATCTATCCTGTGGAGGGCCCTGGCTGATTTACCACATCTCTCCATTCTGATCTATCCTGTGGAGGGCCCTGGCTGATTTACCACATCTCTCCATTCTGATGTATCTTGTGGGGGGGGGGGGGCCTGGCCTGATTTACCACATCTCTCCATTCTGATCTATCCTATGGAGGGCCCTGGCCTGCTTTACCACATCTCTCCATTCTGATCTAGCCTGTGGAGGGCTCTGGCCTGATTTACCACATCTCTCCATTCTGATCCAGCCTGTGGAGGGCCCTGGCCTGATTTACCACATCTCTCCATTCTGATCTAGCTTGTGGAGGGCCCTGGCCTGATTTACCACATCTCTCCATTCTGATCCAGCCTGGGCTTTACTTCTCCATGTCCGGGCTTTTAGCTGTTGATCTGCCTCTACGTCATCAAACCACCGTACTCGTGGTCATAACAAAAGTCCAGACATAGGTCGTTTTCTTTTGTGATTAGTCTGTTTTTTTCATATGCGCCTTCGCTTTCGTAACTATTTTTTTTCTAAGACTGGGTTGTTAGCCCTGCGCATAACCATCTCGGGGGCTGCTCCTTTAAGCTCCCTAGATAGGTGCATTTTTTTCGGATAAGGTGCCCTAGCCTTGGTGGATCCCTCCATTTCATTCAAGGCAGTATGTTTAATTATGGTCCACCCAGGGTATTTTATTATTATTATATAGATCTAAGTGTTCCTATTTTGGAAGGTGGCCATTGTGATCATTTATTTTTTGTTATAAAATGGTTTCACAAAGTACAACAACATTCTGGTGCAATGTCGTTTGTCTGAGAAATACGCCAAAAGATCATACCTAAGTATATAATTTACGTCAGGAAATTTAGATTATATTAAAGATCAAGGTCACTATTAAAGAGTGCCCATTTTCCTGGGGTCGAATTTTCCACCTCATCAAAAAATGCCCATTTTCCGGGGGCCTTTTATCTAGGTGAACACATTTCCGGTGGTCGATATTCCAGTGGATTTATTTCCAGACAGATGAAAAGACAAGACTTACACTAGAACTAGAAGTAGAGACAAGACTCACACTAGAACTAGATGAAGAGACAAGACTCACACTAGAACTAGAAGTAGAGACAAGACTCACACTAGAACAAGATGTAGAGACAAGACTCACACTAGAACTAGATGTAGAGACAAGACTTACACTAGAACTAGATGTAGAGATAAGACTCACACTAGAACAAGATGTAGAGACAAGACTTACACTAGAAGTAGATGTAGACAAGACTTACACTAGAACTAGATGTAGAGACAAGACTCACACTAGAACTAGATGTAGAGACAAGACTCACACAACAACTAGATGTAGAGACAAGACTCACACTAGAACTAGATGTAGAGACAAGACTCACACTAGAACAAGATGTAGAGACAAGACTCACACTAGAACTAGATGTAGAGACAAGACTCACACAACAACTAGATGTAGAGACAAGACTCACACTAGAACTAGAAGTAGAGACAAGACTCACACTAGAACTAGATGTAGAGACAAGACTTACACTAGAAGTAGATGTAGAGACAAGACTCACACTAGAACTAGATGTAGAGACAAGACTCACACTAGAACTAGAAGTAGAGACAAGACTCACACTAGAACTAGATGTAGAGACAAGACTTACACTAGAAGTAGATGTAGAGACAAGACTCACACTAGAACTAGATGTAGAGACAAGACTCACACAACAACTAGATGTAGAGACAAGACTCACACAACAACTAGATGTAGAGACAAGACTCACACTAGAACTAGATGTAGAGACAAGACTCACACTAGAACTAGATGTAGAGACAAGACTTACACTAGAAGTAGATGTAGAGACAAGACTCACACTAGAACTAGATGTAGAGACAAGACTCACACAACAACTAGATGTAGAGACAAGACTCACACTAGAACTAGAAGTAGAGACAAGACTCACACTAGAACTAGATGTAGAGACAAGACTCACACTAGAACTAGATGTAGAGACAAGACTTACACTAGAAGTAGATGTAGAGACAAGACTCACACTAGAACTAGATGTAGAGACAAGACTCACACTAGAACTAGATGTAGAGACAAGACTCACACAACAACTAGATGTAGAGACAAGACTCACACTAGAACTAGATGTAGAGACAAGACTCACACTAGAACAAGATGTAGAGACAAGACTCACACTAGAACTATAAGTAGAGACAAGACTCACACTAGAACTAGATGTAGAGACAAGACTCACACAACAACTAGATGTAGAGACAAGGCTCACACTAGAACTAAATGTAGAGACAAGACTCACACTAGAACTAGATGTAGAGACAAGACTTACACTAGAAGTAGATGTAGACAAGACTTACACTAGATCTAGATGTAGAGACAAGACTCACACTAGAACTAGATGTAGAGACAAGACTCACACTAGAACTAGATGTAGAGACAAGACTCACACTAGAACTAGATGTAGAGACAAGACTTACACTAGAAGTAGATGTAGACAAGACTTACACTAGAACTAGATGTATAGACAAGACTCACACTAGAAGTAGATGTAGACAAGACTTACACTAGGACTATATGTAGAGACAAGACTCACACTAGAACTAGAAGTAGAGACAAGACTCACACTAGAACTAGAAGTAGAGACAAGACTCACACTAGAACTAAATGTAGAGACAAGACTTACACTAGAACTAGATGTAGAGACAAGACTTACACTAGAACTAGATGTAGAGACAAGACTCACACTAGAACTAGATGTAGAGACAAGACTTACACTAGAAGTAGATGTAGAGACAAGACTCACACTAGAACTAGATGTAGAGACAAGACTCACACTAGAACTAGATGTAGAGACAAGACTCACACTAGAACTAGATGTAGAGACAAGACTCACACAACAACTAGATGTAGAGACAAGACTCACACTAGAACTAGATGTAGAGACAAGACTCACACTAGAACAAGATGTAGAGACAAGACTCACACTAGAACAAGATGTAGAGACAAGACTCACACTAGAACTAGATGTAGAGACAAGACTCACACTAGAACTAGATGTAGAGACAAGACTCACACTAGAACTAGAAGTAGAGACAAGACTCACACTAAAACTAGATGTAGAGACAAGACTCACGCTAGAACAAGATGTAGAGACAAGACTTACACTAGAAGTAGATGTAGACAAGACTTACACTAGAACTAGATGTAGAGACAAGACTCACACTAGAACTAGAAGTAGAGACAAGACTCACACTAGAACTAAATGTAGAGACAAGACTTACACTAGAAGTAGATGTAGACAAGACTTACACTAGAACTAGATGCAGAGACAAGACTCACACTAGAACTAGAAGTAGAGACAAGACTCACACTAGAACTAGATGTAGAGACAAAGAACAAAGCCAACACACTGGTTGTTATTTCATTATTTCACTCTGTCCTCCTTCTCAAATGTTTGTCTCCCCTCGAAGACGGTGATCTATAGTGCACTGCTTTTTCTTTGTTGCCCACCTTATACATCGCTTTCCAATTCTACATAATTGTTCACCCCGCTGTTACGCTAATAACAGATGGAGTTTCACCTGGGCAGGAGAAACAATGTTGGCACACGGGCGCTGACACAATTACCATCAATCAAAGTGTGCTCCACACTCTAGTTACAGACGTCTTAACCCACTCCCCTCTCTCCCCTTTCTACATAAGTCAAGATCTAGTATATAAACATAAAAGTGACTTTAGCTCCTTGGATGTGCTGAGTTTAATTGACTTGAATACAAAGATAATAAGCTACAACTTTGTATTGAATAAGCTGTTGTGTACAATCATGCAAAATACATTTAGGCACCTGTAAATTGAGCACTTTTTGAGAAGGCGGAAAATCAGGCATTAGGCGCTCTTTTAATAGCGACTTTTATCCTGAAGATAATTATAAAATGTGTCAGAGAGGGAAGTATTGAAGATAAATAGTATCGCCTACTATCAGAATCTTTTGCATTATAGTTTAGGTGTAGGCTGTTGATTGGTAACATTTACAACCCTACCCACAAACTTAACTCTGTATTTAGTAAGGATTTATTAATTGCTGAATTTTAAATTAGAGAGGGGTAGCGACATAATATATATGTTTTGATCGCTTAATGAAATTTGGCGTTTTTTTCACATAAAAGTAAACAGTGCAATACGTCGTCTTTGATAAGACTCTTCTAACTCTTCTGGAATAAGTAGAGTAGCGTTAAGTGATCATCTAAGATCATGGAAACCTACCGATACAGTGTCGGTGGCACCTAGTGCGGTAGCTCAAGGTGTCACCCCTCCCCATCAACTTTCTTGAAATATGTTCCAATGAACACTATTGCTAGTTTTTTTTTTTTTTTTTTTTTTTTTTTTGTTGAATCAATACAGTGAGTTGATTGCCTACTTTTATTGATTTTTACTCAAATGTAAAATCCCAATGTTTATTACATTTATTCAAATGTTATTGCAAATGTTACAATAATATTTAATTAAAATTATGAACAGACTTAACATCATATGAACAGGTTTTTTTTTATTCTACTATAAATGATATAACGTTGTGCTGTATCATTTATAGTTATACTACCATCTAGATGTGTCAAGGCATATTTGGGCATATATCTAGAGACTTTATTATTTTTTTTCCCATGTGTCTGCTTTTACCAAGTTATAATTTTTCCAACTTGGTTGTCACCCCCAAAATGGTGTCGAAAGGTGCGGACCGCATCCTCACACCCCCTTTCCCTAGTGACGCCACTGCTTGAAGATATATCTCGAGATTTTATTATTACCTTTTTCAATGTATCTGCTTTTACCAAGTTATAATTTTGGTTATCACCTCCAAAATGGTGTCGACCTGTTCGGACTACACCCTCACACCCCTCCCCCTAGTGACGCCACTGCTTCATGATATATCTCGAGATTTTATTCATATCTTTTCCAATGCGTCTGCTTTTGCCAAGTTATAATTTTTCCAACTTGGTTGTCACCGCCAAAATGGTATCGACCGGTGCGGACCGCATCCTCTTAATAAAGATCCAGAACTAAATCTATAGCCTAATCTAGACTAGAATCTAGACTAGATCTAGAAATCTATAAATAGAATCTAGATCTACTAGAGGTAGATCTAGGTCAATATTATGATCAGGATTAGTAGGCCTTCTACTGGATTATAGTGCACTTATGCTGTTCGCATCAGATTCACTTCTTGATGTGACAAATAAATAAATCTGCACCCCTAAGCTGTTAGAAAAACTATTTTCTTAATGGATTATAAATGTAACTTTTGTTCAAATTGTTTAATACAATTAAATCTAGATCTATATCTGGCCTCTATTTATTGTAATTTAGATTGTTGTCAAGTGTATAACCTAATGAGGATATGTGAAAACTGCGCGGTATAAAAGTAGTTTGTTTCTTTTTAAACTTACAATTGAAACGAAGTTCGTATTAAAATTCTTTTGTAAAACAACATTTGAATCAGTATTCTATTCCATGAGTTAATTAATAAATGGAAAATCTATTTTATAATGATCCATTGATACTTTTCCATTGTGACCTTAGATGCAATTTTTTTTTACTAATGTGCGAATCTATGAATCAAGCTTGATTTATTAATGAAGAAGCATGTGGACTTCTTAATAAGACTTACTTCCCCTGAAGTTTTTCATTGAAAAGTGGTGTAATTTTTTGAAAAATCTGCTTGCATATACCATTTTAATTTCTTTCGGAAAAGAAAAAGTAGCCGTTGCATCAGAACTTTCAATGATCTAAAATAACATGATGTCCGATTTCATTTTCTCTTCTAGTTTCTGAGATCTAAACGGGACGGACGGACAGACAGGCAACGCAAAACTAATAGCGTCTTTTCCACTTTTGGGGGGCCGCTAAAAATACGTTAACATTTTAAAATAATCTTTAAAATTAAGGTAGTTAATTAAAGAGTGCCTAATTTTCCGGTGCCTGATTTTCCGCCTTGTCAATAAGTGCCCATTTACCTGTGCCTAAGTTTCCCAGTGGGTAAATTACCGGGTGCCATAATTTCCAGACACCCTGTCAGACAGACAAACTAGCTAGTTAAATTATTTCTGCACTGAATCCTTTCGAAAATACTTTGGTTATACAAGGTATTATGTTGTTTTTTTTAAATCATATTTAAGATGAAATCGAAATCTTAAGGTTAAAAAGACAAAAAAAATACAAGGTTACAAAGACAGTTTGTGTGGAAACACAAACTCAAAATCGGCCCCCGAAGTGGTCCACTCAGGCAGGTATCATTATTTTCAGAAAGAACATCAGAATTAAATTCGATCAAAGAAAAATTACAGAGATGAATGGATTAAAGAAGGCTGACAGATCTTATGTGGTGCCCCAGAGGTCCAGCAAACTAAAGGATAGATGAAAGCGAATGTGAAGTTCAATGTGAACCTGGCCTGTTTTATCCATTTGATGCTGTGCAGTGTATTTCGCGATATCAAATATTACTTATTAATTGTTGTTTTAAATTTTGTCCAAATTATATGCATACCAAATAGATTTTTTCTCTTTAAAAAAAGTAAACTTTTTTTTTCGTGTAAATGTAAGTAGTTAGTAGGACAGAACTTATTTCACTCAGCAATATAAATGTTAAAAAAACATTTTTAGACAAGAAATCAAAAACGTTTGCATAAATGTGTTGAAAGTATGTCCAGATGGCTGTACCCCTACTTAAGAGCCTCCAGTGTTTGTTTCTATTAATAGTGAATAGTTGTAAAAGTGATGTATTTATATGAAAAAACTGCTTGCATAAGTGATTTAAAAAATTAGATTTTTCGCTTTTAGAAAAGTAAAAACGTAGCCGTTGCATCAGATCTTTGAATGGACTAGAATATCATGATGTCTGATTTTCACAATCTTTTCTAGTTTACGAGATCTAAACGGAACGGTCGGGCAGACATTTCACACAAAACTAATAGCGTCTTTTCCCCTTTCGGGGGCCGCTAAAAAAAAAAAAAAAAAACAGTTAACTACCATCACGGGCTTTTGGGTAGGACATTTCTTTTCACGGTTGAATGACGGATATCGTTCATCATTAGTTAGCCAGTGGTCATCTTGAGTCCGCAGATGACATCAGCCGGGGAAAGTGTTGGCTAGATGACCAGTATGCCGGAGACAGTTAAAGCGTTGCCCCAGGACAGAAATACGATCTGTAATAAAAGTGAAACTATTGCCGTCATAAAACTTGGGACTAGTTTTTCTTTCATTGGGTCTGAGTCTACAGAAAGAGCTCTCTCTCTCTCTCTCTCTCTCTGTGTGTATCGCTGGTGACCACTTTCTGACTCACGTTCTGTTCACAAGACCACTATTTACTTTAGACTAACAATGACTACATCGCAAGATGTAAGAAACAATTAGTGTCATTAAGAAATGAAACATTAAATTGAAATGATATTGAAACAATTTGACATCTTAATCACATTTTTTCTTTGTCTCCTTACAGTGCTAGTTTAAACCTGGTTTTGTTTTAACACAATCCGTAGTTTTGTTGTGTAGCCTACTGAAATTTTGTAGGCTAATAAAAGTATAAATAGTTTATAACCTGCGAAATAATACAAAAACTGTCACTGTTTGCGATCCTGAAATTGGGGGAGGGGGGACAACAGGGTAGACAACCGAGTGTGGACTAGGACTGTAATCTCTTCCATTGTATTGAACTAGTGACTGAAGATGGAGTCATAGAAAATAGAAATGTTGGGGGAGAGGGGGGGGCACAATGTAAGAGTGGGTTTTACAATATTGATAAGTAGAATATACTGAAATAAAAAAAACAAAACATGTTTTCAATAGACCTATGTTACAAGAACATGGTCACTGCTTCGTTTTTTTGAAATAACATTGTCTACAAATCGAAGTAATATCTTTTAAAGTAACTTTCTAATTATTGCATTGTCAAAGTTTGTAGACAAAACGGTACGACGTTCAACTATAACTGATGGAACCATTTTGTATTGGGGGCGGGGGGGGGGGGGGGGGGGGGGGAAGGTGTTCCTGCACTCCTCCACAGACACACACACACACACGAACCTTTCTTCATTCACAGTTTGACAATTTTTATTTATTGTAGTACAGAATTACAGATGATTATAATTAATACAAATCTGAATACCAAGTCTTGTTATCTGTTTATATTAAATGTATGTATTGTTCACAACTACAAAGCCAATTGAAGCGAAGAAATCTTTAAAAATATAGAAGTCGTACAGACTCGTTAAGTTGTTGTTCCTTTAGTTCTTTACCAGCAATCGCCTGTTTCAAACTTGACTTCTATTGTTTGAAATAACAATTTTGTTTCTTGGTTAAAAACTTCACATTTTCACTTGTTTCAGAAAATGGTTCGAGGCTGTGACATAACAATGGACATTCCTAAATGTGGACACTTGGTGGACACTGCCCATTGGACATGTCAGGAATGGAAGTGCAAAGTACATAAAGAGGACAATGGTCAATTCATCGGACGGAGTTTTGGCCTGCGATTAATATTTGGTGAATGCATTACGTTTACGCGTTAGAGATGCATGGACCAGGTCGTAGAGTCATGTCACCTGACTCATCCGTCAACCAATGACTTCTTGTCAAGTTCAAAGTGAAGTATTATACTGAAAGTGACTTTGAAGACTGATTAAGCCTACGTTAAAAACCGGAAGTAGACTTCATACAGGTCTGCCTAGGGATCAGAACAAAACTGGCACCTTTACGTCTCATATGGATCTACTAGCTCTGGTCATAGTATAGCCTCGAAAGTCTAGACACTAGTGATCATATGCCATTCCATTAAGTGTAGGCATGTAACACCAGCATTTGTTTAGTGAACCATATGCCATTCCATTAAGTGTAGGCATGTAACACCAGCATTTGTTTAGTGAACCATATGCCATTCCATTAAGTGTAGGCATGTAACACCAGCATTTGTTTAGTGAACCATATGCCATTCCATTAAGTGTAGGCATGTAACACCAGCATTTGTTTAGTGAACCATATGCCATTCCATTAAGTGTAGGCATGTAACACCAGCATTTGTTTAGTGAACCATATGCCATTCCATTAAGTGTAGGCATGTAACACCAGCATTTGTTTAGTGAATGTCAGCGCAACATGATAGACGGAGTGTTGGACTCAAATCAACGCGGATGTGACGTCAGAGATGGTAGGCAAACACTGTCCGACTCTGTCCACCAGACGAACTCGGACTACGCCATTCCCCTCCCTGTCCGAAAGTATACCACCACCAACCCTAACACACTGAGTCCGACTTACCATCTGTTGTACGACTTGACCCAACCCCCAGAGTACCCGCCTCGGCCCAAGCGATCACTTCTGCTTAACAGCGGTAATCCTGACTACCCTCGGGCAAAACCTTCTACCTTGGGCCCCCCACCCCTCGACATGAACAAATCTACCGAGAAGGCGACATTGAGGTATGAGCCCGGCACACGAGTCCCCCTGTCTTACCTAGTCGAGGGCCGCTGTGGGACACGAATGAATGAACCCATGAGTGACAGGTTCACCCAATCAGTGATAGGTTCTAATATTAATATTGAAACCAGTTTGTGGAATGAAAATGTTCGATTAACCGAGTCAGACGTCGCCAGTAATTTCAAAGGCTCGCTAAGTGCAAGCCACGTGTGTGGTTCACAATGTCAACAAACTGAAATAAACAACAGACGCGAACTGGTAGACAAGACTTACAGCCGCTCTGACCCAGCCACAAACATTTCCGCTAGACTTGTGCCAAACAGGACAACGGGATTGGTCGTATCACGGCAGAGCCACACAAGCGAGTGTGGGGAAACATTCAATGAACGGGGATTTCCCGTCACTGTCGCCAGCCAAGTTGCGGGCGCTATCTTCCAGTCCAATGGCGTTAGCTACAATACCCCACTTCACACACAGGAGAGGACTAGTTTTAATGGGAGGCGATTCTTAGATAAAACTGAAGTGTCTGTTAAAGATGTGTTTTTGTTTGAGAGTGGCGTCAGTTGCGATCTTTCCACTGAATTCTCTCATCTAGCAGAGTACAAACATGCGACTAACAATGAACATTGCGAGCATTCCAGTGGAGAACAAAGTGATTCTTTCAACTCTCTTCACTCTCAGAACTTGAAACTCACAAAACGTGCTGTCTTCAAATGCGAAGGGGATTCAGTTCGACTTTTGATTCTAGAAGACTGTCAGGAACACAACGATGATTCGGGTGTAGCCTCGGATAACGAAACAATTCGAGTGTCAGACAATTTTATTTCAAAATCTGTAGAAGAGTGTCGTCAGCACGGTGTAAGCAGTTTGTCTAAAATACCTTCTCTTTTAAGAGGTTCATTCACAGGAAGGTCTAAACATAAGTCTAGAATCCCAGGAAAAACTTCGTCGTCACCAAGCCTGATTCAAATCAATAACTTTGATAGTCAGTCCAACAAAAATCGTATAAATAGATGGCATAATCTTCAGTTCCATGCTTCAGTTCTCGGACACACAGTCAGCGGTCAGCAAGAGGAGGCAATCAACGAGGAATTAAATCCTCGTTTACCCGCTGACCTTCGTGTCATTGACA